>WHYT01017280.1:227392-273418 GCA_009806455.1 Tetrax tetrax
GGGGGGGGGGGGGGGGGGGGGGGGGGAATCAAAAGGGAAAAAAAAAGGCTTTATCGATACGATTTCAGCAAATGCAGGTGCCAAGTCCTGCTCCCGGGAAGGGACGGCCCCTGCAGCCACCCGGGCTGGGAGCAGCTCCGCGGAGAAAGCCCTAGGGCCATGGTGGACAGCGAGCTGGGCTGAGGGACCAGGGCCGGTTCAGCGTGGAGAAGGCACAGCTCAAGCGGCACCAAACAGCAGCCCCCAAAACCTGGGGGGCTGGCATCAGAAAGACAAGGTCTTCCCTAGACAAGAATGCCTAGCTGGATACCGTGGGTGTAAGTTGAACAGAGTCTGAGAGGGGATGTGAGGAGCATCCTGAGCAGTGGAGGCAGGCTGCCCAGGGAGGCCATGGATGGAGATCCATGCAGTGCTGCAAGCCCCAATGGGACAAAGCCCTGAGAGACCTGCTCTGAGCTCCCTGGTGACACTCCTGCAAGCAGGAGACCTCCTGAGGTCCCTTCTGGTCTGCGTTGTCCTATGATCCTGTCTTTTTTTCTTTTTTTTTTTTTTCCCAGCAAATAGGGAATTTTTTTCAGTCAAGCTTTACTGAAAGTAGATCTATTTTGGATCCAATGTGAGCACAAGTGTATCTTTTAAAATTAATTCAGTGTGAAATGCATCTGATTGCTGAACTCAGATCTGAACCTGTTTGTCAGCAAACCAAGTAATAATAAAACATATTTTCCCACTGTGAATGAGTACAGTCTAAACATTAAAGGACAAATCGCTTTCCACAATCTCGAACACCTCGGTTCAGGCTGCCAGTTAGTACTTGTCCACAGAGGAGCGGCTTCACACCAGCACCGAGCCCTTTCACAGAGGCTGCGGAGAGCCATCTTGGGGCAGGCCCTGTGTCCATGGCCAGCCTGCACGGGGCCAAGTCTGGTGGCTTGCAGAGAGCGAGCTCTGTGACCTGTCACCCTCGCTGCTCCCTTGCCTCCCATCCCATGCGCCCCCTTCCAAATGTGTTTAAACCCAGATCTCAGGGACGTCCTTTCCTGTACTTCACTGGCAGTCCTCAATCAAGCATGGCTCGTCTGTGACTCTGCATTTGGTGTACACTGTCTGTGCAGTAGTTTCAGCCTCTTTGAGCACCATAATTTCAGAAGTGCTCCTCAAACTGAGCCACTTCAGTAGCTTGCTGTGTTTCTGCTTCCAGTTGCTTCTAGCGAGTGTCCTGGGCATCACGACAGCCAAGAGCATTGGGCCCTGCAGTAATCACTTAGTAAGTTTCCATTTTAAACTGATGACAACAGCAGGGTCTGCCAGATACGTCCGACCTCTCTGAGGACATTTCTTGAGCGGTATCTACAGAGCTCTCAGGACTGGAGAGACAAATCTCTGTTGTAGCCACCAGTTCTCAAGCCTGATGATCTTCTTTACTCTGCTAACCTGCAAAGACATTCTTCACTTGTGAACCCATGCCAGTGACGTGGCACATGGAATTTGTTTGAGCAGGACATAGATTCTTAGCTTGTTTTCTTTAAAAAATACATGAGAAGTTTTCAGAAAATTATCTCCCAGTCTGTATTAATGAAATCGCAATTGGTTCCACTTGTTGGAATGAGTGTAATGTATGTAGTATGTACCATTCATTCTCAAAATGTCAACATCCTTCATACATCTGCTTGTGGTTTTTTTCCTCTAAATATGTAAGTGGGGAGGAATGCAGAAAAAGAGATTGAGTAAATGGCAGCTTTGGTAAATTGGGTTAGCCACACTAAATGGTGCATCTCTTAGAAGTACTGAAGGGCCTATTTCTGCTGTACTACAGTTTCAGTGCATGATGAAATAGGTGGAAACTCCAGGACTGACTCAAGGCTTTGAAAGAGATGCTGCTATTAACTATGACTTCGATGAGTTTCGCATTATAGTGGAAATGAAAGTTTCATGAAGTGGTTCGAAATTGGTAGGCAAAAGTAACTTGTAGTGGGTAACAGTGCAGTAGTAACTAGTAGTAGTAGTAACTGTGTAGTAGTAACTACACAGTAATGTAGTAGTATAACATATATAAGTACCTAAATAATAAACTAATGTGTGGAGACATATTAACATGTTAATCTTTTCACATGCAAGCTTCCAGTTTTGGCTTAATGATGCAGCACCATGGACTTAGGGCTTCTCGTCATCACACTTTATTTTGCCCCATTATTCCTGGGTCTCCTAGCACAGATGATGCTGAAGGCCACAAAGCATTACCAGACACCTGATCCAGCTTATTTCGAACTGTCATATCAACAGCAGGCCGTCAATGCAGAGGAGGAGGTGCAGGAAGGAGAGCTGTGCCTTTCCCAGGTCCTGTGCCTGTTTTGGAGGTGTTGGCTCCACAGGCATGATAGTTCTGATGTCTAGTAAGCAAACTGAACTTAAGTGGAGGTTGGGCTCCACTGCTTGCTTTCTTGGTGTTTTCCTCCTGTGTTTTTAATACATCCAGGAAATTAATTAATTAATTAATTAATTAATTAAATAAATACATGAGACATCTTTTTTTTTTTCCTCGGCATTCCTGGCCATGAACACCAGAGCAAGAGTGCCAAATATCTCCTTCTGAAAGTGGAAGTTACACCTTCCATCGCCACAGGATATTGGAGCACACTTAGCTGTACTGAAGTGTCCTCAGTATGCTCATGTGCCAAACACTGAGCAACAAAATTCATTTCTGTCAATGCAGCTCAGTAAAATCTGTGCATGTGATGGAAAACTGGTACAGGCCAGACCGTTGGTAGAACAGCTGCTGAGTGCTTGAAGCCGTCCTGTAGATCGGGGTAGGAGCATTGCATGGCAACAGTACTTAGACATGAATAAGTGGATTTTGCCGCTGTCTCTGCCAGCAGCGGTACGATGCCAGTGCCGCTTCCCCGCGCTGTCCGCAGCAGGAGCAGGCTCGCCCGCACACCGCTGCGTTACGCGCTGGTACCCTGAGTGCGGGACCCTGCCAAGCTCGTGCTGCGTTCACAGTAAAGCTGTGACCTCTGGTGGACACCTGAGACATTACCGCTACAAAAAATGGTTAACACCCCACTGGCAAAGGGCACTCGCATTCAGTTCCTGCTCTCATATCCTTTTTGGTTTTAGTGAAAAAATAGGGAGGAAAAAAAGTAGACATCAGTGTTTGCTACATGAATAAAATCCCTAAAACAGCCTCCTAATTTTATTAAAAGTCAGATGCAGAGTAACAGGGAAATAATAGTACATTCAGTCACAACAAAAGCAAGTAACCCATCAGAACATAACAGATAGAACTGCAGATTACACCCTTGTATAGCTAGTAATAAACATGACTTTGTCATTTTGTGAGGAGAATAATAACGTATCTCCAGCTGAAGAGCAGCAGACACAAACATCACCATCGGACCTAGGTGAGAGGGGACTCGAGCGTTCCACATCAGGAAAGGCACGCAAGCAGTGGTAATAGCCAGCCCAGCCATGGGGCTTCTACATTGCCTCAACCTGTCTGGTGTATTCCTGGCTCATGCTGAACTCCTGGATTTCCCATCAGAAGACACTTTTTACCAAGATTTACCGATCCTTTCAGTTTTGATGGCGTACCCACAACCTGAAGCGTTTCCAAATCTGCCCAAACTTCTCCTCATCCCGTTACAGTCCTCCATCCAGTCCTCCACCTTTTGCAGCCCTGTTCTCACATAGCAAGCTTCCTTCTCCAGATATGGCATCTCACACAATAAAAACCAAAACAAAAACCTCTCCGCAGAACACAGAAGTTTTAGGAAGCTGAGCTGTAGTCCCAGCTCTCTACAAATCCTCTAGTTATGATCAAACTGGTTTTGTGTTTCCATCAGACTAACAGGTTGCCCAGTTTTTGTGTTATTTCCTTCCACTGAAACTGACACAGATGCTGTGTTGTGGTTTAGCCTGAGTCACCACACAGTTTCTCACTCACCCTCCCCTCCCCAGTGGGATGGGGGAGAGAAATTGGGAAGAAAGGAAAACTCGTGGATTGAGATTAAGACAGTTTACTAGAATAGCAAAGGAAAACTACAACAATAACAGAATATAAGGGTATTAATATGTACAAAATGAACAGTGCATGATTTCTCACCACCTGATGTCTGAATGACCGATACAGCCCGTCCCAAGCAGCGATCACGGAAACGAAACTGAGCAGCGAGCAAAAGGGAGCCAGCAAGGTAGAGGGGACAATGCCAACAAGCAAGAGGGAGAGATGGAAGAAAAGGGAAAATTTATACCCCTCCATGGGCAACCCCCACTTACACACTAAGCATGACGTTTATGGCATAGAATACTCTCTTTGGCCAGTTTGGGTCAATTCTTCTGTCTGTCTTTCTCCCTGCTTCCTGCCTCTGCACATTAGCCAGACCTGGAAAGCTGGACAGTGTCCTTGGTCTCGTTAACAACAACTCATATGATCATATCAACATTCTTCACACGCGAAATCCAAAACATGAAGGCTACTGAGAGGAACATTAACTCCATCCCTGCCGAAACCAGGACATGCTATTTATTCCCGTGCCTATGAAACCAGACAGCTCCCTCTATTCATACATTTTGTTCTGTGGCACTTTCGCCATAGAAGTGCCACCTGCCAAGACCATAATCTATAGGCAGCAGGGACATTTAATTTACTGAGAAAGCACTGAAATAAGACCTTATGCAGCATCTTCTTAGTAAACCTGTGTATTACAAGTCTCAGTTGAAAACAATGCTGTGGTAATAGAAGCAGTATTCATCTGAATTAAGTGCTTTACTGTTTTGTTTAAAAAATCAAGTATTTCCACAAATATAACTGAAGGGCTATAGGATGGACAAGACTTAATGGGCTGAAGAGACCTCATTGTTACAGAATGTAGTGTAGACGAGCACAGAGCCCTCATCCTTCCAGGTCGTGAGCTAAAAAGGGCAAAAGCACCTCTTGCATCAATTTTGGATGTTTGAGGTTTTGTACAGACAATGGCACACCGCATCAAGTAGGCAAAAGTGTTTGTTTGTAAGTGTTGCTGAATTCACACTCCTAGTACATTTTTCCTCCTATTCTTAAAATAAAGCAAGAAACTAGAAATGTTGATCTAATAACGGAGAAGCATCTTTCTAATAATGGATGAGTGTTTCTCTCCTGTTCTAAGAAAAGAAAGACTGGCTTTAGAGGTTTTACAGACATGGCTGGTTTTAGTCAACTCCTTCCTTCCTTCCTTTTATACAGGTGGGAGGTTGAAAGAGGTAATTTTGAAAATACATGCTTAGAGCAGGTAAGAGCCCCCATAGAGGAAGAGCCAAGGGAAGGGGAGAAATACTGCACCCAGCAAATTGTACTGGAGCAATTCTGCGTATTCTGTCTTACTTTGCTTCAGTAGATGGCAGCCCCTACCTGATAATGTAAATAGATATCACTATCTACGACACTTTGTAATCTGGCATCAGCTAAAATCATCAGCCAGTCAGTGCAACTGAGTATTTGGGATCAGGACACAACTAACCATTCTTGAAAGTGGTTGCTTGAAAGTGGTTGCACCTCAAAACACTGTGCTGTTTTCCCCAGCAGGTTTATTTTCATTGACACACTTAAACAGATGTATTCAGCAAGTTCAAACACTTTTCCCTATTCACAAATTATTTATTTACTCAGCTGCTTAGATTCCTGTACTGCATTTATCTAGCCATGTGATGCCTCAAATAAAGTCACATATAATGTCTTCAACATAGCATTGCATATTTTTCATATTTTAAACAAGATATACATCTCCTGCCCATCTCTGTCCACCAAGAGCAACTAATAAAGTAATAGATAGGAAAGGTTTTCCTTTTCATACTTATCTTCAACATGACAATACTTCACCAAGTTATGCTCCTGAGAGACCCATGTGAGTGTGCATCACAAAAAAAAAAGGGCAGGGAGAGGGGCAAAAAATTGTTAAACCTTCATTGCCTGTTCTGTATTTAGACTGTGGTGAGCTGGAAGTGTGCGAAGAATATGTGTCTGGGATGGCTAGCTACCCTCCTGCTGCCTAGTGCTCAAATCTGCATCATTCACATCCTACTGGGAGCTGGGAAGGGCAGACCAAAGCATCTTATGGGAGGTAGCTGATAACATGTCAGCGAACCTTCTGCTACACCCCAGTTCAGCTGTCCCTCAGAAACACTAGGAGGCATGATGATCTTTTCCTTAGTTTTTGGGTTTTTTTTAAAAATTAAGAACTGCTGAAGGTTTTCTTGGCAATGCTTTCTTTCTTTCAGACCAGAATTTTATCAGGTCAAATTTTTCAGGATCCTCTCCTGGGATCTCTGTGTGTCTGTAGGTCCAGCAATTGAAACCTTATTGTGCATTCACAGCAGCTCTGACTAACTTCTATATGAGTGGAAATCCTAAACGCATTCACAGCCCATATGCACCATGGCTGCCTAACACCCAGCTCAGTAAATCCTACGTTTTCAGGCCAAATTGGACAGATTGTGCATGCATGTTCAATTGAAGTCTGTGCGCCAGGAAGTCTGCAGTGTCAGATTTACTGTCCTTCAGCACACACCTTTGTCCAGGAAGACCAGGAAGCCTTATTTAGGAGTATAATTTCAGACAGACACTCAAGGTTCAAAAATAACATAAGTGACACTAAAAGTTATATTTGCTAATAATTCAAGTCAGAAGAACAGAGGCAAATCCAAGCATCAAAAATCCCAGGTTCTGAGTCTCCATCCACTCAACACTGCACCCCTCCGGCTGCTGCCAGTAATATCTCAAGTGAGGCTCACTTACAGATAAAACTGGCAATTTCTTGTGATACAGCTGGTTGTCATCCCCACTTACCTTAACATATCTGTTAATGTGCTGCACAGCAGCCCCTCTCCTCCAGCAGAATAAAACTACTGAAAAAAACAGTCTTATTTTGCTAGCTCTCCAGTCCAACCAGATGACATTAAAGACTGCTTTGAAGGACAAAGTTGGCTTTCCCGGTGTCAATGGCTCCATCTGATGCCAAAAGGAATTTTTGAACAGCTAAATATTACTTGATCAGCATAACATTAAATAATCTGATTTTTATTTTGTTGTGTACTGAACTTTCTTAGAGATTCCAATGAAAGTTAAAAATCAAATGCTTAAGAAGATGACTGAACAACTGCCTGTGTGTTAGAATGAAAAAGAACATAGTCTTTCCTTAGCCCAGATGCTGCCAGAATTGCTCATTTCACTGTGTAGTTCTGCAGCATGAAAAAATGCAATTCACAAAGAAGGCAGATGTGTTGCCCTATGTCAAGTGGGGCGTAAGACTGCCTAGTGGAGCTTTTATTGCAGAGATGTGCCTAGCTGAGTTAAAAAAATCTGATCCTTCGTTAGTTCTTTGGTGTCTTCTGCCGTAGATCTAACAGAACAGACAACCTGAGGATAAAGACTCAGATGGTCAACCTAGACCTTAAATGTTTAACTCTGCCTTTTTCCATGCACATTTTCCCACCTTTTAAAAAAGTCTCTGTCACTGGCTTATATCTAAACAGGTTAGACATGAGATCTGGTGGGGACAGGGTTACTTTATGTTGACCCTTTTCTTTAAAACAAACTGAAGGGTAAGAATAGCAAAAATCTTTACCAGCCTCAGTTAGTTGCCAAGATACCTCTGTACGTGCCAGTTTTCCCTGAGCACAAGCAACATCACATCAGAACATTTGTATCATCCCATCTTTGTGACAGTAAAAAAATAGAATCAGCTTAAAGCTAGAAGATGGACACATTTTCTCTTTCCTTTTCACCCACCCAAGACAAAGAGAGACATTTTATTTAGATGTGAAGAAGTACATTAATTAAGCAACTACGTAATGGTATCTAGAAGTTCAAATTTCCTCTCTGAAGTCTTATTAATCAAGTGCTCCAAACATCGTAGTGAGAAGTGAGCCATGAACAACCCCCATAAAGTGAAATCCAGTTGTACTCTTTGATGCATAAGGTTACAAAGAGCAAGTGATGACAGCTGATAAATATGCAAAAATGCAACCTAACATTTAGACACAGTTTAGCGCTCTATAGGAGAAAGCCAATTGGGAGCTATTGATTATTAAATTACTGCAGTAGGATTATTATTCCTGGCTATCACTTTTTACTAGTGATGAGTTTTAGTCGGTTCATCTTGAAATTCACTGAGATAGTTTTAACGAATTTCTTTAAAATATATGTATGCCAACTGGATAAGTTGCCATTGTTTTTCTGATGCTTTTTACTTTTTAGGCTTCTTATGTTCCTGTCTGTAATTCCTTGTCATTTTCTTGCATAGCCCTGCACCTCAGTGACTGACTATGGGATTTTGGACTAAACACATAAATTACAGGTTTCCTTCTACAAAATAGGTGTTCATCTGGATGGGGAAGGGGCAGGCAGGGACACAGATGGGTGTACACGAGAATGGGGTGGCAGGTAGCCTTCCCTTCAGGCCTGTGTTGTGATCAGTTACTATCTGGTATTACACTGTTTGCAGAAAATGTGGATACCTAAAACCTCTCTGACTCCCATCAGTTTGTGTATGACCCTGGATGTGACAGAGGGGCAACACAGCAGCACTGCTAGATGCTCTTACTGGTGATTAAAAACTCAGTATCCATGCCAACAGCATAAGCTTAACCAGCTATGATTTGTAACTGGCCCCTGCTCTGAGCATCACATATGTTGTTTGTAATAAACAAGCCTTCAGTGAAAGATGCAGTGGTCCTCCATAGGGAGACCAGAATGTAGTTTTTCCCCAGTTCCAGCTACCTCCCCTAAGCAGTGAGCAAGCAGAGTCTCTGAGCAGGACTCTCAGGCCCAACATATATTGGGTTTTGGTGGGAAGTGAGGCTGTCTGCAGTGGTTCTTCAAAGGCCCAGACGAGTTTATTGAACAGTGACTTGTCTCCTCATGACTCTGCATTTGATAATTCATTTTAGGTCAGAGTATCTCATTTCCAGTATGCAGCTCTGCCTCTGTAATTCATCTAATATCAATAAGAGAGGCCATTAGCAAGATCCTTTTGCTTGTGCCTCTGAAATTTCTGAGAAAAAGATAAGAATGCTAAAGTGGGCTTTCATGAGTTATCTGCACAGTGACTTCATCCTCTGTGTTTAAAGATGAGGAATGAGTAAAATTACCAGCAGACATACACTGATCTAGTCTATTGGTGAGTATTTTTCAGAAATGTGCCGAACAAACAAGTGTTAAAAAGAACCTGCTACTACAAGAAATGCCAGAAACAAACAAACAAAAAACCCCCCATATTATCATTTAGAGTCACATTCTTATACTCATCATTTAAAGCAAAATAGTTTAGACATCTGTTGTCGTATGCAAGAGCTTAAAATTTGGGTACTAATACTCAGTCTTTTCTCTGCTCTGCAAAGGACTTGTGTGAAACGGACCTCTAGTGGTTAAACTGGGCATTTCCTCAAACCGTTTCCCACCCATGAAGTTTTACATCGCGCACTTTTGGGGAAATTCTCCACTCACGGTCCTGACTGAATATTTCAAAATCTGAGAACGACACAAGATTTTTAGAAATATAATGCTCCTTGGCTCCAGTTTGTGTGGATACGATAGGAGGAAAATGTGAATATCACTTTTCAGTTGTTCAACTTCTCTTCAGTGTTTAGGATACACCTATGTGGAGAGCTGGCCCACTCATGGCTGATTCTTGTTATCTGAATTTGCAAGAGGTCTGCTTCCACTGCACACAGCTGTGCTATGAGCAGTCATCGTTCAGAACACAAAAGCAACTGTAAAACTTCTCCCCCGAAAAAGACTGTTACTGAAGGAGGGAAGTCCAGAAACTACACATGCAGCTTGATGTATGCTAGCACGGATTAGAGAGGGTGCTGGCCAAGTAATCTTGTATTGCAGTTAAAAATGAGGAATTGGCTACAGAATTTGGTCACTGCTGTTCTTCAGAAGAAGAAGGCTTGTTTGGTAATCTGTGCATCACGACATCTAACTCTGTCCAAGATGATATGTAATCCTGGGCAAAACAGTAAACCTCTCTGGGTCTGGCCTGGTTCCACGTGTGCAAAACAGGATCAGCAGACTGGCTGAATCTCAGCATGTTTTCTGCCATTTTAAGTCTCTCCAGTTCTTAAATTCATGCTAGTGAAGAGAAGCTTTTCATTTTTTTAATTAAAGCCGCCTGACTTTCACAGTTTGAGATAAAAGCTAGAAGAGAATTAACCACAGAGGCTGACATTAAAATTAAAAAAAAAAACCAATCCAATCCTCACCACAATAAAAAGAATTTGCTAATTTAAGGAAAAAATCTTTAAATCAAACTTCGTGGTTTTTGGGGGGGGGGGGGGGGCCTGACTCATTATTTATTTATTGTTTTTATCATTTGAGGTTGAAAGGGCTCGCAATAATGTCGCCTTTCTAAAATTCTTTCTTGGCCTTGTCTAGTTAATTTGTCATACCTTTTGATAGGGACAGTCTATTATAATATAACCACAGTTTCCCTTGTACTATGATGCCCTGCTGTTAACTGATGCCTTCAGGTGTGACCATAATGTGAATGATAACAATGTAGAACTTCAAACAAAGTGAGTCAAAGAAAAGGATTTTTTTTTTTTCATTAATAAGGTTATAAAGGAAATGATGGCTCTCAAGTTCAGAGTAAATCTCAACCTTCATTTGCAAGCTCAGTTCCTCAAATTCTATGGAAAAAGAAGAGGCCATTCCACAAACTTAAGTTTTCTTTGGAAAAAAAAAAAAATGTGCCTGCACACTGTGTCTACTTATTCTCACTGTAACCCCATATTAAAAGTTATTCACTTTTCAAGTAGAGTTGAGGGTTTGGGATTGGTTTTACTTTTTCTTGCACTGGGCCTTGAAAATCAAGGCAAGCTGTATCTTCTTTCTTTTCCAGATATTATCAATACAAAGAAGAAATCAGGCTTCTTGATTGCTCTTCTGCAACCCTCTTGTTAACAGAAAAACACCAAAACCTCAAGGCAGCCTCTATAACCTCAAAAGTTAAATCCAGCTAGGATCCTTGAATACCACCAGCAGCAGTGACTGTTCTTTGGATCTTTTTTGCAGAATCACAGTGTGGCTGAGGTTGGAAGGGACCTCTGGAGGTCATCTCTTCCAACCAACCTGCTCCAGTAGGCTGCCCAGGACCACGTCTAAATAGCTTTTTAATATCTCCCAAGGATGGAGACTCCAGCAGCTCTCTGGGCAACCTGTGCCAGTGTCCCATCACCCTCATAGTAAAAAAAGAAATGTTTCCTGATGTTTGGGAGAAACCTTCCATGTTTCAGTTTGTGCCCGTTACCTCCAGTCCTGTCACTGGGCACCACTGGAAAGAGCCTGGCACCATCCTCTTTGCACCCTGCAAACCAAAGAGGTTTTTATACACATGGATGAGATCCATTCGAGCCTTCTGTTCTCCAGGCTGAACAGTTGCAGCTTGCTCAGCCTTTCCTCATATGTTTTAGCAAAGTGGATGTGCTGTCTATTAAAAATAGCTGAATATGTCAAGCTTTTTCCAGCAGCAGGAAATGCTGAACACCACAACCCAACAGCGTTGCGCTGCTTTAGCTGCATGCCATCAGCTTCAACTTTAAACTATTGCATTATTAGCTTCTCTATTTTACATGATTTACAAGTAAAGAAAGTTTTGCTGACTAACAGTATAAAAATACACAGGAAAAAAAAAATAGGTGTGGTAAAACAGGGCACATATCCTGGCAATGGTCAGCATTGCAAAGGAAGGGTGCCAAATACGGTCACTGGCTGGGCAGGTCCTCCCTCACACACCGAAAAACACTGCTCTCACTCTCAACAGCCAGCCAGCTCATCAGCAAAGCTGAGAATGACTCTGACCAAAGTTTTTCACCAACAAAGTTGTCACACCGAGACAGAGGGTTACCAAGGGTCCCACCAAGCGGGATGGCAACACTTTCTTCCTCGTCATGCACTCATGCCACAGGGGAGGGTTAGGATCTGCTTTGTTTTATACACGCCCTCACTTTCACCAGTGGTGTTCTCACCCCCACGCGTGGCAGGTTGGGCAATTAAGAAGTGTCGGTCCTCCTCCTGAAAGGATTGCTTCACACCCCTTCGGCTTCTGCGAATATGTCATTCCACAGCAGTGACTTTAACAGCACTGCTCACCAGGTGTCACCCACGGGTTACACTCTTGCGGATTTGCTGAACACAGCTCCTTAAGCGACTTTGGTAAACCGGTGGAAATTCTTCCAACAGCCTTGGGTTTTGTTTTACAGCTGTGGCTAGGCAGGTCATCCATGTTTTACAGTGAAACAAGACAGAACGTGTACTTATTGGTCACCCCTACGCTGAGCACAGCTAAAAAGTTTCCATTGTCATCACTTTCTGAAATTAAATATGAACTACATACTTTTCTCTTTTATTAATTTCCCATCTGCATACAAAGTTGTCAAAATAGGATAGATTTTACATACCTGAGCTTAGGACAATGCTTCATAGAACCAGGAGGAAACAGGGAAACAGATTCCCTGTTTCACCTATAAAGCCCTTGACTTTCAGAGAGCAATACCTATGTTGAGGATACTCCTGGCAACCACCTGTAGGAAGAATTATTTTTCAAAGTTGAAAGAACCAGGACTTTGGAAGCATGACAGTGACCATGACGTGGAATGAAAGAACAAAACAAAGATCAAACAACATCAGCCTGGTTTATGCAGTATCCTACTGTCAGAACTTAGAATTGAAGGTAGTTAGTATTCCAGTACCTGAAGCCCTACATATATTGTAATGAGGTGTATTAAAGCTATTGTTACTTTTCAGGTTATTGCTGCTTCAATAATTTCTGATCATGGGTTAGGTTAAACACAAAAGTAACTTGAAAGTACTGTTGCAACAGGACTGTTTGCAAATGCATGAGCCTAAGTATGGATTAAATTCTTGCAGACTCAGGACCTAAATGTTTGTTCCATCACACTCCAGCTTTGGAGTGTGTTTAGCACTGTCCTGACAACTTTCTGAGACATCCGTAACAGACAGAAAGAGGTTAATAGCATCCCAGCTGCAGTCAGACAGTCTCAAATCCCTGCAATTAGATGTTATCATTGCATTCTTGCTTGTAAAATGTCTGAAGGATCCTATGATTTCATTCATTTGCAAGCCCACAAGTCTGGTTAAAATTATACTACAATAAAAGCTGAATAAATATTTGCAATTTTATGCAACAGTTAGATGATGATGATGATGTTAATACTAATAATTAATAAAGCTGAAGGTTTTACACATTGCTGTCTTTCCCAGCATCAAAACCCAAGAAAAGCACATCTGCAACACTTGAAGTGAAAGCAGGAAAAATATGTTTTACACTGTATGATCTGTTCACCCTCCCCCCTCCAACTCACGCACTCCCCTGGGTCTCCCACTCTTCCTTCCGCCTCTGCTCGCACCACTTCCCTGGCACACACAGCGGCACCGGCCTCTTCAAGGGGTCACTGCACTCTTTCTGGAGTCATCCCTATCCCTAGAGAAACACGGCAATACCCTTCCCCCTGATTTCCTTGGTAAACTCATTGCCTGCACATCCGTACTCCTGCCTGCACAGCTGGCTGACACTGTAAATGCTCCACTTGCAAGACACAGACCTTGCATCAGCATTTCAGAAATCAAGAATGAAGTTTGTGGCTTGACCAAAAAAAAAAAGAAACAAACAAATAATTAAAAAAAAAAACAAACCCGCAAACAAAAAACCCAAAGAAAAAAAAATACATTTGATGTGAATAATGTGAAGGCTTGTGTTTTGCTTTCTCGTTCAGGGCTCTCAGATGGCAAAAGAGGAACAAAATATTTTAGGCTCTCTTTTTGCAGATTGGAGGCCACCCTTGCACAGCATAGCCCTGTCTGCGCAACAGAATAAGGCCTGGCTCCTGTCATTTATTCAACGTATGGCATATGCCAGAGTCCCCACACAGCCCTGGTGCTACAGCACATCTCTGGCACATGACAAAAAAAAAATTCACTGACATACCTCAAAATTTCACAGCATTATTTCACAGGGAAACCTCCAGAAGCCTCTGAAAAATGACCATCAATGCTTTAGATCAAGTTTGGTGCCACACCAAAAGCTGTAATACTTTTGCACTGCATTTCATGTGCAAAAGGAACAAAACTTCACAATAATTTGGGGGATTTTCAAGGATGCTTGTGACCTGGAAAAGCTCCTTGTGCTGCCAAGCTGCAAGAGGGAGTTGCTTTGCCTCTATTCCTGCTGCCCCAGTCCCAGGCAGTGCTGGCCATCAGGGAGGTATTGGAGGAGAAGACCGGGGCTGGCTGTGCCCCACCCTGTGCCCCTGTGTCTCAGGGGCCCCGAAAGCTGGCGCTGCAGAGTGCCCTGTTGACAAACGAAGAGCGAGAGCCAATTCCTTAGTTGCCCATCTAAATTATGCCTGCGGCTGGACAATACAAAACAGACACAGCGTGCACACAGACTGGCTTTGAATACTGGGGAGTTTCAGGACCATTAAACGGGAATGTATGAGATGCTGAGTTTATTTTAGGCAACCTGAGGCTGGATGTCTGGTCCCTTGAGACACTGAGCAAGGAGTAGTGCTCACAGTCTCTGGGAGGTAACAGCCTTCATGGAACATTTCGACTCATCTTCCTATAATGAGTTTGAATCATTTTGTTAAACTGGAATTGCAGACAGCCCAAGGACAAACACTAAACCTGAAAATAATTTGCAAAAGTCTGACTTAACCATTTTGTAGCTGCTTGGGCCAGCTCAAGACAAGGAAAACATGCACATGACAAAGAGAGAAAACAGCTTCTGAGAAAGACACATAAAACCAAACCACCTGAAACCCAAACGCAATGCTGTCCCTTGAAATGAGTGATCATCTTCTTACAATATAGGAAAAGGCAAATAAGGAAAATAGAAAGTAAGTTACAAGCAGCCTCAGCCATACTCTGTGAGGCATAACAGTTGTTCAGCTTTGATTTTTAATTTGCCATTGCTCTTGAATCTACAGCAGGAATAGCATCATGGGAATAAACAAATTACTCTCCTAACCCAATTTAAAACAGTTTTGGCTGATTTGCACAGTCTAGAGAGTAATAATTAACGCATACTAGCAGATATGCAGTTCCAAAAATGCATAAGATACACGCTTATGTATGGAGCAGTGGGAGGCAGGACTCAAGTGCACTGGTTTTCTGCTTAATGCATGAGACCAGACAGGCTTGTATATACAAATGTAATGCCTTATATCTCCAAGAAATATATTTGGTATCCTAAGCAGAGCATGGCACAAGGAGCTTATGTGCAATTAGGCTTATTCACAGATCTCCCCTGCTCTTTTAGGAATCACAGTGCTCCACAACGTTCAGCCTCCCTGGTGGCTTGTATTCTTTGTTTCAGGATCTGCCAGTTGGTTGCTTTGAAATATACATTTCAGTGATAGATAACCAGCCTAGCTCAGCGTATTTAACCGACCTGTTCCCCCCACAGCTTATTGTTACACCAAGTGGTGAAGTCAACCCCACATCTGACTTGCGACGATTTCAGGTTTCCTTTCAGAGAAAGGCACTGTTGAAGGGCACTGTGCATGTAGTAGATCCCTCTCAGTTTCATCTGCCAAATACTCTCAATGGAGAACAGTCCCCCATGTATGGCTGCTTTTTGCACTCCTCAGTTACCCAGGGGAGTGTGTTATACGGCTGCAGCCATTCTATATAATGCTGATTACTATTGTTTTCTCATTGGCATGTGGTGGAGGCTAAGACCCTTCACTCTGCCAGTTGTGTCCTGTAGCAGCCTCTCCATTCCCTCCTGTGATGGATGTCAGGTTCAGGAGCATTTAGTGCCCCACTCATGCCATTTACTCTTTTAAAAGATTGGCTTTTTTCCAACCCTTTTCAATTTCTTCATTGCTCCGTTTTTTATCTTTCATTGTGTTGACACTAATGGTTCAGAGAGCTCTTTGGCCAATTCCTGGAAGTTATCCAATCCTGCAGACTTTTAAATGTTTAAGTTTAATATCTGCCATTTAATATCCTCCCTAGTCAGTTGCTAATGGAATAGAAGGTAATCATCACAGTATTCTTATACCTTTCACACATCCATCAAAGACTAAAAAGTCTTTTCCACAGAGAAGCTGTTTCAGATCCCTTGTCTCTGTTGGTGGCCCTCCCCATCACAGCCAGGTGCCTGAGGCAGCATGAACGCAGGGCTGAGGCTATGCCAAACTGGCACCTGAAACTCCAGACTGACTTACTTCACTTTTTCTTGTACTATTTCCTACTTAGCCACAGGGCCTCCTTGTTATCCAAGGAGGGATGCACACATTCCTCCACGCAGCCACAAGGAAAGCAGCCCTGCTTTTGCTGTTACCACCAGGGAGCAAGCCAAAGCTTTTGCAGACTCTTGCCCTGGGCTAGGATAGTCCCAATTACCTTGCCATCTGCCCCAAGAGCCCACTCATGGATCCACAAAGCATTGCACTAAGCACTGGATTAGGATACAAGTGTGGTCACTGCAGAGAGCACCGGAGAACAGCAGACCAGCGTTGGGTCAGATTGAGCAGCCTTGTCGACATGGTCCCCCAGAGCCGAGCGAGCAGCCCCAAGGAACTCATCAAGTCTCACCTCACTGCAGGTACCTCAGTCAGCCCGGTCACAAGTGGTCTAAGGACAGCAAGGGACAACACCAGGAGACTGCCAGAAAGCAGCAGGTCAAAATCACACAGCACACAGTGTAGTGGTCTCCATAAACCCAGAGCCTGAAGTTGCATTTGATACTTTTTCCTCCTTTCTTGCATGTCTGCAGTCTCTACTTTCTCCAAAACACCAATCTCCTAAAACATTGTGGTTTTTTTTTTTAAATTATGAATTTGGATCAGATGTGGGCTGAAACTAGCCATGCCCTGAAATGCACCCTGGCTCCCGTCACCCAGATGTAGACACACTTCAGAAAACAGTGTCAGAAATAAAGGGGTTTCTAGTTGAAGCTGATTTCCCGAAAGCTACCAAGATTCTGATTCTCCGAAGCCATAAAGAAATACCATTGCTCTCAGACAATAAGAAACAATTATCTCTAACTTTGGATAGTGGTTTTCATCAGTGGATCTAAATGGCCTTTACAAAGAAGATAAGCATTATCATTATTCCTATTTCACAGAGGGATGAACTACAGTATAGAGAGGCCTTGAGGCTTATGGTCACTCATTTGGCCAGCAACAGAGATAGTCATCTGATTTCCAGATTTTCTGGCCACTAACCTACTTACAGGAGTAATGATTATTTACAGAAACGGTTACTTACAGAAATGTTTGCTGGTTGACGGTTCATGACCACATGAACAGATAAGCAACAGACAGAGGAAATCACTAGGAGTTTTTTTAAATGCAATCCATTTTTGTGTATCTCTCTGTGCAAAGGTCTATGAGAACTCTGTTCTTGCACTCAAATAATCTAACGGAGAGGATGTAAACAACTGTCACAGATCCCCACAGAAATCTACAGATTTTCCAATAGTGTTCAACTATCTATTTAATTGAGCTTAGTTGTGAAAGAGAGATGAGCTTTTCCTGTTAGTTACACTAACTTCAGGCCTGCCGACACACATTTTCAAAGCTGTTTGTAGCAGAAAAATCCTAACACTGAGTCTGATGAGAGTATGGCAGCACATTGCTAACACACAGTACAAGGAACTGATGGTGGTAATACACATTCACTTCCACTGAACAGCTTGAAGATTCCACGTTGTCCTGAGAGTACAAAAGCTGGATAGGGAATGATGCTTGCTGCTGACACTCCTGACGGTGGGATGTCCATCAGCGTCGCTATTCTTGCTTTCACAAAGCAGATGGAGTACTCCAGCTCTGAGTGCTACGTATCTCTGCAGTCCCTGGGGGTGGTAGTAGTGATCATAACCAACCCTCCAAGTGTGAAACTCTTAGTGACTGGAGCAGAAATCAGCCTCTCTGTTCCTAAAATATGGGTTAAGGAAATCTCACATGTCTACACTGAGGCCAGATTTTGCTAGAAAACACCCGAAATGAAGTAACAAGGAAATAAGTTTCCTCTAAATGCCTGCAACATCTAAGCAGGGCACAGAAGTACAAATACTTATGGCAAGGAACATGTAGCTTTGAGGGCAAATTTTCCCTTTCATACTTTGATGCAAATTGAAAACAATGTTCTTGATATCAGTTCATACTTGAGCGGTATAACTAGAAACAAACTGAATGGATTATTAAGAATTATACATCAAACTTTATAAACCCACTTTTTGGTTGAAACTGTCTGAATGGGCCATGTCTTTCCTTCGTGGCACAGATGCACAGCCCAGGACTCCAGCAGAGTGGTACCGCAGGCAATGAACCTAATCTGCCTGCTTTGCAATTACCTAATCCTATGCAAACTGGAAAACTGGCACCTACAGAAAAGTGAGGCTTTTCCCAAGTGCATTTCAACTCAGGTTTGTTTACCAAACGGCTGTAACTGTAGGAATCATTTCATATTTTATTAAATAATTTACATAGCAAATGAAATTGTTCTCTGCAAACTGTAAATTTGCAGAGAGGAGGCTGTGGGCTAGATTCAGCAAAGACGTACACAGAACTTAAGTGTTGCAATGATTTTAAAACACTCGATCCTTGGAAAAGGATCAATAGTTTTATGTTATGTCCTGCGGCTGCTGACACAGTGTGCTGGAAGTCCTTTGTGCCTCAGACTGGCAACACAAAACACCTGCGTCATGGAGCCACAAAAAGCAAGCACTGAGCACCCAAAACATGTGAAATGTCATCCCAGTCCAGAGGCTAAACCTGGGTCAGAGCTGCCAGAATCCACTATCCCAATTCCTCTTCTGAAAAACAGTTCTAGTGCCTCTTGGTGCAATATTGAGACTGTTTACAGTACAGAAAGCCATGTAAGAGCTAAGTCTCTTAATAAAACCCAGGGGACTGAAAACCTGAGCTCTAGACTTGCGCCAGGGATGGTTCCCTGAATGATATACGAAATGTCAAGCACAAGCAGGATATGGAGCTGCCTGGGTCCCTTACCAGTAGGGTACTGTTATGACCCCTCTTGAACTTCTTCCCTCTCATTCTCATTCTGGTTTAGATATTGACATCAAAGGACTTTTGGTACAGAAAATCCTTTTTTCATCCCAGTCAGGGTCAATTCACTGCAAGAGCCAAAACTGGGGCAAAGAGGAGGGAAAAACCATTGCCTATAGAGAAACTACAGCCCTGCAGCTGACCTGGACATGCCTGGGGAGTAGCTGAAGCCTGCTCTTGCCTCCGAAGCTGAAGACTGCTCTTCAGGTGTATGCAATTGCTTCTATGCAGATAGCAGGGATGCCTCAGAGAGACAGGTAGCTCTGTCTGCTGGCACATCCCATGAAATACCCAGGATGTCAGCTGCATGCAGAACTGCAGCCAGAGAAGCTAATTTCACAGAAGCAGGGCGTTCCATAATTACAAATAATACAGGATTAGCTACATATGTTTGCTTCAGAACATGAAGAGGACATGGTCTAGAGGCAAGATGGAGAGGAGAAATCAGATTTCACAGCAGATTTCACAAACAGGCCTTGCATTTTAGCAAGCAGCAAGCAGCCCAGTCATGGGACTCCATCATATTTAATAAGCAAAATGAAAGAGATCTGTTTAATGAGACTCTGTACAGGAGCACTCTCAAATAATTATGCAGCACTCATGGCAGCCAGAAAGATGTGTTTTAACTTGTGCTTCAGTCTCTCTCATGCGGCATGTCAGTGTACTTTTGTCTTGACAAGCTCTCTTGTTTTACTGTCTTGGAACCAAACCAACATGTGGTGCAAGCAGGTTCAGTTCCAGATCAACCATTGCAGCAACTGATCTGGCATCCAGCACTTGAAGTTTTTTTTTTCACAGGCCTACTCTTGCACAGTCCTGAGTACTGACTTCTCAGAGGTTGTAATGCAAGCTGAAAATCCTCAGCCTTTTTTAGGATTGGGCTTAAAATAATGCAGATGATCTCAAAAGCACCAACCCAACCTGATGACTAGATGTCCTCCTCCTGATTTCAGGCTTGAATATTAACTTCTTGCTGATGATCGGATTATCGGCTATGTTAGTAAGGCTTTTCACAATCCTAGGTATACAAACAAACCAGATGGAAGACATAATTAAAGGTTGCCACAGCTATTATAAAACTAAAAGTCTTTGCATTTTAGACACAAATTAAATAAGTATATAATAACATGTTTTATTATAGGAAAGGCTATAGAGTAAGTTTTATTATAGGAAAGTATTCCTGTAATAAAGCAATACTGGGCACAGTCAACTTCTGTCAGTGCTTGCATCCATCCATTAGTCTGAAATGTTTGAAACATGTGGAGATGCTTTATAGAATAAAATGTTCCTCTAAGACAGTAGTCGTGTCAAGTTGTCTTTCCCAATGCATTTGCTGACTTCATTTCTGCCAACTGCATGGAAGTGGCAGCATAATAATGTACCTGTAATAGAAACCAGTACAGTATGCGACATACATTTTGAGCTCATGTGGATAACTGCTTTCCCGAGAGGAGAACTGACACCTCACACCAAGCCAGGAAACCATCAGGTCTACTGCTAAGCACTTAGCTCTGGTGGAAAGACGATTTAATGGATAGTAATAAAAATATTAAATGTGTACCTTTTTGTACTGCGTAACTTTCATAATTTTCATGCAATTCTTTGGTGGTGAGAAAAAAACTGAACAAATAGTTAGCTGGCCTATACTCTTTTCTCTAATGTCTGTCAGTCTACAAGTTACTGGGGGTAAATAGTACACTAACGCAAGCTGCAACTGATGCCAACAGGACACCAGTGTAGGCACCAACAATAACAGGGGGGTGGGAAAAATTAGTTGGGGTTCTTTTTTAATCTGTATCTGGGGTCTGGATAAACTAAAGTGAGATCAGCTGCAGGTTAATATACTACCAAAATAAAAAACAAACCCCAAACTTCCATACAGACAGGAAAGAAGAATGCTTTGCATTACTCTCACGGTGCTAAAAGCTTGGAAGGCTGCCATGAAAAAAGCAGTGGGAAATTTCTGGGGAGTGTACAACTGGCATGATAACTCTGTGCTACCCACCTTTCCGGACTTTCTTCTGTTAGGGGACACATAAGAATAGGGGAAGAGATGAGAGGAGGTATTTCCAGATTCCCAGCTGCACTACGGGTAATTGGCTTCTGTGAGAAATGGGTATTTCAAAGCACTGAAAGGAAGTGTCTTCGTGCAACATTTAGAGGCATCCCTCCAGGTTATTCCTAAACCAGAGAGGCCTTTCCAAACTGGAATCTGCCCCTCTGGGAAAAGCTCGAGGTGGTGAGTGCTGAAGCAGCTCCGCAGACTTCTCCTGCAGTTACAGTTCAGACCTGCACCTGCACGGCGTGGTTAAAGCTCACACCAGTGCAAGGGCTAATGCCCGCTGCTCACTTGCCTTATTACTCAGGTGCTCAAATGTCAAGAGCACGAATGGGCCTGAAGGAGTAGGGCATTGTTCTGTCCTGCAGATGGAGGCTGTCCACCCCAGAGGCCTAAAAGAGATGTAGTTAAGCGTGTTCTGATACCCAAGGCCCCGGTGAGGGGAGAGGAAATCCTGGTGAAAGCATCAGGACCTGAAAAACAATACAGCCTGTATGCAAGCATCCCAGGCCGGTGATGGGCTCCTATCCTGGGCCCCCGCAGCCACACAAGGTGTAAGATGCCAAGTCAGACCACCAAGCCCTGGCCCACTGTCGCTGCAGCGCTGCCCTTCAGCCTCACCACGACATGCCCGGCAAGAGCAGGCGCATCATGCCAGCCGGCTGGCTGCAGAGAGCCCCACCACCATGGACTGTAAATCAGCAGAGCACCAGGGAAGCCCCACGGCCCATTTTGCCTGGCGGAGGAGGGGGCCAGGACCAGCTGGTGGTGATGGCCACCCCTGCATCGGCTTCAGCACAGCCACCCCCATCCCTATGGGACCGTGGGACAGAGTGAGCTGGAAAAACCACAATCAAAAAGCTGTCTAAAGATTGTGTGAGCCCTGAGCCTTTGGCACGCTCTCCCTGCAGGGCAAAGAGCAGGGATTCTGTGATGTTTAATCCAGCTGTAGGCACCGTGTAGGTCTTTCAAAGTCGTCATGACTTAAATTACTTAAATCTGGATATCGACATGTGGGACAAACATTGCATGTGAAGAAAATCACACCCTTTCCCTGTCAGCTAAACACACAGATATGTACTGAGATCATATATAAGTATGTATGTCACCGTATGCCTAATAAATATATAGAAAACAGGTTGGAACATATGAGATTTTAATTTTTTTTTTTTGCATTATAAGTCTTTAATGAGTGAAAATTCAGCACTGAAATCAAGTAAAAGAGCACTTTTTCACTTTTATCAATTACAAAACAAGTACGCAGAATGGGTACAGCCAGCAGGTATACTTCCAGCCCTGAATCTCACTTCTTGCTAGCAGATCATGTTATTAATCACTGTTATCAACACAGATAACTGTAGGAAGGACAGCACAAGGTAGAGATGCTCTCCTCATACCACTCAGTCTCCTCTGGGATGCTCCAGAGGCAGGCATACATTCCCCTTAGAAAACCAACCTCTCATGACAGAGGCGGGGGGTGTGACTGTAATTAGCAGCTTCAAGAAAGGTAGATCTATATCAGGCCTAGCTGAAATAGAGACGTATTTTATCCCGACAGACACCTCTTCAGCTGGGCCAGCAGTCTTTGAAGTCACTAGAAAGACCGAGGACAGGCTGGGGCTCCTGCTGTGGCCCCTTTGATCTCAGCAGCTCTGTCACCAGATAAGCCCGTGCATGATTTGTGTCTACAGAAATTTTCAACACCTTCCACGGCCGCTCACACAAAGGTGCACCAGGTGCCCCTCACCCCACGCTCCCCTCCCTGCAGCGTTTCAGCAATGAGGACACAGCTTGGCACTGTCCTTGTGAGAGCCAGGACAAACACTGTTCTTCAAGAAGAAAAATTCAACGTTAGGGTGGCAGGGTCTACCACCCTCCTGGATGCTTTGTGGGAGGTGATCTGGCTGGCATCCACCACTGGTGCTTTGAAAACTATTTTTATGCTCCCGGTCCTCGCACTTCTCTTATCTTCATAGACTGTCCTCTGCCACCAGTCGTCCTTGTGAAGGAGGGGTGCCCCGAGTAGGCACTGCGCAAAAATGTCTGCGCGTCCTCCCCACTGATGCCCCAAGCCCGCTCTGAGCCCCCTGACCCACTCCCTGGGGATCCCTGCACCCGCCCCTTCCCTCCAGTTCTGGTCCCTCATCTGCAGCAGGATGGGTCCCACCCGGTAAACATCACTGCCAAGTGATTTTCTGAGGCCATGCCTCCTTCCAGGAGGCCGTGGCCCCTTTTACGGTGATTATGCAGTGCTGCAGTGAAGGCTGCTGAACTTTTCACCCCCTTGGCCACTCATTTTTGCGAATCACGGCACCACTGCACTTTTGCATACTGCATAACCAGGGATCTGACCAAGGGCTTTGCTTCCAGCATCAGAGAAAATAAAAAAAAAAAAAAAGATAAATCAATATTGTAAAGGTTAAAACAGTCCTCAAAGGCCAGACACTCAGCAGTTATAAATCAATGCAGAAGTATTCACTACAAGAAAGCTTACGTTGGTTTAGGATCCGGCCTGAAAACAATTCAAATCATAGAATCGCAGCAGTGAGATGGAAAAGAATGATTAGATCATCTCCATCCCTTGGGGCAGGGCTGTCAAGCCATACTGAGTGCTTTGTGCTGTGGTCAGTAAAGTTGTAGCTGGTTTAGGCTCTGCTAAGGCTTTCCACTTCTGTTTTCCTAGTGCTTCTGTTCTTTGACAAATACATTGAGTGAATAATTTATGCTTGGGATATTTAAAGAACAGAAACCTAAATCCTCTATTTACTGAATTCGAGCAGAGCTAGGCTAGAAGGAAACAGCTGCAATGCCTCATTGCCCATTGCCTCCTCTCTGCTGACCTGCTCAGGACCTTCACCCCAACCTGAGGAGAGCATCCTCTCTAGGGGAAGCAGTCACTAGAAGAATAGCCAAAATCATTCATAAATGACTGTGTTAAAAATGGTTTGCTCAACATGTTAGGGGTCCAGATGTGCTACGATGTGTTTTGGTTCCTCGCATGAAAGACATGGCATATCCTCAAAAAAACATGAGGACTGTTCCTGGTAAGTTTGCGTTATCAATTCCTGCAGCTCAAGCCTAGCATCTTTTTTGAGTAGGGACTCCAAATTATGCTGTCTGATGCCATCTGGTGAATCCACGGGGGACGGGTAAACCAAACTGATTTCCCTGCCATATTAAAGGAACTTGGCTTGCATTCACATTCCCTTGGAGGTAAATCATTATTATTCTGATTGCTAACTCAGATTCCACTAAGAGCAGAAGGAAAGCAAGGGAAGTGATAAAGCGACCTCCTTTTGCAGCAGGGATACAGTAGAGATCATGGAGACAAGGTGCAATGATAAAAGCAACAGGATCAAGGCTGCTCTTTTGAAGTGCCAGTGAATCACAAGCCTTGATTTAAGCAAATAGGTCTGCATCTGCTCCACAGATAAGCAAAGGGAGAAAAGTGTGGGTGAAAAATGTACTGATTTTTAATAAGGGTAGGCACCCTTTTCCTCTCAGTTAAATTGTCATGCTGTGAAGAAAAAATAAAACAAAAGAGAAAAACTTGAAAATCATGTGCAGTACATCTAGAAATGTATAAAGTTAGGTGGAAGGGGATTTCATGTAACGCATACCATATATTCAAATTATTTCCTTTTGTAATGAGATCTCTGTGAATGTGTATTTTTCAGTCTACCAGAATTGTGCAATAATTTTAGAGATAGTGAGCGAGCCTTGGCCTGCAGAGACCTATTAGTGTGTGAAGACAGGCAGGTCTGTAGGCGACACCTTGGTAACTGGGCAGCTGTAGAGTTTTCAGAAGGTAATGCAGAGTGCAGGTATTGGGCCACAGTCATGCAAGAGATAATGGAGTCAGAAGGATGGACAGAAATTATTTCTTTACAACATACACATTTTCAGGTGAGGTCGCATCTGACTGTTATTCGCTCCGTGGTTTAAGCCACTAGTGCAGTGCTCAGGGGTGAGGTTTTCTTCCAGCACTTGCTGTGGGCTTCCTGAGAAGTTTGGCATGTCACTTGGTTCGTGCACCTCATTTTATGTCCATGCTAATTGCATCTCCCTGACAGACCCACCAATGCTGGCAGGTCCACCGGCAGTGGCTCTAGGGTGACCCACACCCGATGGGCTGCATCTTCTCCACAAGGCCAGCACATCCCCAGCAGGCCAGAAAGGTGCATGTGCAGATGCGGAAGGGCTCCACAGAATCAGCAGACCCTGAGCAGGATAGGGCCCAACAGTTGCACACCACCAGCCTTGCTCTCAGCATGTGCAAGAGCACTGCTTCAGGACTGCTGCCCAAAACAGCAGATGACAGATTGCTGCTTAGCACCCGTGGTCTGTCGTCAGAAGGGTTGTCAGGCATGTCCTACTTAGGGGATGAAAAATGCACTGCCTATAGACACAGGGGCTACATGAGTCATTATGACAGACGCAGAGGGAAACAAAAATAATATTCCTCAAACTTATTGCCTGATCAGAAAACATGGAGGAAAAAAAACCTAAAAGGCCACAATGCCCTTGTAGGGACCATGTCACCATCTACAGAACTATTCTGGGGAGAAAGGACAACTGGCATCACCCTGGAGAGCAAACACCAGCCAGTTGTTGAGACAGCAAGTAAACTGTTGGGAAAGGGGTTATTTAATCAGTGTACAAAAGAAAGCACTCAGAATGTGGGACTTTTTCAGCTAATCCAGTGGATAACAGAATTGTGGACGGGAAAAAAAAAGAGAATTTGGAGGCAGGAATTAAGAATATGCCTCAGATGACAGCAGGGCCAACATCCAGGAGGGACCAAAAAAGGGGGATGTGCTAAATGGCCCAGACCACAGATACCAGGGAAAGAAAAAGCCCCCCTAATCCTGCCTACAGCACCCACCTGCATCTCAGGTGGTGGGGGAGGGAACCAAAGAGGTGAAGACAGGCCCAGTGCCTGGGGTCCAACCTCGCAGGGGGATGGATGGAGGAGAGGGGCCGCATCCAGCTGCCTCTCCTTGGGCATCCCATGGGAAGGGGCTTGGCAGCCTGTCCAGAAGGGTCCTGCGGAGGGAGAGGAGAGCATTTCTGTTTCACTCCAGGTTTTTGTTTGTTTTGAAACACCAGCAGCATTTCCCAGTGATTATGCTCATGTTTGCACTCATTAGTGGAGGTTAATACAGTACCTTTGCCATGACACTCATAGATTGGGCACTCATCAGCAGGGCAGAAGCTTCCTCAGCCCTAGGGTGTTTGGTTTGCGCAAGTGGGTTTAGGAAATCTCTCTGGATTTTCCCAGGTTTTGTATACATTTACTTTTATTGGCAGTTGCACTCAGCACTTCAAACCCGTCTTTGCTTTTGATACTTTTCATGGCTCTGCTCCAGAGCACTCAAAGGCCAGCTGGGAAATAAAAGGCATCTCTGAGATCAAAAAGCTTTCAGCTAACACGTGACTCAGCCCTCAGATAGGCTTACCTTAAGAAAAAAAAAAACAAAAAACCTGTTTCTGAATTTTTTTTAAGGAGAATTAAGTGGTTCAGGATGTAGCCTGTATTTGCTTTTTTTCCTCTCCATGTGTTGATGGCCTTGTTTTTATAATGGCTCCTCCAATTAGAAGAACATGTGCGTTAGTCAGGCATGATCAATTTTAGGCTCTGAATATCACCAGGACCTGCTAACATCTTCTTAAGCAGAACCATCCTTGCTTATACTTGTGGATTCACATCTGATTATCTGTTACGTCACTATTTTACATTTTAATTTTAGTTAAAACACTTGATTGCTATTGGGTCGATTGGTTTTTTAACACAATGCTTCCTCCCCAGTATGACGTTTATATAGTCAGGAAGGCTTTTCAGTTCATCCTTCCAAAAAGAGAATAAGCCAAGCCCACACTTCTGCAAGGCGGTTTCGGTGTGGTCTATCTGGCTGCACAATGCAGGCAGGCAGCAGGCTCTTGGCACAGAATATGCATAACCATCCACCTAAAGCGCAAGGACAGCCTGCCTTCTTGCACGCAGGCAGGCAGGTAGCAGCACACTGCTACCAGCCTCTCCTCCCCTATTTCTCTTTTCTACAGCTGGAATTTAAAGTCTCACACTTGCACAAGCCATAGCCGCGGAAGATATTTTGCCATCGGATCCCTCATAGTATTGTTGTCTGGTCAAAAAGCTTCATTAAAATGTAGACTTTCAGTTCTACCTGATTATCCCAGCAGGAGGTCTCAGGAGATCTAACAGGAGCCAGGCAGGTGGTAATCCCTGTCACTACCCGCTGACACATTCGTGTTTCTGCGCCGCCTTTTTGGAAAGTGGCCAAGACCAGAGCCAGAAGCACCAAAACTCAGAAAATGACAAATGTAACAAAAGATATTTAGGGGAAAAAAAAAAAAAAAAAGCAGAAGCACCAACATTCAGACAATGCAGAAGCTCTCAAAAGCAATTCTGAGGGGCCTTCTGGGCAATCCACATGCTGGAAGTGTCACAAACCTCATTTGTCCCTGCAGCATGATCACAGGCAGAGCAGTTCTTGGAAGGAAAAAGGAAATCTTCCTACCCTGTTCCACAGACTACATATGCCTCTGCGAGGCAGCCAGCAGAGCCTGCCTGTGGCAGGCAGCAACAACTGCACAACGTGGTGGTGCACATCTGCCTTGGAGATGTTTTTTTTGTCATTTTGGTTCAAAAGGAATTTGTTTCCCAAATGAAAGGGCACTTCATCAGTCTGATAGAGCATGTCTGTGGAAATTCAAAGTTTCTGCATTGAACTGTTGTCTCAAAAAGAAAACTCCCAAACCCAAAATGTTATGCTTTTTGAATGGTAGGAAAAGCTACTTTTTGCAATATCCTCCCTTCATGAAAACAGTAAAGCCAAGAGTGGTACTTTCTGCATGCTGCAATGCCTCATTCTTTAACAGTCTAAGATTCCTGCAAAAACCGTTTTCCTTCTCTGCAGCTGACACTAGACACTACACATGTAACAAATTAAAATACAATTATATATTAATTAATAATCATATTCATTCATATGGAATGCAGTTATTGACTTCCTCTGCAAGGGTTAAAGCGCTTTTTGGCTGCTTAGCACTTAGGAGTAATTTGCGTAGTTAACCCAGTAGGGACTGAGTCAGGCTGAGAGTTGCTCTATGTTTGCAGTGCACATTGTTGTGGTTTTGTTTAGTGAGGGGGGCCTAAGGTGGTGGCTTCTGTAGGAAACTGCTAGAAGTCGCTCTCCTTTGTTCAGTGGACTTGGCCAGGCCTGGGGCGGACCTGCTGCTGGCCAAGGGCAGAATGTCCTGTGATAACACCTCTGTGATAATATATTTGGGGAAAACAGGAAATTAAAAAGGAGAGAAGATGTGAAGCAGCTGAGTGGGGGCAGAGAGGAGGAGGCGCAAACCTTGTGAGCCTTGCAGGCCTCACCCTCTGGCCTCCCACTGGGCAGCCGACTGGGCCCAACTAGGCCCAGCCTGGCCACAAGAAGTGGAGAGGAGATGACAAGTGAATAAGATGTAAAAAGGATCCTGAGAGGCATCTGCCAGCCTGTTGTGAGGAATGGCTGCAGATGCCAAGGTCAGGGAAGAAGGAGGGGAGGAGTAATGCAGCTCCTGGCCAAGATTCCCCTGCAGCCCGTGGTGATGACCACGGTGGAGCAGGCTGTCCCCCTGCAGCCCATGGAGGCCCACGGAGGAGCAGAGATCCACCTGTAGCCTGTGGAGGATCCCACGCCGGGGCAGGTGGATGCCTGAAGGAGGCTGTGGCCCATGGAGGGCCTGCACTGGGGCAGCTGTTCTGGAGGGACTGCACCCCATGGAAGAGCTGACCCATGCTGGAGCAGTTTCACAAAGGACTGCGGCCCATGGGAGGAACCTCACACTGGAGCAGGGGAGGAATGCGAGGAGCTCTTCCCCTGATGACAAAGTAGTGGCATGAAACAACGTGTGATGAACTGACCGCAACCCCCATTCCCTCTTCCCCCCTGTGCCACTCGTGAGGGGAAGGTAGTATAGATAATGTTAAGCTCAGGAAGAGGGAGGGGTGGGGGAGGTTATCTTGTTCCCTGTCTCATTCTCCTGCTAGTTTTAGAAATAAATGAATAGTTTTCCCTAAGTTGAGTCTGTTTTGTCCATGATGGTAACTTTAAGGATTTTCTCCCTGTTCTTATCTCAAACCTTGAGCCGTTTTTCTTATATCATCTCCCCCTGTTCTCTCGGAGGGTGGGGGGAGCGGGAGAGAGACTGCGTAGTCTGGTCCCGATCAGGACTGAACTACGACACACATGTAGGATGGAAGCTTGACGTTG
Source organism: Tetrax tetrax (assembly GCA_009806455.1). Lineage (NCBI taxonomy): Eukaryota > Metazoa > Chordata > Aves > Otidiformes > Otididae > Tetrax > Tetrax tetrax. The sequence continues at coordinate 256,811 of WHYT01017280.1, forward strand.
TATAAAGTAAATTAAGATGGAGTAATGCAGAATGCTTATTTTAAGGAAGCGCTTTATCCTTTTTGAGCAAAAAGGATCAAGAATGTTTATAAATAAATGAGGAGAGCAAGCATTTTAGGCTTCATCATAATAGATTTCTGTAATGTTAATTCTGGTTCAAGCAGTAATTGTACATATATGCATGCTGAGGGCCACTAAATTATACCAAAATACTTTGTCTGGGGACAAGTCATTCTTACAATTTCATGGTGCTGCATACATAGTAAGTAATATCATAACATAACTGCTTTCTTCAAAACCTGATCATGCATTTTTTCCCCCAATTTATCATCTCGCTGGTTCATACCAACAAGTTCCCAAAGGAGCAGCACAGTTATCAGCGGACATTGATTTCTGAGCTCAGTCTGCATCTTCCTACTATAACATTTCACTTGAGAAATGAAAATGTTTCTGAAAACTGGCAGTGGGGTGACACACCAGTTTCCTGGGAAAGGAACGTTATACGGCATTTACTGCTGTCAGTGCCAATTCCATTTACAAGGCTGTAGTGCATGGGAAACTTTTCTGCATTACTAATGAGTAACAACTTCTGAAAGATGGAAAATTAGTTTGATAAGAAGCCACCCAAGCCCTTGTAGAGCAGGATAAAGGCACCTAGGAATGCATAAACAGGATGGCTGAGTCGGCAGGTGAAGCAGAAGAGCTGTCAGAGGAACATGGTCTCACAGGAGCACACTTTGATTTTCCAAGAAGCTCCCCAGGGAGCAGCTTTCCTGGGCCCTGAAGGCCACAATATCAGCAAGGCATTGATTTCACATCAAGCTTCACGTTCTGGCCTTCTCCATATCGCCCCGCTCACATCCTTATAGCAGCAGTAGGTCTGGCAAGAGCCAGGAAGGTACTGAGAGCTTCAGCCTCCCTAATTAACTCCTCAGTCATCACAACCCTTGATCTTTCTAGTATGGCCTGTCTTCCTGGTACTAATCCATGAAATCAAGGGAAGTGCTGACAAAAGTATAATTACTTGGGCTGTCATTTCATGATACGGAGCATTTGGTGGCAATACTGCCTGGAGCTGTTCCCCTCGCCTGCCCACTGCTTGCTCCTGGTGGGCAGACCTCTCCAGCAGCCTTGCTGCAAGCTGCCTGAGGAAATGCCCAAGCTTTAAAAAACCCAAAACTGGAAAAAATCTAGACCCCACACCTAGGAGAGAGCATGGTGCAGGGGAGAAAGCACAAACGAACAGCTGATTTCAGGGGCAGACCCAGGAGCAGAGCTGCCTCAAGCTCAGATCCTCACCAAGCACTCCGTAGCCTCATACGCCTGAACGTTCAAGGAGGTTTCCGCTCTGGGAGGAACGGACTGTATTTTGTGTGCCAGGAGAGAGCCAGTATGGCTAGCAATAAAACAGCTACTGGGTGTGATAATATTTCCATTAGGGAAGATGAGTTAGTGTCCGAGTTCCACAAGTGACTGAGTGCCTATAATAGCTTCATGCCTAAAGAGTTATCAGCGGTCCTTCCTTTTTATTCTGCACTCTCACGTCTGATTGGTATTTTTGTCTGTGACGTTAGAGCCGAACTTATTGTTCTTTCTTTCTAATACTATTAAAGCACTGACATTTGGGCTTTGTGAGATACTTTATTTAATGAAAAAGGAAAATAAGAGGTTTTATTTTTACAAAGACTAGCAGGAGGCAAGAGCTGGTATTACCAAGCTTTGAGAACAGTTTCTTTCAGGAAAATTATTCTCCAAATGGAGGCCGAGGGCACTGACCACGGTGAACTCAACTGCAACATGTAATTTCATTACTTTGTCTGAGCTAAGCTGCCTAGGCTTACAGAGCGCGTTGGCTTGCAGTACTGCAGTTCTGCAGTGGAAGGATGTGACAGGCTGTGAGAGTTGCTGCAATTTTTCTCAAGCGCCATAAAAAGTGTCCAATTGGTCACAATAGCTGATCACTCTGCAGTTTAAACAGATCACATGCTACTGAGATCCTGAAAATACACTGGTTAGCACTTAGGGCAGCACTGCTGTTAGACTAGCTCTCGCAGAATTACCATGCATACAGGAAATCTGTTTGATTTCCACATTGTGTTTGGTTTTCAGACTTACAGGCTCTGTGGCAGGGTGGAGGGAAAACCAACAATCAAGCCATCATTCCCTTGAGCTCTGCGCTGCATTATTTTACTATATGCAATCTTTTTTTGTTTATGAGGCTATATATACCAGTACAGCATTTCTTGTCCTTTCTGGCTTTGAAAGTAAGAGACTAAAATGAGTAGCAATTTTGCATGGTGGGTATGTATACCTGTCTGTATACATTTATATGTGACTTTGATGTCTGTGAATTGTGCTGGACAGATAATCACGAAAACTTGACAGCCTCTCCTTCAAAGCAATACTGTGAGAAGCAATTATATGCGCTTTGAATACCAGCCTGACAAGCTTCCCACACCATAAAACACAATATTTCATTTTCAACCCGGAGGAGAGAGTCACATCCTGCCATTTTTACTCAGTTTTCAAATAAGATTACCTGTACTGTGATCCAGGCAAAAAACATGCTGCTGATCGTTCGCACTAGCTGCAGGAAACCCCGGCTGAAATTTGCCAGCCTCTCTGACACAAAGGGTGAGACTGAATGATAAATCATCTTCAATCCTTAAAATCTATGAACAGAAAGAGGGAAGCGAGCAGCTCACCGCGACATGAGCTGCTCTGTTATCTATGGCACAAGCCCTAGTACATAAGTACTCTGTGCTTCCTAAACGGCCTCATGAAATCCTTCATTTATAATGGGTGTCGGGACTGGGTGTAACTAAACCAGCATGGAGAGTGGTTTAACAACATGTATAAACAAGACCAAGCAATGCAAATCACAGTTCCTGCAACTCCTTTTGAGCTGTTCTTAGAACAGGGAGGAGCAATATACAACAAAGGGTGAAAAATCATGTTGGTTTTCCCCTTCTCTAGCTTTTACTTCTCATTAATTAATTCATACTGTAAATTAGTTCTGGTTGGTGGATACATTTAGGTGTTTTGTGAGTTTGAGAGCATGTCCTACCTCCATTCAGTTTATGAAACAAGCACAACGAACATGCTTATTTACTGGGTAACTGTATTGGATTTGGTCATTTGAGAAATCTGGCCCCATGAAGGTCAAACGGGTCTCTGAGGACAGGAGGAAGATGGAAGTACAGAGGCCCGAATGTTGCACAAGGGCTGTCAGGACAAGGGAGGTGTGGACAAGCTGTTTCAGCTCTCCTGCCAGATGACAGCAACGTATTTAGTATTTCTTAAATCAAGGAATATACCTGAGCTCAATCAGATTCAAATTTTCACTAATCAGTGCTCCAAAACTACCTTTAAGTCTTCATGTACTGCTATACTTGCTCTATGTCAGTCACCAGGGCTGACTGTAGAAGACAGGAAAAACTTCTTGGGTGATTTCTTAATTTAATTTCCTTGGTCTGAGACATCAAAAGGAGTGTTAGTTACGTGGACAAAGATCCTACTCTGACTTTTCAGGGTTTTAATACATGTTTTTAAATAACTATTTCTCTTTTTCCCTAAGTAGACTTCTAGCTAGCCATTAGAAGACCAATTCCTGCTGAAGTCCCTACTGCACTTGTTTGCCACAAAGCAGCTGGAAACTGGCCAAGAATTATCAGTAAAGCCCAGAAAAGGACAGAGGAGGAATTTGCAAAATCAAGGAAAAAACTGTGAACCTTTTAAATAACGGCACTATCCTGTGTTTCTTTTTGTGTGAAACCTGGATGAAGAAGGCTGTCCTTGCAGAGATTTTTGGTGAGAAGGGAGAGGTCACCCAGGAGGAACAGGTTGTCCTCCACATCTGTAATTTTTGCCAGAGATGAAGCAATCTGCCCTGAGACTTTCTTTCTCAGTATCAGGTTGGGATTTTGCTCAGCTTGCTCTTGTGCAGAGCCCAGCTGGCAGCATGCCACTGACATCCCAGGAAGAGGGGAGAGGGGCTGTGATGTCCTGAAACCCTTGGGAAAGGGGAGAGGGGAGATGACACCCGGGGTGGAGAGGTCTCCCTCGCACCCACGCAGCTCAGCATGGCAGGGGCAGGGTGCCTTGCGCTGTCCCCTGATCAAATGCACTTGGTCTCAGAGAGCTGGCAACAGATGACACCATCCTACAGAAAATGTTAGCCAGGCTAATACACAAAGACTATAAAGAGATCTTTCCCTTCTGGAGAGATGAACAAATGCCATTATAAGGCCCAGAAAAGGGCCTCGTATAATACTGCTACTATTTGCCCTCTCCATTTCATTTAAAACAATAAAATTGGGCAAGACTCAATAAGACACAAGAAAAGACAACAATGCCTCTCAACCAGGACGTGGTATTAATAGGCTTAAGATCCCAGGGAGAAGCAGTTGGTTACCCCACTTTTTTATGAGTTAAATAATTAGATCGCATGAAACTTTACCGAAAACATGGTCAAAGTGAATATTATGTCATCAATCCTTCATTGAGGTCGCAGATAATGTAGCTTCTTATCTGGGTCCACCATACCACTGGGACTCTTTTCCTGAGCTCCTACCACTGGTAATTTACTGCGCAAATGGTCAATCCAAGCCTGCTGTTTGGATCTGTATTTAGATTTTGGAAGACCTATCGCTTAACATTTGTGAAAGTATCTGTTATTCCTGAAAAAATTGCAGATAGCTTAGTATGTTTGGATTTGGGCTTGGCTTATTTTTTAATTTGCTTCACAGAGAGAATCGTGAGCAGCTCTTTTGACGCTGTTTGCTTTTTCAACATTTCATACTGTCTAATAATTTCATACTACCAGACTTCCTTGGCTCTTATGCATAAAATGATTTCCAAGTGACTAACTCGGAGACAAACAAATAGGTTGGGCACTGGACCAGGTAAGGCAGCACCAGCAGGGGAGCCCAGCGCTGCATGTGTCTTGCCTTAAAACAATGAGATTTCGTGTGGAAAGAAGGCAGGAGAATCTGTAGGAAGTGTGACAGTGACTGGAAGGGAATGATATGACACCGATCCCTAAAATCCACTCAGACTGTCTTTGATTGAGCTATTTGTTCAGCTGCGAGGTCTAAGGAAAAGCGGGCACGGAAAACAATAAATACCATTTTCTTATCCTTTGTTATAAGGTCATGTAGTTTTTCCAGTAAAGGAGTGTATACAATAGAAATAGACTGACTACAAAACTACCAGTGACTCTAAAAAGCATTGCTTTAAAATGCCTGCCCCTAGGCATATCACACAACAAATCCCAGAAGGTGGAAACTCCAGGCCTGCTCTAACACTGAAGACAGATATAATAAACAGAAGCAACAGGCCTTGAAAGCTACTTCAAAACTCTGGGAAGTCTGGGAGTGAATTTTCTTTATTGCTCCTAATTACAGAATATTTCTTATCTTTCTCTTTGTCTCAGTGGAAAAATGTATTTGATATGTGACAAACACGTAAATAACAGGCCCAGCTGAGTGATTTTATTTTTCTAATGTTTTTCTCTGATCTTTTTTTTTCTCTACCTTTTTTTTTTCTTTCTTTTTCTTGGCTATTTCTTAGTAAAGACGCTTGCTTTCTACTAGATTTTTCTTTCTCTACCTGTTTTCATTCCTAAAGCCAAAACAAACAACAGCTGATCATTGTCCTCCATAATTCCTTTGTTGACATTTTTATCAGCCTTTTTCTTATCTCAGTTATCCTAAAATAATTTGAAATTTAAAACATTACTCAAACAAAAGGGAAAGGCAAATATTGTGTCATCCCTCCTTCTGGGTTAGTCCTGAGGGAGCTATAGCTAAGAGCACCTGATGGAGTTTATAAGAGTCAGGATGCCTCAGCAGTGAGGTTTAAGGTTCCACTTTTGTCCAGCATATAAGGCCAGAGGTGCAGTACAGCTCTCCCGTGCTCCTTCCCGCATCCTCCTTCACGCCAGCAGCAATGCTGCGGCAGCTCTGCAGCACAAAAGGTAACGGGACTGCTTCATCTGGAAACCAAGCTAGTTTTTCAGCCAAGGAGCTTTTCAGCCAGATCAGTTCCTTGACCTGAGGTGCCATACAGCTTCCCAGATGTTGGTGCTGGCACACGAGGGGTGTTGGAAGAATGCTGCCGAGGGAAAAGAGAACCAGCTGTTTGGGTAACAGATGACTTTAATGTCATATGAAAGGGATGGAGAATGTCAAACCACAATCAGAGCTAACATTTTACCTAATAGTTTTGCCAGCCTCAGCAGAGGCGTACTACTTACCACAGCCCAGCTGATGGATGGCAGTGTGTGGTAAGTGACCATACCCCACATCTCTAATGTTATTTGCCACATAGCTGTGTCACACTGTCATGAAATTGTGAGATGTAAATGAGAGTAACCGACAGACATTTATTATTTGCTATTTATCACATTGTATTACACAGAAGACTACTAAGAATTTTGGACACCTCTTTTCTTGCCCTAGTAAAGTTTTTTTTTTAATTATTATTTTAAAGTGTTACTAATTCAAAACAAAACAAAACAAAACAAAATCAGTATAGAAATTGTTCCCAGAAAAAAGGTTAATCAAATTGCTTCATTTGCAATTGAGAATTTTTCCTAGTGTTAATTAACAAAAATTAAAAGTTTCAAAATAAGAAGTTCTTCAGGGTAAAAACTTTTGGCTAGGGATGTCTTGATAATTTTAAGCACAAAATAAATATTTAATCACAATAACTGAAGTTGTTTCCTTATAAATAGTTTTGATGTGAACCAATGGAGAATTTCCAGGATTATATTAAAAAAAAATCCCAACTTGCTCTACAATAAAACTTTTGCTTCCTCTTCTTCTGTGATTTTTTTTTTTTTTTGGTCATTTCTCTGTACGATCTGGCAGTTTTGCAGAAATAGGAATAAAAAACTTCTAAGTGGGGTGATGTTTTACACAGCTAAAAGGTATCTTTTGCAGATAGCCAGAGTGCTCAGTGTACATTAAATGCAGTAACCGTCTTTGCATTTGTTGTCTTTCCAGGGGGACAGAGAGTTACAGAGGTGAATTTTGACATTGTGCACTTCTACGCTCTTAGATTGTTATGCAAGGCATAGAAAAGCTATGAAATGTTCCCAACTTCTGCACACTTAAAGTGGTCTTTTATGTCTTTATAAGTCTCTTGTCAAAGACTATTCTTGATCCCTTCCACCCTATCTTTTATTTGCCTTTTTGTTATTCTCTGGAACAGAGAGCTGTGTTCCCAAGGGGGTTTTGTGAGTTGCAAATTGCTCATATCAGCTTAGAAAATCCCATCCTTTCCCATACTGTGTGTGCTTTTATTTAATTTATAATAATGAGGCAATTGGATCCTTTGCTTTTCTTCTCCATATGAAATAACAGAAACCTAATAGGAGCAACTGCTGGAAAGAAAAACCTTACTGTAGGGCAGGAAAGAAACATCCCTGTAACATCACACTGGGGAATCATGAGCTGGTTTAGCTTCAGCAAAGGGGTGGTTAATAGGGCAACTTAGTTCAAGCAGCAAGTTACATCAGGTTTTTGCATTCTTTTGGAGTGAGAATGACAAGGGGTGCCAGCACAAAAAAAATACTGAAAAAAAAAAAGAAGAGGGCACACAAGGAGAGAAGAGGAGTCTGCTTGCACCTTTTATTCACAATATATTTCCATTGCTGATTTCTCATTTTGCAGGTTTGAGGTTTTCTGAGTGTTGGCAGGAATTAATTGGCTTGTGCATTAGTTGAGGCAGATGTCCAGTACAAGAACAGCAGCAACTATGAAATATATTTTTTAAAGTTAATATCCTTTTATCTTCAAGATCCAAACTTGGAGTCTACAGGTTTTAGCTGGGTAACTCAGGTGAAATTACAGGCATTGACACAAGTCAAAGAATCTCACTGGTCTTGTGATCCTCTTCAAGTAAACCGGCTCGTGTGGAAAAAAATTGGATTAAGATGCTATACTGAATGACAAAAATGCAAACTCTCCACTCACTATATAAAGGAGACAGGTCTGTGGCTATTAACTTTTACAATCAAGTTTTTTACCAGACAAATCCCTTATAATTCCATTTCTTAATTTGTGTTTGTGAATTGTGATATGAAGTTACTAGTCTATAAACATGACTGTGTAAAATAGGAAGAAGTCATAAGGCATTGTAATAGTGCAGGCAGTAAAAATGCAGGGTTCATATAGGAAGACTGCAAGCTTAATATAAAGTTTATAAATGTCTTGTTCCGCTATTGTTAAACCCTGCATTTGCTTTTCCTGCATTAACAACAGACCACCCCCTGCATTTGCTTTTCCTGCATTAACAACAGACCACCTTTGTTACCTCTCTGGTTTTATACTTACCCCACATGAATACTTTGGTATTAACTTGTCTGAAAAACATGTAATAGAAAAAAATTCCTATGATTAGTGATTACTCCATTTAAAATTTCTGATTAACTTTGATATTTTTGGAAACGTAATTGCATTTTCAAGAGAGATGAAAAATAATATATGAAGTTTTAATTTCTTTATTATTCTTCACATACTACATTATTAATGTTGTCTCATTGACCTTGTCCCTTGAGGCAGGCACTGCTGGCACCTTTCTTATTATTTTCCTCATTAATAAACATATTGTGCCTTCTCCAATAGCCCATGCACTTCTTCCACTATGTTGAGTGGATAAAGTGTCTTTTACTATTCATTTATCATTTGTTGACTGTTGATCGTATGTCTTTCCATGCCAGCTTCCTATGACAAATCCACTTTAGTGGTTAGAGTCTTAATTTTGTACCCATGCATGTAACTTAGCTTAGTTTGAATAAGAATTGTAGGCTCCAAGTTTGGACGCTGATAAGTGAAAACTACTAACACAAAATATTTGTTTGAGTTGTTGCTATTTTATCTAGGGGCTAAGCATGTCAGTAATGCAATTTGCTAGTGAGTTCTTGTTATAAAATATGAATGTTTACTCAGAGCCAGAATGAGAGGAATTCCTACCACTTTTGTCATCCTTCCATAAATTCACACTGTCCCTCATCGCTTTAGCAAATTTTCTAACATGCTTTGCAGTGAGATTTAATGGAGGCTGGAATATAGATATCTCTTTTGTCCTCTGGTTAGACACTAACCTACAGTGTAGCTCTGCTATAATCTGTTTTTCCAGATTAGGAAGTAGAAAGAAAAAAAAAAAAAGGAAAAAATTCTCAGTGGCCTTTACGGTATACTTGGCCACTAGATTCATCAAAAGAGGAGAAAGAGACCCTCCTCTCCCACATCATCCAGCCACGCACCTCCTCTGCACTGCGTAACCAAACTGTAGATGTCTGTGCAGCACCTACTTAACTCCCTCTCCTTCTGTCTTAGACATACAAACAGACACATGGTAAACACAGGGACAGTTTTAAAGTCTTGGAGTGTATCCTTTACATAATTGCCATGTTTATCCATAATGATATAGGAAGTGTTCAGACCAAAAAAAACCCCACAGGGTGAGGAGATAATGTCCCTTGACCATTATAATTTAGTTCCATTGCCTCTGTAATTGCAAAAGTTAAGGCAGTGCATTTTCTCTGCCTGATGGGGAAGATACAGAAGTAAAAGGTCAAGGTTTTATTTGTCTGTTCTGCCACTGACTTGCTATATAATCTTGCACAAACCACTTTGAGCTGTCGTGTATCATGTTCCTAGCTAGGATAAAGAGTTAATGGTATTTTCCTACTCTGAAAATAGATTTAAATCTGTGTCAATTTTATCAGTTTAATAATGTTAATCAACATGAATTTAAGCATTAATTTTGTATGTTTATTTTTCTATATTCAGGTTTATAAAACTGTTTTTATTGTCATGCCTTTAAATTGCATTTAAAATCTGTATTTTTATCATGCTACTTTCCCAAGACTGCTGGTTGAAAAGGGTTTGTTTTTTTTCAGGAACATATGTTGTTTTCCTCTAGCACTGATTGATATCAATGGCAAATGATCTGAAAAGTCATGCCATCATGGCAATATAGCAATGAAACAGCATAGCTTGGAACTTTGACTTTGCTTAGAATTGTTCACATAGCCACATTCATTCAACCCAACTATTTATTCTTTTATCCTCTTGTCCATTCATTCTCTCACGTACTCCGCTACTGATCTATTCATTGGTTATATGTTGGGCTGCAAACCTCCGGGCACGTTTGCTGCCCTTTTCACTGACTTACTAAATACCTACCACCTGTTCACTCACTCACTCTTGGACTCATCTGCCCTCCGCTTCAGACCAGGCTTCCGGGCCAGCTTCAGTCTTCCTCTCATTCCCTACTCTGCTCTGGTATCTTCTACCCTGCAGCTTATTTCTTCCTGAGTTTAATTAAGGACATCAGGTTTAAGAGCACGGTCAATTGTTACAGCTTTCTTTAACTTTGTATTGCTTAATTGCTGCTGCTTCTTTGTTTGTTTTTTTTTTTTCCTGACACAGTCTCGATACAGCTTGCGTAGGCTTAAAATATCCATGTGTATATTCATCCCTCAACACAATTTCTGAACTAGGTGTATTACTACCAAGGAAGTCTTTACATACTACTACTTCACAGTATGCATTATGAGTACTTTTGAAGATTATACTTTATTGTGCTTATAACGGAGGTTTTTAAAAATATGCTTTATGCATATCTTTGGAATACCCATTATGGAGTTGCTGTGGACATGTATTAATAGTTGTTCATTACATGATCTCATTGCTGCAGCATGTAGTATTTGAAAGATGATAATAATTTTTAGCAAAACAATTTCAGTTATAATTACTCTGAAGACCAGTGTCTTTACCCCTACACCACTAGTTCACACACTATGAAGGCTAATGTTACAGACCTTTGGAAAATCTCCCAAATTTGTGTCCTCCGGGCCTCGGAGGCTGTTTGTTTTTAAATCCTGGGAAAAATGTTATTTATAATGGGAACTGATAGGGATTTTTAGTGGCACAATTTATACTGCTTGCTCTATGTTTCTGACACCATTATTATTAGGGCATTTAATTTTTCTCAACAATTCCCTCTTGGTAACAGAAGATCCTGAATGTGACTGAGAATCTGGTATTCGACAAAGTCCAAATATAAATTCCTTGTTTTACCTCTGACCTTTCAGTCTGCGATACTCCACGGGTTCTATTGAGAACGGAGACTGAAACCTATACATACACCTGTGCTATACAAATAAACAATACAATTCTTAAAGGTCACAAAATCTAACCTGGATAGAGACAGCAGAAGTAATGGAAATTTTGTCTTGGTGCTAGCTTTTGTTCCGGTTCTTTCGCGCCACTCTGGGTTTTTGGAAGCTTGTGCAGGCCGTAGGCTCCCTGGGGAAACCTGACAGAACCCCAGTGATTTCCCTACTCTATGCTAGGAACCACTGTAGCCTAGAATTCATACAATGCAAAAGAGATTTGAAAACTACCTTTGTTTCTTTCCTTGGAATGTAATATGCCATATCCCTCAGGAGATGCTTGAAGTCTTGTCTATGTTAGGAAGGTTTTCCTGGTATATTAATACCAGCGGCCAGTCCCAGAGGAGATGCAGCTTATTCTTCTGCTGGTATAAATCACAGCAATTCCCCAAATAAAATATGATAAGGATTTTTTATCCCACTACTGTATTTGTACTAGGGATTTTCCAGTGTGGGTTCAGCATTTGATCCTTTTTCACGCTCATGGCAGATGCAGGTAAATTGTCAGAAGCTCTTCTCCCCCTTCCTGGCAGACCCCCGGGTCCTTGGCTCCTCCTGCCGTTACCTCTGAGATCTGGGTGTGACCGCTTGCTTTTCCGTGCCTCACATCTGAGGTTTTGATGCTGTGTGACCTTGTTTGCTGTCAACGGGGTGATGGACGTTAAGCTGGCCTAAGCTGAATCACCATTTTGAAAATGTAATGAGGGGAAATGGATTTCCCAGTGTTTTCCACACAACAAACAGTTCACTGGATATGCTAGTATCCTCCTTCCAACCCTACAGTTTGAAATACCCTGAAATACAAAGGTGGCCAGGTCTTGCCTTGCCTGTAAACTTTTTTCATCTGAGCTTATAATAACGATTCCATGTATTTAAGAGGCTCTATTTCCTCAATAATTTCATTTTGACAGTATTTCTCAGCCATAGCTATTGTGAATTATAGATATTAGAAATTGACTGTCATGTTATTGTGACAACACATACATATTGCATAATGCTGGAATTAGGTCAGCTAGTAAAGCAAATGCCAACATCCAATAAACTATGTATTTTGTTCAGTCTTGCTTAAACGGCTCCTGTTAACCAAGCTACAACAATCAAACAACATTTGATATCACCTGTTCCTCAGCAATGAAAAAAAACCCCGCAGTTATCCCTGTGTACCATGCTTGTCGTTCATCAGAACAGCCACCACAGGCGTGCACGGACATGGCGGTAATCAATAACTCATCTGTGACTCAGCAGAAGCATCCTGGCTGAGATCTGTGCAGTCACTGACCTATTTTCTATTTTTTATGCCAAGCTGCTGCTCCTTTCATCTTACCAAGCAGTCACCTGGGCGGGCCTAGGCTTTCAGGTAAGGTTTGCTTTGGGTGTAAATCATTCGCATTTCCGTGGTGCCCACAGGCTGCATCCCGCATGCGATTTGCGCCGTGGGGTCTGCAGTGGGCAGATGGATCCATCCTGCCTGAGAGGGGAGGGAGCAGGAGCAGGGGAATGGGAATGGGAATGTGGCAAGCAGCGCGAGGTGGGAGGCAGCCGTTGCACCCCCCGAGGCAATTGCGGGGCCGCCGCACCGGCGTTCGGCCCAGGAGCCGCACAAGCCCCTCAAGCCCCTCAGCCCCAGGTCACGGGAGGAGCCGCTTTGCCAGTGCCATCACCGGGGGTGCCACCGCACGGGCATCTTCCAACCCTTGCCCTGCCTGGCTCCTCCGGCCGGGCCCCGCAGAGACCCTGCCGCCAACGGCGGCGGCGCTGGGGGAGATAAAAAAACAGCGGGGTTTATTGAAACGAGGGAGCAGCAGCGCCCCCGGCCCAGCCCCGCTGGTGTGGGAGCAGTGAGGGCCGGGCCCGCCCCCCGGCTGCAGCCCCGCTCCGGGCCGGCACGGCGGTCCTGCGCCCCCGCCCCCCGCCGCCGCCGCCATACTGCGGGGCAACCCAAACTTGTTACACACGGGTACCAACTCCTCCTCCTCCTGCCACCGCCCTGCCCCCGCCGGCGCGGGGAGGAGGGGGCTACGCCGGCCCAGCCTGCCGCGGGGGAGGTGCCGAGGCGGGCGGAGGCCGGGGCGAGGAGCTGCCGGCAGAGCGCCGCAGGTAGGAGCGCCCGGCGGGCCGCCCGGGGAGGGGGGCGGCGGCGACGCTGGTGGTGGAGGAGCAGGGAGGCGGAGGAGAGGCAGAAGCAGAGCAGCCGCCGCAGCGGCCAGCGTCCGGCCGTGCCCGCCGCGCCTCCTCCCGCCGAAGTGGGTGTAGGGGCTGCCGGGCCTCGGGTCTGCGGGGGCCGGGCAGGCGGTGCCGGCGCACCTACGGAGCGAGGCCTCCTGCCCGGCGGGGCCGAGCCCGCCCGCCGGCTGCGGGGAGGGGGCGCGGGCAGCCCCCGCTGGCGGCGCGGCTGGAGCGGGGCGGAGAGGAGGAGCCTCCCTCAGCAAATGAGCGAGGGCTGGCAGGTTTATAAACGTGCGGCTCCTCCCGCCGCCCCCAGGCCCCGTTGGCTCCGGCGGCAGCTGGGCGCTCGGCTGCCCGCGGCGGCTCCTCTGGTGCGTCCCGGGGCGGCGGGGCAGCGCCCGGTCCCCGCTGCCGGTCCCAGCGGCACCTGCCGCGGCGGCGGGGTCGGGCCGGGCCGGGCCGGGGGGCACCTCCCGAGGGTGTTGAAGACGGGTGCGAGGTGTCTTCGGCCAGGCGGGAGGCGGCCGGGCGTTCCCGGTTGCCATGAAGGCGTCAGGGCGCTTCGGGACCGGCTGCGGTCTGCCGAGAACCGCCGTGCTGGGAAACCGGCTGCGTGCGCCGTGGAGAGCTGTGATGTGCAGGTTTATTTTCCAGCTGTCAGGAGAGTTGTAGTCAGGTCTGCGCGGAGGTGCTGAGCTCGCAAGGGGAGGGTGAAGTGACATAAAGAGTGTCCCGCGTGTTTCTGCCTGCTGATGGTAGGGGGGGTCTCCTCTTCCGCCGGCTGGGGTGTGGGCCCTTCGCCAGCGTCTGCTGGCTGCGCCGAGCCGTGCGGCACCGCCGTTCGAGGGAGAAGCGGCGAGTGGATGAATGCAGCGATCATAACTTTGTTGCTGCAGCTGGTTTTTGTTAGATGGCTGCTGTTAGCAGAGAGGGGAACAGGAGCTGGTTCCTGTCCTGGTGTGGGAGGGGGCCTGATGGATCTGCAGGGTGCAGGGCCTTTTCGTGTCTGTTCTGTCTGTTCTTTGGTTTTGTGCTGAAACACTTCCCTGCCTTTCTCTTGCCTCCTCTCTTTATTGTCGCCTGCCTGTTGGAAGGAGATACTTCAGCTGAAGTAGCAGTAAAGCCTCTTTTTTTTTTTTTTTTCAATTAAAATTTCTACAGTAATTAGCTGTAGGCTGTTGACTGCTTTATGACCATCAGGCTTAGAAATAGCTACTGATCTCATGCTCCCTTTTTGCTACCTGGACAGAGGTTTTGTCAGCGAACTGTTTAATGACTTCTTTTATTAGGAGGAGTGCGAGCTCAGGCAGTAATGCAAGCGCATCTGAAGGAAGCCCTGCTGCCTGCGTGGCCACGCGGATGGCATATGTGGAGGCCGTGCTGGAGTGACAATGTCATGTACAAACTGGGTTAGAAAGGGGCATTGTAAGAAAGGGAATAGAGTAGCTTGTGTAGGGCGAAATGCTGTATGTACCATGATCCCCGCTGTGCGGGGTGTGCTGTCTGGGATGCGCAGGCTGTGGACAGGCACTCGTGATTCTCTCAGGTAGGAGAGACGACGTGCAGGCTGCTGTTTTTCACTGAAAGCAAATGAGTGGCAAGGGAATAGGTTTCTGTGTGAATGTTCATCAAGGGGAAAAAAAAAAAGCAAGCTTTGCAAATGTGGAGCTGCATTGACAGATGAAGTCTGTCTCTACTGGGATTTCTTGGCCTAGAGAGCAAATAATTCACCCCCTGCTCCCAAAAAGCAATTATTCTCTGTGTGCTTTGTGGTGGGCAGGGTTTGTTACAGAATCTGCTGACAAAAGCTGCTTGCACTCGTGCCTACCAAAATAGGTGTATAGCTGGTTTTTGTTTGGTGTTTTGTTTTTTTTTTTTTTTGTTGTTGTTTTTTTTTTTTTTAAAGAAACAAAAGGTATTATAGCTAGTGGGGAGGGCGGTAGCTCCTTCCACAGCAAGTGAAGCATTTGATGTGAGTGGATTTATTCAAAACAGTAAGACTGATTCATAGATTTTTCTGGACACTGTAAGTAGGGGTGTGCCTATAGACTGTTTAATGTGCTGTGTTGCTCTTCGCTGGTGTTATGATGGTCCCCTCTCTTCCCCCAGTATAAACAGCTGCTACATTAAACACTTGATAACCTTTTTGTTAACCTGCTTGCATGGGTACAGCTGTGCCCTGCCAAAAGCATGTGGCTTGCTTTCTACCACTTGGAGGTCCTGCAAGAAGGAGAGATGATCTGGATGCTCTGGCACTTCCCTTCCTGGCCAGTCTCCTGAACAGCTGCCCTCAGGGTTACCCGCTTTGCCCAACCCCTTACTTGAGGAAGAGATGCTGGAGACCTCTCAAGAGGGTCTGTAATCCACCCAGGGCCACTTGGCTGGAGTGGGAGACTGTGCTCGCTCTGCTGCGCGCTCTCACGCACTCTCCCAGCTGTCTTAAGGGGGCTGATGCTGAATGAACATTATGATGTTAAAATATGTTGTCTTAGGTATTTTTGTGTGGTGAAGTAAGTGGAGATCTCTTTCAGTCATGTAAAAATGAATTCTTGATCTTAGCTACTGTCCCTTGATGTAGTACTTGTGTATGCCACCTAGTTTGCAGAAGATGTTGGATAAATTGATAGATTGTTATGCTTTACTCTGGTTCTAAGGGTGATGATCCAAAGTGCGACTCTTTACTTAAGTAAGTGGAAATAACTATGATAGAAATGCTCCAAGATTTTATGTTCTCTCTGAACTTCCCAAATGTTTTGGTTGAATTTTTGTTTTCTCTGGAAAAAATGGAATCTCAAGCCAGAGTTGGTGCAATTTTGTGGATCATGAGAAAATAAAGTATTTCCCCTCAATGCTCATGGATGAAGTTCTTTGTCCCAGTTTTTGGCGTGCAAAGATAGCTTGAAAGGAGTAGTGACAGGGAAGGAAAGATGTAATTCCCAAGGTTGACTAACACTTCTTGTAAGCTTTCAGTGCTTGCAAGTGTTGGATCTTGTAAATATTCATATTATTCCATGATTTCAGTGAGTTGAAAAGTCATTTCTGAAAATGCGTGACCATGAAAGTGTTATTCATGGGTGCTTTTCTATAGTGCTTGCCACTAAAGTGAGGTTTAATTACTTGTAGACATGACTGAGAGAACTTTTCAGTGTTTTACCTTTAGAAGAGTGCATGAAACAGTAATATATTCCAGGTAGCATGTTACGGTAAGGATGGAGACTTAAAGGTGACAACAAGAAGAAGCAAAGCAGGTCAAA
>WHYT01017280.1:280307-401471 GCA_009806455.1 Tetrax tetrax
GCAAGCCTGAGGGCTGTTTTGCTAGGACTGCATGCACCAGCGTTTCACCATCACTTCTTTTCTTTCCAAAGGAAGAGGTGTATAGATACTGCTAAGTCTAATAGCTGGTGGTTGGTAGTTTAAGTGGACAGGCCTGGCTACAGTTGCCAAAACAGGGAGTTGTACTACTACAGCTGTGTTGTTCCATTCCAATTTCTAAGGCTGAGCACGCTGTATGGTCCTTAATAGCCTCATGTTCTTCTTCCGTGGGGACCATGGAAGGGTTTTCATGCTGCTCTGATACAAGACAAGCCTTTAACATTCCTCAATGCTTTTAGTACGGAAAGACCTGGTTGACTCCTTGGGAAAGTTCATAATGACTATGCAGACATGACTGGAAAGTTTATGATACAGGGATATTTATAAGGATGTCCACTGTCAGACAGAAAGGAAAAGAAAACTTGGAGGAGAAATGGAAGGACATTGTGAAAGACCTTTTCTTTTTTCTTTCAAACTGGCTGTGGATATTGATGCTGTTACTAATCCTTGCAATTTTAGGATGAGAACAGTTCTCAGTGGCTGTTGTGATATAAGTAATTGCTTTTGGTACCCTGTGAAATAAGAGAAATAACTTTTCTGGTGAAATGTTGCTTGCTTGAGATCTAAGTATGCTTTTCAAAAGCAGCAGCAGCATAGAGAGGTCATCCTAATGTCAGGGCTGTAAGTCAAATGGACTTCTTGGCATAGTTACAACATTTTTCACTGTTTTCATTAATTGGAAAGGTGGGGTTTGGAATTAGTAATTTCTTTTAATAGTCAGAGGATGAAAGCTATGCAGCCTAGTCTCAGGAAACAGCCTGAAGTGTCCTCTGTGTTGAAATGTGCATGTAGTGGTATGGAGAGTTTGATGTTACATATTTTTGTATTGTATTTTGTATGCTTCCTTTTAGTATATTGAAATATTTGTGATCCAGTGCATGTTTTATAACAGTATGTCATAATGAAATAGATTGGCTCATTTATGAGGATTTTAAATGCTCCGGTCTTACTAGTATTAAGAGAACTTGGAGCTGTGTTTTTATCTTCTACAAACTTAGAAAATGCTGTGCTTCAGAGTGATTCCCTCCCTTCCCCCCCTGCCTTCTTGCCAGAGTTTCTTACTCCACTTTTCCCTTCCTTCCTTTAGAACAGCTACCCATTCTTAATTTTTTTTTTACATACCATCAGCCGTTCTACAGCTCAGGTGGCTTTTTGTGAAAGTTCTGTTCTGGAGACGTGTTGATGGAGGAGCTTTGTAATGAGAAGAGTGTGGTTACCGTTTGCACATTGTGAGGAGCAGGGGTTGAAGACTTGTACAGGCATTAGGGCACAGCTGTGTAACACTGGTCCCTTCCACGATGGCATCGCCAGAGGGCTGGGTTTGGGGAGGAGCCGTGTAGCGGGTTGGCAGACTCAAACCTTCTGAGAGCATTTGTGGGCTCAGCTAATGGCTGGTGCTGGTGGCAGATCAGCCATGAAGCCAGTCTTACCTGTTGGTAGAAGTCTACTCTGAAGGCAAAGTAATTAATTAAAAGTAATTAAAAATAATGATGGTTTGGTATAGGGGGTATAACAACTCAAGTCCACCCTCTTGCAAGCTGGAGAGGAAAAAAGCTGTAAAAATTTTGTAAGTTAACTGAAAAATGTGCAGTAGAATATGAATGTGGGCAAAATAAAGACCTATCGGAGAATGAAATCTCTGGAGTTAATAGTGGTGGTGTTTTCCCATTAGCAAGGCACTTCTGTTTTCAGCCTGGTGAGCATGTGTCTGGCTGAAGAAGACCTTGGCCCTAGTCAGGGTCGGGTCCAGAGGGACGTCTGTCAGTTAGTATGCTTTCAGATCCTTAAAAATAGGAATTTCTTTGGCTGAGCTCCTTTTTGACTACTGAGGTAGGAGGTGTTGCTTTGGCAACTCTTGTTTTTAAGCAACTGCATTTTAAGGCTGAAGCAACTACTGGATCAGGTTGCCTTACCAGGTAGATACAAGGCATTTTGCAACTGTGTCTCCAGTTAGATCTGTGAAGAGGCCTCTTGTTTCTCACAATACTCTCAGTGAAATGTTGAAGTCACAAACTCCCTTTCTAAGGTGGTTTTGTTCTGGTGATTACTCACCAGAGAAGGAGAACCATTAAGTTTTCCTTGGCTCCTGCGATGGGGAGTCAGAGCACTCCCATTCCTCTCCTGTGGTGCAGAGAGTGGATTGGGTCAGCGCTTGAGGAAAGAACCTTGTTTGATAGCTTGCTTCTGTATCACTTACAACTAAGATTTTAACTGCTATTGCAGGGTCCTGAAAATTTGTTTGGGAGCTTTGTGATGGTTTATATCCTGTTTCATCACCGAGAGAATAATAACAAGCAAACTCTGGATAAATAATGTAATTTGAAACTTCCTTAAAGGCAGATAGGGATGCATAGACATGGGGAACAGAGCTGTCAGAAATGACAGCTCATGTTGAAGTTTGAAGGTGGGTACATGGAATGTGGGTCAGATGCTGATGATCTGAACATGCATTTGTAGCTGGAAAGGTGCTGCGACAGCTCTGAACTTGTGCACTCAGACCATGATGCTTGTGGAGTCGTGGTGATTGGTTTGTCCAGATCCTGAAGTGTCTTTCTGGGTAAACCTCAGCTGAAACAGATATGCATGCAGGAGGTAATATTCAAGCCTTTGTGCAGAATTTGCGTTTTTTTATGTTGCCTTCTGAAAAAAAAATGTTTTAATGGTTTCACTAAGAGAGCAGTGTGGATTTTTAATGTAGAATTTTCATTACAGCCAGTAGCACTGTGAAAACTTTTCAGATGTTCATGTAGGGTGGTGTTTGCTACAATAACTTCAGAAGTTATTCAGATGTGATCAAGTAACTCCAGTAGGCTTTTTTGAGACTCTTCTTGCAGTGTTGAAAGTCCTTTGTAATTACATAAGTTCAGGATGTTCAGGCCTTGAGCTTTAAGACTTTATACACTTTAAAATTGTAAATGTGGTATTAATACTGAGAAGTTATGTTTAGTTATCCAGCCAATATGCTATATTTAGTTATCTGAGCAATATGTTGTTAATTTTTTTTCTTTACATGATGCCACCTGTGAGCGTTCCTTCTCTTTGCAGACGGAGGAACCTTTGGTTAGGGTTAAAATTAATCAAATATTGACAGTAAAGCTATAGGCTTTTTATAGGCCATACTATTTAATACTGGCATATATTAAGATTCTCATGGGAAGCAAGGGAAAAAAAGTTTTATTGCTGAGATACTGATAATAATGATGCCTGTTGATTTCAGCATTCAAAGAGGAAAACTAGAGTTTTGAGCCACTGTGTTTATTTCAGCAAGTCATTCTTTTAAAATTTATTGATGGAACTATTTGAACTGTTGTGAGCCAGTACCATTGTCAGGGTACTGCCTGTACTGGAACAAGCAACTTAATTGTTTCCTGAATCACCCTGAGTATGAGACTGTGAAGGCCAAAACTGTAATAAAATTGGATGATTATTTCTTTTCACTCGATGAGAAAAGCTGTAGCTAAAATTCAATTTAATTCTTGATGTTTCATTTCCTTTACTTCAAAGCACTTGATAAAAACATGGTTGATACTTTACTTTTAAAGACAAGTATATTCTGTAGGACTTAGAATTCAGGCTTTATTAAAATTAAAATCACTTAGTCTAAATTTTAATGTCAAACTGCTTAGAAATTGTTTTAATCTAAACTTTCATATCAAACTGTTCAGATGTTTATGGGTAGAACGAAGTTGATATTTTAGTTAATTATTACTGACTAGTATATGTAGGTCATGTAAATCAGGTCATACATATAGCATTTCTAGGACAAAGAAGAATTGTATATAAAGCTTGCTTTTTGGCTGCCTAAAATTCGTAATGCTATCATGTACAGCAGTGAACACACAGCTGTCTGTTCTTCTTGCAAACTATATGCTACGGATAGCCACACTGGCACAGATTTTCCAGACTCATCGTCCTGAACCAACAGTGGGACGCGTGGGGTAAAGTGTGTAGAATAAGAGGCAGGGCATGCAATATCCAGCACAGCACCAGCAATTTTACCAGCAGTGTAATAATTGTCTTTCCTGGGGCTTTGTTATGATTGGTAAAGTTTGCGCAACGGTCTTCAAAACCTTGTATTTCTATTACTTTCAGTGCTTGGGTTTGTGGTGGAGGGAGTGGGAGGGTGAAAGCTGCTTGAGTTCATAAAATGCTCAGGAAACTGCGGACTTCAGCAGAGGCTCTGTCTCATTAGCTCAGCTGTCAGCCGGCGCGTTACTCACAGGGGTAAAGTACTTGTGCTTGTTTCAGGATGGGGCTTTGTGGCAGGTGGAACTGGAGATCACTGAAACAGCCATGTGTTTGCTGCAGCAGTTGTGGAATGTTTCTGGACTTTGGCTGTCACCCCCTGCTCAACTCTTTGTCAAGAGGATGGAGCGATCTGGTCCAGAGCCTGAGGTCAGCTACTCAGGCTTTTACATCTCTGAGGCGTGGAACAGCCCAGCTCTCAAACTGGTAAAGGGGAATAAACCATTATAGCAGTGAAGATCCCTAATGAAGCTTTACACTTCTTGTGGCCATTTGCAGAGTTGAAAACATGTTTGTGAGCTTTAATATGTATTCTGTTAACAGCTGTCTTCGTGCATGGGTGTCATGTAGACGTGCATCATAAAGCAATACATTGATTAATCAAGGAAGTGTTCCAGTGTGAACAGGAAACTGTTAAAATGCGGGCTTTTCCGTAGCACTTCCGCTTCCCTGTCTCAGCTCTGTCTACTGAAATACCGCTGTTTATTTGCTTCTCAACTTGAATGTTTTAAGCACTCAGCAAAGCCCACTTGAAGTCAAGCTTTTTGCATCCAGTTAAATTTCTGCCATGTTTTTTCCCCTTCTTAAGTTTCTTAATATGCCTATGATCATTTTAAGGATATAAAGCACTTCTTATCTCTCAAAGCAAGGATTGCTTTCTCTGTTTTCAAAACTCCTTGCTTTACTTCTAATATCTAATTACACTTGCTTTTTGAAGTTTGTATGAAGAGATTTAAAGTGTGACTGTGATGTAGGATGTTTAGGAGTTTAATCTATAGCTGTTGAAAATGTGAGCTTTTAAAAACATCTGGGGAGCAGAGAAGAAAACAAGCTGAAATTTAACTGAATCTTTGAGAGGTTATCGAGGAAGATTTGAAGGCTCCTGAAACTTTCATCCCGACAATCAAATGCTGTCTAATATAACCAAATTAAGTAGTTTCCTTTGTGTGCAGAGGAGGGACTTGTGGGTTGGGAAAGGCTAGTGTTTGTCTCTTTCTCGATTAATCATTTCCATTTCCTGCAAAAATCTGAAGCTGCTAAACTCAAGTGTAATTGATGGTTTTACGGTACTACCAGGGCTGTTGCATTCTGGTGGCATTTAAGTGCCCCAAGCAGAGCTTTGTTGTGCTAAGAGTTTATGGTAGAAACATTTGTGGGAGACATGGTCCCTTCCTTGAGAAGTTTACAGAATAGTTCGAAACAAGAAGAAAGTGCACCTTGTGGAAGCAGCATAAACAGAAATTGGAAGAGCGGGTTAAAGAACTCCTACAATCCTGCTGCGTCCAGTCATTGAGCTGTGCCTTTACCTGTTTTATCTGAAAATCATTTCCTGTAAGTCTTGCTGTAAATGTGGATCTCAAATGCGTCGGGGAGAAGAAGGGGGCAGTAGCTATTAGTTTATTGAGTAAGCTGCAAAATGAAATGGGAGGGGATCGGAGGTTATGAGTGT
This sequence comes from Tetrax tetrax, assembly GCA_009806455.1. NCBI lineage: Eukaryota > Metazoa > Chordata > Aves > Otidiformes > Otididae > Tetrax > Tetrax tetrax. Next base: position 286,081 of record WHYT01017280.1, read on the forward strand.
TTGCCATGGATCTGAGCTGCAGGAGCAGCTAACTAGCAAGGGGGCTGAGTTGGGAAAGATGGAAAACTGGATAAAAAGAAACAATTATGGGGTTTAAATGTTCTTACAGAAAATATTATTTTGGTGGCTCTTTGAGTATGAGGATGGTGAGGATCATGTCTAGATTTTCTTTTTCAAGAAAATGTGTAATGTGGGGAGGAGAAGATGACTTGTTTTGAAGAAACACACCAGTGCAATTTCCAGATACTGACATTTCATTCTAGAGTGAAACTAACATGCGTTACTGATCTGATGAAAGCTGAAACTTCTATTATTCTGATTCACAGCATTTCTTTGTTAGTCTAGCCATTGCTATTTAGCAGAGCTTACGAGTATGTTTTTTCTCTCCCTCTCTACAATTTATTAGGAAATAGATACCTACTTTTATTTTCTAAGGTATTCCTGCAGAGAGGTAAATTAATCTCTTTTTGTAAATCTAGTGTAGTTTTACTGGTATCCATCATCTGCCAGGGCATAAGAATTTGCAGATCTATTGCTGCTTGTTACTGTGTTCACACTGTGATAAAAATTTAAAGATAATGCAGTTGGTTATTGTTTGTGTATATGTATCTAGGTATACCAAAAACATTGTGATTTCCTTTCTACAGAAGGATTTTCTCAGAGGTTTGTATGGAGGCTGCACTGATTTGATCCTTGGTGATAATGGTATTGATAAGAGAAGTCCTAATAGGCAGCTGGTGTAATAGTGTGAAGTGGCTTTTTTGAGCACGACCTTAGTGGAATATGGTTCTCATTAGGGGAGAGCACCACATTTAAAGACATTTTAGTTCTTGATGTTGCAGTTCTGCTTCATGGAGACAGCGTGATTACTCCAGGGAGAAGGTGGAAATGTCTCACATCACTCAGCTGTCCTCCCGCTCATTAAAGAGTGACACTGTCCGAGATGCCTTTTGGAGGCAGGCAATTATTTTCAGCTGAGGAGATGTTAACCAAGAACTGAAGCCTTAGGGGAGGAAAGGGTGAGAGCCAGGGCTGGAGAAGGAGGGAGGCACTCAAGAAACATGTAGCATTTATTTTGCTGCCTCTAAGTGTTGTGCGTTCTGTAGAAAGCTTTCACTGTTTGCATGGTGAGACATTTAGTGCTTGTGTCTGCTGCTGCACCAAGCTAAGTATTCTCTGTTTCATATTCTTATTTTTACACTTGTTTAAATATAAAACAATTTAGGGCTAATTTGCATCCTGCTGTGTGAGGATGTGAGACCAGTACTGATGCTTTTTATTCTTGCTACTTGTTTTTTATAGTGTTGGGGTTTTTATTTTGTTTTTGCTTTAATATTGATCCAAAATCTAGTTTTAAGTGGCAGGGGGACTTATATCCAGCAGACTGCTTCCATGCGGTCATTATTTTTGTGGCAGGCTCGTTACCTGATGACAACATTCAGGACATTGCCTACTGCTCAAGGCAGCCTTTTGCTACAGTCTTTGTAAGAGAGCAGTGAGAACAGCCATGCAGTTTGGGTTGCAGGTAAGAAATTAATTTTTTAGATATCTTGTAAGGCAGTGTAAGTTAAAAGCTCATGTAAAGGTTCTTGATTAAGTAAATTAATTGTCACAATAGGAAATCATTCGGTAGCAGCAGAAAATAATTGTCTTAACTTCCAAAATGCTGTAACCTAGGCTCCAAATAAAAGAGGTTTATATAGTGTTGTCACTGTTGACTGGCTAATTTCATTAGTCGTAACTAACAATGAAGCTATTTGAATTACTCAGTCTGCCTATGTGGAGATTAATGGTACATGATCTGATGTTTATGCGTACCTTGGAGAGAAATCTTTCTCTGACTAATCGTCTTAATTTCTGTAGTAGCCTTGGTCCAACTTGAGAGTACTCAGACACGCACACGTAGATGCAGTCCTGCAAACAGCAGTGCCTGAGCAAGTGCCTCAGTGTTGTTCTGACAAAACTATTGGGAAGCTATCTTCTTCTGCTGGTATGTTGTCTATAGGCACTGTATGTTTTCTATTGCCATACAGCTGAAATATGAAGAATTAATGAAGAAACTCTTTGATGGGTGTATTGTGTAAGTTGTAGCTGAACAGGTGGCTGCTTTGTTTACACTGTGAGTGTGTAAAACTGTAGTTTGAATCTTGAGATCTATCTTGAAGACATCAGACTTTGAAGTGATCTGTGTTAGTGTATACAGAAGAGTCTGTGTTTATATAAGTAACTGGCAGTTGAATATCCAAATTTTTCTCCCAAAGAACATCCACGCTGAAGTTAGAAGGATAAATTAGGCGTCTGGGGGCAGACACAGGCTTGTGCTTTGGAAGGTATTATTTAATTTTCTGGTTATTGCTATTAAATAGTGCTAGTACTTTTGGTTTTTATTAAAACTTAGAGTATGTGTTGCATAACTAGTACATGCTTTTTCTAGTTTTGCTCTTTTAAAATTGAACTGTACCTTGATTATCAGCATCTCTGAAGCTCGCTTGAATAAATGAATGAAACTCTCGCCACACAAATCCAAAATCAGTAGAGTATTGTTTGCAAATATGTGCAAAACAAAAGGCAAACAAAGAATAAAATCGGCCTTTTAGGAGACATCAGTATAATCTTTTATGCTTCTAAAAGTTCTATTTTTCTTAGTAGCAATAATCTATTAAATATTGAAAGGATGATGTTACATTTTAATGGTGTTGATACTGTGTCTAATAAGAAACAGGAAACAAAGGGGGAAGGGAATTTGTGAGTATTTTGAGAAGTTAAGACTAAGTAGAAACTTGCCTTATGTTCAATGAACAGTGGGGGGTTTTTGTTGTTTTTTTTTTTGTTTGTTTGTTTTTAAATCTGTTGGAACATTTTGTTACTTTGGTCAAGGTCTAAGGGTACCTGTTAATTCTTAATCAGAACTGTCACACTAAGAAAAAAAGAAGTGGATCAAGAAAAATAAACCTTTGTCACTTAGGATTGCTTTCTGTGGCTAGAGGCATAGCCCTGGTTTTGAATGACTTTTCCCTTCCTACTATAAAAAAATACACATGTATATATATTTTTATGTGGGGACATACACAGATAGCAGACAAAATGAGAGCTGAGGATGGAAAGTGCAGAATGGAGGAAGGTTTTTACAGTAAGTGAGACCACAGCTCAGATGAAGAATTGCGTATCTCTCTTGATACCTTTGCTGAGAAGGGAGTTTTTCTTTAGAAATGTCATGACTGAGTAAGTGGTGGTTGTGGGCTGGGGTGCAGGGAGTGCAGGACCAGTGCTGGCAGGAGAGCAGCGTTTGGCCTGGGGGTGGTAAGTCCTTCAGAGAGTTTGCTGCAGCAGGCTTTTCTTGGTTTTGATTTAGCTTTTAGGCCTGGTGGAAGGTGAGGTTTATTTTTGTGGGTGCAAGTGGCTTTTCCCTGTGCTCAGCCTGAGTGGTTTGAGAGGGTGGTCCCATCTATTGGTGGGAGATGTGTATGCTACAGACCTGACTTTTCCTGAATGACCAAAAACTGACACATGGTGTTTTTTGGGGGGATGGTAAGCTGATACTTCTCATCCAGAGTAGCTGTGTTTGGTGTCTTGCTCTGCAGTTGGTGCTGCTCTCCCTCTTTTCAGTCTGGGTATGTAGCTGTGTCTACTTCTTTCTTTTTTTTTTTTTTTAAGCTGATCAGATGCCATGTGACTGGTATCTTGTGTAGCTCACTCTTTCTAGGGCCTGTTTTATTAATGCATGCACTTCAGCACAGACTGCTCTGCCTTTGCTTTTGTATCTGTCCCCTACTCTGTAGTTGGTTTTCCCCTGCCCTTTCCCGGCGCTGGGCGCCAGGGTCCCAGGTGCCAGCGCTGTGGAGCGGCTCAGCAGCTCCTCTGACCCGGTGGCAGTGGCTGCTGCTCTGGCAGCCTTGCTGGGCGCCAGCCTGCCAGCTGCCTGTGGCCGGATCTCCCAGCCAGACCGTGGGCTGCCCCCCAATGCGTGCAGGCACCTGAAGGGGCTGTCATGGAGGCTTCACGGAGGGTCCCGCTGGGCTGGCCGGGATGTCAAGGAGTAAAGCCACAAAGGAGAAATGAGAGTGTTCCTCACGTTAAAGTTGTGTCCTCTTCCACTGCTGCTGTCTTTTTACACAAAGCGTATTTTGCTGGGACAGTTTTTTAGTTGTGGTTTTGTTGTTTTTTTTTCTAAACCCACAAACTCTTGAATTTGCAAGGTATTTTTCATGATGCAGTTTTTATTTGTGTACTGAGAATTACTGCTTTTCAGTGGCTGAGTTCTGCTGTAAGTGTAAGCTGAAGAAGTGTAGCTGCAGATTTGGAGTGGACAGCATTCAGATTTCCTCTGTGATTACTCTGTCAAGAGTTAAATGGTTAAAAGAATGGAGAGAGGTGTCAGGTTACTATATTTGTATAACTTGCCTGCGTGTTTTTCTTACTAATGAAATGTAACTGACCAAGTAGTTGGCATCTGCTATGAGAGGGAGGGAAATATCAAAGATCAGTTTTGTGACTTTGCTTTGTAGACGAGCTATTAAACATAACGCAGTAAAACTTAGCAATTTCAGCAATTCAGAATGATCCTGGCAGTTTCACATTGTTTTATTGCATAAACAAAGTAGCTATTGTTCTTCTGGTTGTTGCTGTTTGCTGTTTCCCTTCATCAGTGTAAAAAAAGCCCCACAAGAACTGCTGTGAAACTAACAATCTCTTTTGAAAGAATCACAAACATTTGGGATTAGTTCAGCATTGCTTTAGCAGCGTGAACAAGGACCAGATGGGGGGGTGTAGCACAGCGTGCCAGAGTGGGAGCCAGTCCATGCTGGCTTTTGCCGTTAAAATGGCTTGTGAAAATAATGCTGACAAAGTTGCCCCACTGCATTAGCTTCCAGAGATGCAAACAATCAAGAGGCTTGGGGAAGGCTGCAGTGGCTCAAGTGCCGCGATTTGTTCGACCTCTGGGAAAGCTGTGGCATGACCAAATACAAAATGAAAAATTTGTTTTTAAAAGTTTTAGGGGACTTTGTGCGGTAGCCTTGTGATGGTGAAATTAAGTTATGTAGACAACATAAATCTGCAGTTTGAATCTTAACAACAGGGAGGAAAAGTTTCAAAAAGCTCAAAGTAAGGTGCTTAAATTTGCCTGAAGGACCGAAGTAAAATGAGTGCATCACCTGACTTTCATGCCTGTAACACTTTCTCCTTTTATGTTAAACATTGCTTTAAACTTTAAAGGCATTCGTCAATTAAAAAGGTCTGTACCTTTCTAAAATGTTTTTAATAAACATAAGAATTATATTACTCTATTAAGATATATTATAGTACCTAATGTATAATATATACTAGTATTATTATAAGCAGTTATAGTAATTACATTATTAATCATGTAAATACAAATTTTCTTGTCTGGAAACCTAGTGGAGGAAAGGATCCTGAAGGGCTCTATTTGCTTGAAGTTCAGATGTTATTCTGAGGATGCATGAGGAACTTCAAGAAGTAACAAGTTACACCTGTTCGTTTGATTTGAGAGGCTACTCATTATAAGCTCAGCAATCTTACAGCTCTTGTTATAGATCTGCCTTCTTTGGATTTGTGGGTGACAGAAGCAGACTAAATATTTCAGGGAGTAGTCAAGAATGGAGAAGGGAGGCTGCTTGAGCTTAGTGCCAACCGATCAGGTTTTGTCCATCTTTCTGGGTGATGGGGATTAATTATTTCCTGAAGGGACTATCCTTGCTTTCAAAGGCTTGAGGCTTGCAGGGCTCCTGGGGAGTACGTTTAACTGTATGTTAGGAGTGGCCCACACTGGGCACTAGATCAGTGATCCTATTCTGCTTCATGATTTGCAGTTTTGTGGAGGGGAAGACTGGAGAGGGAAGAAACATCCTTACGTTACGCTGGCCCATGCTGTTGGCATCAGTCTGGCAGATGATTTCCAGAGCGATGGGTTCTGCTAGTGTATTTTCAGTAATCGTCCAGCCCATGTGTCTTCATCAGGGTAGTGGCAGCGGGAGTGCAAATGCTTTCATAAAATGATAGTTTGTGCAGAGTTTTGTGGTACCAAGAGGGATGAGAGAGTTCCTCCAAACGATGTTGCTACTGTAGGCAAAACACCACATATTACTGTTCTCCTTTTGCTCCAGACCATCCCAGACAGCTTCAGATCTTGTGTCAAATTTTAAGGGAAAGTCTTCTGAGGTCTGACATGCATGCAGAACATACAATGTCTTGAGGCTGGAATTTACTTTCCCATTAATTTGATTTTAGAGTCTATCACTTTCCTGGCCTATGATGAGATTTTTCTCCACACGTGATTTCTCAAGAAGGCTCCTTAGTTACCATGTGCAATTTGGGGAGTTCCCTTTGCATCACCTTCAGCTGATATTCTGTCAGTGTACTTATATTGTAATTTATATTGTGTTATAATTGCTGTTTATGAATTATATGTGCACTATGCTAGAAGTTATATAGAAATTGAGAAGAAAAGTAGAAGTATATTACATAGCACAATGTAAGCAAAACGTGAAACAAATGCGACATACTGAGATGTTTCCTTTGCATTAGTGTGAAATGTTTCTCAGTTAAATATGCAAAAATATGCAGAGAGAACATTTGTAATTATGCCATGCAATATTAAAGGAGTTAATATGGAGAACTTGTATTGAAATGATTCCTGGCAAATAAGAGCAGACTTAGAGGAGTGTGGCTTTGTGAAGGAGACTTTTTAAAATCTGGGTGGGATTTTTCAAAGCTGTAATACAACCAAAGAGAAATTAAGATTTTTCTTTCAATATAATTTTCAGATAGGTGACTGAGTAGGGCTTTGCTCTGTAATGACTAGACGTTATATTTCCAAAGCATGCAGGTTCTGATGCTTGGGTTTACCTTCCAAGTTGGTAATGGGTTGGGCAGAGTCACAATGAGAAAAAATCTGTGCTGTAATGAGGAGTCCTTGGTGGTTTTTTTTTTTGTTTTTGTTTTTGGGGTTTTTTTTTGTGGAAAAATAGAGATGTATTCAAAACAGGCAGAAGACTCAGAGGTGTATGCTTGTCTTTCTGATCACTGCATGGGATCGTGAGGTTTTTCTCTTTCTAAGGGAGCAGCCCTTGGAACAGCAGGCAGTTGAGTGGGTTGCTGCCCTGAGAAGGGATTTTACACTGCAGAGGGATGCGTGCTACTGCTGCAGCAGTGCTGCGGCTTTGATTGCTTCTGGAGCTTGTAGCTACAGCTACATTGTAGAAATATTCAGCAAACATCTGCAAGTTAGGAAGAATCTTGATAAAGCCAGGCAAACATCTTGGGGAAAACAGTTGTCTTGTATCACCCCAGAATTACAGCAGCTGGTACCCTGCTGTGTGCCCCTCAGTGCCCCATCTCTTACCCAGGACAGAAGGTGGTGAGGTGGAGTGGTGAGCTTCAGCTTCTCTGAGGTGGAAAGATAACCTGATGAAAAAAGTAGCCCAGTACTTCCCTGACGAAGAACAAATTAAAGGTGTTACTTTAGCCCCTGCGTAACATCGACCTCTGGAATGACTGGGGAAAATTCTGTACTGAGGCCTGAACTCTGTCCATTCTCTCGTTTTCCCCATCCAGCAAATGGATCGCTCATAGCTTTGTTTCTAATGATTGCAAATCCCCCATGTCATCTTATTTCCAGTGGTTAATTACTCTTTGCCTTGAGAGTCTGCACATTTTATTGTTGATCTTCAGTTTCTGGCTGCTGGATCTTTTTAGTACTTTATTAAATGAAGACCATTCTATTCAATATCCCCTTCTCCTATAAACATGATAAGTTCTAAGTTGCTTGCATGTTGCTTAGGCTTAATAAGTAAGGTTTTTATTCCTTAAGCAAATGGTTTACTGTTGAAAGTGTTGATCTCTGTGTTCAGAGAGGTGAATAAATGTCTATTGTTTGTAATGTTAAAATGCCAGAATATAGTGTTGTAAAGCTCAAAGTCTTCAAATATTGTAAAATGAGATCATAGTAAAGAACAAACGGCTGGGCAAAATCAGTAATAAATATCTGTTATTAAATGTTTTAAATGCAATGCTAAGTAGCTCACCACCTAAAAGCACAATCCTAGAACAATCAACTTGATTATTTGGTTTTAAAATTAATTTTCTATGAGAGGGCTGGAGGGAAGGATGGATGATGCTGTTCTTGAGTGGACTAGTTAAATAACCTAGGCTCTTTACACTGTAACTAATATTAATGCCAAACTACTCTGGGAATGAATTACTTCTTACTTTGAGTAGACCTATAGTAGTTGCATGCTATATCAAACATAAAAGCAGTGTTTAAATACAGGTGGAGTAGGAATGTCTGAACCAGTAAGTGCAGCAAAACTTGAATTAAGTTTCTTGTTCAGTTAATTGTATGTTAGTAAGTGTATACTAACCCGTGAGCTGGAGCTGTGTGGCCCGCTGCCTCTCTTCCTGGTAAAAATAAAAGCAACCTGTACTTTTAGTAAATGTGTCCCATGTCTGCTTTAAGTCCTACTTTTGCTAGCAAGGAGGAGGGGGAGGTTGTAAAGAAAAACCAAGCCCCAAGCAGAACAGCAATTGGCCTGTGATGGGCAGCAGTGGCTCGAGGCAACACTTGACAGCCGATGTGGTGGCTGCAGCCAGGATTAGGGTCCCCAAAGATGAGAGGTGAGACAAAAGCTGCTTGATGCGTTGCCTGTAGATATGGTTTGGCAGTGAGGTAGACCCAGCAGCTGAAGTCCTAATTCTGGAGCAATAACCTTCTATTCAATTTTTCTGTAGTACTTAATTTAGGATAGAGAACAGTTGGCCTGCTCTAGATTGCATTTTTTTTTTTTTTTTTTAAATTGATCTTATCTTAAAAGTGTGTGTCTGAACCTGGGAGCAACCTTAGTTCTTGAAAAGCTTTGCAGAGAAGTATGTGTAAAATAAGTTTGGGAGAAGGAAACCATTGCTAGCAGTTGTGTGAAACTGTTCATGCAGATTATGTTGACTTACAATGAAAACATGGACTCCTTTATTTATATCCTTAACTTCATGATGCTGACAAGCTTAAGTGGTGATTCTCACGAGATGTACATATGCAGTCTCAAGTGTCCTCCTTCACAGTAGCTTTTTGTGACATACAGTCTGGTTTTCAGCACAATTTACCTTGACGTTTAGTTGAGTAGGGTTCTCTGTTGAAAAGGGTATTTTAGCTATCTTATCGTAAGGTTTACAAAAGAATTGCATTTAATTGCTCTCACTGAAGTGCTCACCCCTCCCCACTTGCACACACTCTGCCCATGAATCCTGTTAATCCCCTCCTCCCCTCCCCCCATTGAAGAAGCCTGATCCATTTCCTTTTGCATTAGTTAGGCCTTCTGGGAAATACATGCAGAAATAAAAGGCTTTTCTATAGCCCTTTCTCCCTCAGGAATGCATAGAAACCACCTCCTTGGATCTGGTCCACAAACTTGAAACTTGATTTCAGGGGGGAAAAAAAAAAATCTATAATCCTATGCATGTGTTACCAAGAGTCCTAATTACACATTGAGGTAAAGGTATAGGATCTCATAAGATCTCATGGTACTTAAAAAAAAAAAAAAATTATATTCATTATTTGCAGTCTGTCTGTTGTGCAGAGGTTTATCTCCAAAGGAGGTATTTAAAATTGTTAGCTTTGTGACCTTTGTTTGTCCTTTGTCTGTATTCGCTGTATGTAGGCATAGGCAGTCTACACAGAAGAGACTTAATTTGTTTACAATGATTATGCAGGGACGGTGATGATTTCCAACTACCAGTAGTGCTCAGACATTTTACCTTAACTAGAGCAAGAAGTGTGCCCTTTGCCTTGGGATAAGTGTTTGTGCATACTAGTTACGCATACATGAAAACCCATGAGAAAAGGTACTGCATGTTTTTGCAGAGACGCTGTTGTATTGATAATTGGTATCAGCACTGTAGCACAGGCACACAGGCCAGGCTGAGCCTGTTGTATAGTCTGTAATTCTCTATGCATAGGGACATATAGGAATGCCTGCAGCTTGGGGTGGGCTGACCATCATGTTGCGAAGGACCCTGAGCTTTGAGCTACCTGTGTATCTCCGTGGCTCTTGGGGCACATTAGTGCTGCACCTTCCTAAGAAAGACTTTGTGTGGAGCTAACCTGGGGTTAGCTGTGGTAGCAGGATGGTGCTGCCAAGTTAAGGAGAACACACAGTGATGTGGTGGCATGGGCACACGGCACGTCCGTGTCTTTGGGCATGTGCCAGTGTCCATGCTCTCCTCCTCCTGCCTGAAACAGATGTCAGTGTGGCTTAAGGCACGTAAAGCATCAACACAAGCCCTTATTGGCAGGAGAGCGTGATTGTTTCCACTGTGTGCTTGACTGTGGGTTCATCTTTGGCATAGGCAAAAACAACCTTGCCTTTTTCTCCACTGAGATTATCTGTATTGTTTGAATGTAGCCTGAAAATTACACAATAAAACTGTTTTTTTTTTGAGAATAGATGTGCAGATACCCAATGTTGCCGCTTGCTCATTAGCCTAACTTGAGAATAGCAGTGGTGGTGTTTTATGTAGTTCAGGTGGTCGTTGCATTCCTGGAGGCTTTTGCTTCTCAGTGTTGGTGGACTGCTGCCGTTGGACATGCCAGAAAAGCTAGCCTAAACCTCTTTTGCCAGTTCCCACTTCCTCTCCTTGCTCCTGTGCAGCCTTTTCAGAAGCGGTGGTGCAGCTGCTTCGAGACCTGACGCTGTGCCGCGTCAGTGTTGCTCGCTGATGATGCAGCCCTGCCAGCGACAAAGCAGCCACTGCTGCAGGGGCAGGAGGTGCTTCAGCTGGTTTTACCAGTGAGGGAAGTGTTGGTGAAACTGTGGTGTGATCTGTGCTCTGAGCTGGAGCATGAAAATGGGCATCAACAAATTAGAGGTGAATCTGACTTGACTGAAGTGACAGTTTCTTTCAGCTGATAAAAATATTTCATAAATACTGGCTTTCTTTCAGTTGTTATCTAGTGTGGAATTATAGGTCATGTTCCTTGGCAGCCACCAAAGGAGAAAATTATTTTAATCCCACGCCTCTCCCTGAAGTGAGAGATGATGATCTCTGTGATGACAGGTTGTCGGGTTATCTTTTCTCTCTTCCCCCAAGTTTTAGGATGGAATTGCAGAGGACACGGAGTAGGAGACCTGTTGCACAATGTCCTCCTCCTTTTGATGCCAATGTCTTTGCCTCATGGCTCAGTGATCTCTGCTGCTCGCTGACAGTTTCTTAGAATGGGCTGTGTATTTTGTTTTATCTCTGATTTTAATTTCAGGTTAGCAATGGATCTTGTTTGTTCAGGCACAGATTTTCACCCTCTTGTTTGCTCTGCTTAGGTGGCATTTTGTTCTGCAGGCTGTCTTGGTTTAAAAATGGACCTTCATTGTAGAGGGGGGCTTGCCACAAGGTGAGCAAAGGTGGTGTAATCTGGTCCATTGGCTTTTGGGTACTTTCCAACACTGACCAGCTTGCTGCGATTAATCACTTTGCTGCCAATGAATTGGGGGCTGTTTTCTACGTATATGTTACTGTCAGTGGCTGGTGCTTTTTCACAATTCACATTCTGCTGCTTAAGTAGTTTCTCCAAGATTCAATGTGCTGCTTCCAACCTATATTTTTTAATCATGTTGAGCAAGTTGCTGATTTTAATGGGGAATAGTCATTCGGTAATGACTTTGCAGGCAGTAGGTGGTGGTTTCCTACAAAACTGTATTGCTTCAGCTCACCCTTATGTGACAGTTGTTGAGTTTGTTGGTCTGGTTGACCTAACCCCGGACTACTTCTTAGGTAAGAAGGCTGAAAGCAAAATGTTTTGTTTTAATTTGAAAACTGTTAGCTTTCTGTAGCTTTGTATGCTTTTGATAGAATCACATTTCAAAAATAGAGCATATGGTTAGTCTTATTTGGGAGCATTGTTTGCTTTTGAATGGTGAAAAAATTCTAAGGAAAATGTGTTAGAAACAACAGCTGTTTAATGAAGGAGGTCTTAATTTACTCCTTGATTTGATGTTTTTATTTTTAGGTATACAGAAACCTTTCTGTATCAAAACTTGTATTGTAGGGACAGAATGGTGTGCAGCTTCTTCCCTTTAATTATTCTCCTGAAGGAATGGATGCTATACGCATGATTTATTGACGAGTGCCTGGAGAAGGAAATGTACTTAATTGAGTGTGTTTATCTAGCACTTCAAACTCCTAACTTGCTGTCTTTGTGTTCTTTAGATTGGTTTTATTTCGAATAGCATGTTTGTGGAATGGGATTTGGTAATGGGGAATGTACCACCTTTTACAAGAGGTACAGTGTTTTGTGTTCACGAGTCGGAAGAGTGTGTACATGAGCTGAGTTTGTTCAGAGCTAGAACTGGGTAACATTTTGGGGTTCTTTAAATTTTAGTTTCTTTTTTTTTAATTTTAGTTAAAAGGAAAAGCATTTGTCATTCAGGTTCTAAGTGAAAAAAATAGGCAAGAGTTCAGAGTATAAAATGTGAACTGGTAAAAGATGTCTTTGTGCCTTAGGAAAAGAGGATTGGCCCTCAATGTGAAACAATCTTATCAGTTAATGTATTCAGCATGACTAAGATGCCTTTTAAGGATCTGATAAACCAGTTGTGTGGCTCGATGTTGAACAAAGCCCTTTTTAAAAATAATAAAACTGTCTAATATCGTGTCTCAAATTATTAATGGTCGATGGTGGCTGTAGACCTCCTTTGTTCTTCTGGAAAGTATTTCAAATGTCTGTCACATAGGGACCCTGGCTGTTGCAGCTGTGTTGGCCAGCAGCTGGTGGCTCGCTGTAGCCAGAGTCCTCTGGGGCAGCCTGAGGCTGACCAGGGATGTGAGATGTGGTGAGGCTTTGACCCAGACTCTTCACTGAACAGAAACACAGCAGAGCATCCATTAAGGAGGGCATAATTACTGCCGCAATGGCAGGCTCTTCAAGTTTGTATCATCTGAGGATTTTTTTTTAAGAGTATGGATTTAATTTTATTTCTAAATTCGGTATGGAGTTATTTACCCTTCTTGTGTTTGACAGTGACTCTTCTCTTTAATATCTTTATGCTAATTTTTTGACCTCACCTTGTAAGTGTGTGGAGCAGCGTCAGCGTGGTGGCAGTAGGGCTGCCCTCTGTGGACTTTGTCCTTCTCGCAGGCATTGAGGGACAGGGAGGATCAGCTACCAGCCCTTCCCTGCTCAAACTGACGTGGTTTTTTGAGTGCTAACTCATGCCGTCTGGGCCATCAGGTTTCTGCAATTTGCTGATTAGTATTAGATTTTGTTTCTGCTTTTCCCATTTTGGTGTTGCTGAACTCTTTCCTGAAATCCTTTGGGTTCTGCAGCCTGTTTTTTAAGTAATCTTTACTTGTATTATTGAGGTGCTTTCTAGACATGGTAGCCACTACCTTATATCCCTGTGAGCTCTGCTTTCCTGATGCACTGGGGTACCAGAGATTACTTCTGTTACATCTTAAATTTTTAAGTCAAATTCTAGACAAAAAATAGAAATTTTAATTTACTCTTGTCCCTGTGACATTTTGAAGCTCAACGAAGAGGAAGGCATTGGGATTCTCAGTGCCTGAAGAAGATAAGTGCAGATGGTAATTAATCAGAGTGATTTCTGCTGAGGGATGAAGGCAAAAGGTTTACTGGCTTGTAATGGATGAAAGGGGAAGAAGAAAATGAGTCAGAATGTTTAATTTTGTTTTTTTGTAATTCCATTTACTTGCCTTCCTCTTGGAAACTTCTATGTATATTTTAGCTGATGGGGAGAGTAAGAGAATGAAGGGGGTTTTTTTTGTCTCTTAGCAGTATGAGAATTGGACTCCAGTTATAGAGAAGTATGTGTGTGCATGGTACGGTCAAAGCTGTGTCACAAGAAGAATCTGTTGTAATTGTCTCAGTAGCTTACCTCATGTCCTTACTTAGGTAGAAGGATTTCTACTTCTTGACTCAGCTTCTTTACCCACATGAAGTGGTGTACCTGAGTCAAAAAAAGAATGCAGAAGTGCTCTAAATCTTACTTTTTCCTTCCCCACCCTAGGAGTGCTCTTTCTGTGCTGATCTGGCTGATGTTGCATCACTTAATGAAAGATCTTGGTGTACTGAAATAATAGCTGATCTAAAAAACAAAACACACAAAAAAACCATCCCAAGAGATGGCCTTACCTATGCTCCTTGTGTTGTAAAACAAGAGTATCTCTGTCTTACAGATTCTGGAGAGTGAATGCTTGCTGGAGGCTTCTTCCTTTCAGTTACTCTGGAGCTGCTGAAATTGACTTGACATCAGAGGAACCCAGTGCTGACAGACCCCGAAGGCTGCTGGTCTGAGTGATGACTTTTGGCTCTGAATCTGGTTCCTTTGGGAACATGAGGTTTCGGACAGCCATTGTCTAAACATCTCAAAAAACCCAGATTTTAAAAGCCGCTACTGAGGATGCATTTGAAAGTTTGAGGTTTTTTGCAGTGTCTTAGCCATTGTGAACTGGCTCTATGTATCTTTTAAATCTGTGGTGCTTGTAATGCATATCATTTTAGCTAAGCTCACAAAAGAACATGGTTTAGACTCCTTCCATTATCTTGTTTGCCTATGGACAAGTACATTACGTGACTCCTGGAGGGTAGATAAGTGCTAGAAAATATGCTTGTAGTGCAACAGCATGTAGAAGTACTAGCTGTGTAACTTATAACAGGCATAAATTGATAAATTCAAACGATAAATTCAAATAATTTGACTTCTCAGGGTGAGGTATGTAGGACCCCAACGTTTGGAAGCTGAAAGCAGGCATTTCAGACCAGTAATAAAACAAGCTTATGTAACAGAAAATTGGTGGTGGATTCTGCCTCTGCAAGAGACTGTATGCTGGAGACTGTCTCCTTTTCTAAGAGCAGATTTTCACTTCAGCTGTCTTGTGGAGGGGTTTAGCAGCCTCTGTTACCTACGAGGGCAAACAGATTTTCAGTGTCAGCTTTTGGCTTTGTAGCTGCATGGTTTTTCTGTCTCCATTTTCCCTCCTCTACATGCTTAACATGTATTAATTGTTCTTTGTGGTTTTGTTTCATTGTTTACAGGTTTCTACTCCTCTAATTCATAGTTGTTGTGGTACCTACCTCTATGCTTCAGCTTCATACATAATTTCATCTGTACTCTAATTTACAAGCAGAGACATTTGAAAGTAAGAGAAATGCGGGTACCTGGGAGAATCACAGCTTACATCTTCTCTTCTGATTTCTTTTGGTTTATTTTGAAGGTAGTGTTAAGGTATGCCTTCATAAACTTAAGGTCCTAACAATGGCTTAGAATTCATTACTTTTTTGAAGTCTTCATCTGTCATTCTCGTGAATTATCATTTACAGGCACTTGACATCAGCCAGATCCATATTGCTAATTGAAAAACCTTTTATCCCTACATGAATTCCTAAATCATGTGGGTTCATTACATAACCTGACACTAACAGACTGTGATAGAATAAATCACTACCATTAGAGCCCCTTTACTTGCCTTACCCTGTTACTTATTTTTGTTCAGAGGCTTCTTTCTTTGCTTTTTTTTTTTTTTAAGCTTTGGACGTTCTTTCATCTGTTTTGCTCTTCTCGGGGAAAATGGGGCTAAAAATTTATTTTGCTCTTTTGAGTTGGTCCTCACATTATGCCAGCTGGGACTACTGTTTGTAGTTTGTGCAGTTGATAAAACACCGCAGTTGAGAAACAAAATTGATATGAATATGAATCAATTTTTGTTTTTAAATGTCACACACAAATTCGTGGAACACCACCACAGTTCCTTTATGCAAAGGAAAAAAAAATCCCTCTCAGTTCCTTTATGCAAGGAACCTTCTCTTTACCTTCTCCTTTTGGTGTTTTGCAACTTCTTGGTATGTCTGTTTTTTATTTAATAACTCTGTATCACAAATGTTGTGGAATAAGTGGATATCTCATTTTTTGAGATATTCCTCTCATATTCAGATATTTTTAAAAAATTGTATTTTATTCGTATGTTTGGAAACTTGCAAAAGAGCACTAAATGTGACAACTTGGCAGGAGGGAAGGAGAGCAAACTTCCTTGGGAGGCATTTTGTGCTGTCTTTTCTAGCTAATGCAAGTGGTATGATGTTCAGCTTAAAAAACTGATGGTGCTTATGAAAGGATGCTGTTCAGTGAAAAATTGTAATAGAAAGCTTTTATTTTTTTTAACTAGGAGTTTTCACCTCTTCTTTCAGTGCAAGATCCTTTTTGCTGTTGTTAGTTCTTGAGAAGCAATGCTACCTGCAGAAGTTCAAGTCCTTGTTGACTGTACAACTGTCACTTTTTGTTCTGCAGTTGAATGTGTAAAGGAAAGACTAACAATGGTTTCATTATGTGATGGCTCCTGAATGCAATGTTGCCTGATGGGCAGAGAGCCATCAGCTTTAATTAATGGACAGTCTGTTAGTACAGTTTGTTTGTTTGAACTGTGTTAGCAGGCCCACTGCTCAGTGATACACTAACCTACAGGGATATTTAGTCCTCTGCCTTGGAAACCTTTCAAACTGGTGTATGAATTGCAACATCAGAAATCCACTGATAGGCAGAAAAGTTAGACTCACACCAGTAGCTGTGAATTATGATTTGTCTGCTCTGAAGCTCCACTTTGGAGTCACGGGCTTAATATCCAACTCTTGTGACAGGGAAGCGAATGGGCACCATCCACCCTTAGAGGGGTTTTAGTCACAAACTTCCTGGTTCTGCTTCTCTAGGTGTATCCACCTGAATCGATTTAGTAGCTGTAATCTTTTCCCTCTGGGACCCCCGATGGTGTACATTTATAGTGAAGCAGACCTGTCTTTTAAAACAGTATCACATATCCGTTACTCAGCGATGCAGAGCATGAAAAGCAAAGGTTAATGAAATGCCCATGTGTGAAGGCCTTAGTTGTATGTTAACTTTTTCTTTGGCAACTCTAAGCTTTCCTGACTCTAACTTTGGTAGAAAGCAACACTTTTGTCTGCTGCGGCCACTGTGGCTATACCATGCGTCTTCGTCAGTCTGTCACTGACCATTGATCTGGAGAGCGCAGCCATTAAATACTCATTTCACTACCAATTTCTCTAGCAGTTTTGCAATGATCATCTGATGAGAATACCTATGATAGAGTGAGATAGAAGTATTTGATTAAGCATTAGTTTATTTAAAATTGCTTCTTTGGAGAACTCTGTCTTTCAGATTGATTTTTTTGGTTCTTACGCTCTTTGTTTGCTGCCTGAAGTTGCATCAAGCTGAGGGCTGGGAGAGTTGTGTAACTAGATACAGTGCAGATAGTTTGTGTGTTGGCAGTACCAATTGCCTTGGTTTTGTAAATGATCATTATGGTACATTCTCAGTCTCCAGCATGTGGCAAATAAAGTTTAAATATGCAAACTGAACTTGTTCATACTTTTTTTTTTGTGATATCCAAGTAGTGAAACCAACTTGTGATAGAAATTGTACATGCTTAGCTTGTGGTTCTGGGGTTTATCTGTTCTATCTCACAGCGCTCAAATGGCTTTTGGTGTTCTGAAGTCAGTGAAGTTGGGAGACAAATAAAAGTTAGTAAACAGGTAGGTGACTTGTCCCTCTCTCTAACTCCTCAGTGGTCCTTTTTGGGTCCTGCTGCTGTCCATTTTGAAGCATTATGTCCCGCCCACAGGCTGCAAGCTTTCATCAGCATGAGGACTAAAGAGGGCTGTGGGACAGCTGCCGTTCAGTTATGTTGTAATTCTCTGCGAGCAGCTCACCTGGAGACTGGGAGTGGGAATGGAGTAACAGAGGGTGGGCATCCCTTGTGCGCTGCTGCAGAGAGGTGCTTTGGAGGCAGCTGAAGCCCACGCTGTCTGTCTGCTTAAGGGACTGAAACAAGGTCAGGGATGGGAAGAGAGCAAAGGTGGCATGGTCTGCGTTAAGTCTTGCTGTTCTGAAGTCCAGATCTTCCACTTTTTAGTACATCTGTGTTGTCAATACTGTTGTTGATCAGAAGCCTTTAACTGTATGTGACTGTGAGTGTGTTTCAGTGATGCTTAGGTTGCTGTTTTTGAAATGTACTCCTACCCATGTGTCATAAAAGCGCAGCTTGTGCGTTTGAACTCATGTTTATTCAGTCCTCTGGCATCAACATGGGGCTTTCAGAGCCTATGTAGTCCAGCCTTTCTGTACACTTCTCACCTTCAATGGAGCTCAAACGCAAGTTTACACAGAGTTCAAGTAAAATAGATCGGTGTTTGGCAGCACTTTCTCACTTGGTTAGCAAGAGCGCCTTAGGAGCCTATTAACCATGCATGTGCTGGAGTCAGAGAGCCGTGCTTCAGAGTTCATGTCAAGTTGCTGGTGCAAGTGCCAGAAGGAAAATTATGTACAGCAGACTCGAAAGATACCCTCATGCAAGTACAAATTAAGGAGACAGGTGGATCACTGGAAACCCCAACCTGTGAGGAACACATTCAAGATGCTTTGTTCTGTGATAGCAGCTGGTCTGGCAGCTTCCAGTCTATTTTCTCTGGTTGGCAGAATTTAAGTCAAAATCTTAATGCTTTCCAGAACTGCAGTTCTGCACAGTGTTTCTTGATAGGGCGTATTTTTCTTGAAAATCTGCTGTTACATGGGCTCTTACTTGTTTCCCTGCACTAGTATTAAAACTTGTCTGACTGTACAGTAAGCTACATTCAGAAACTGATCTGGCAGAAAAGTGACGTGTCACAACCACAGGTTCTTCCCGTAAGAGCAAATGGCTTAGTTTTTCAGCTGGATAAGTTTCTTGAACCAATATAAACTTTAAATTTAGTATTTTCATGTATCCCTAAGAAGGGCGAAAAAAAACCTGTGCACATATAGCTTTCTACATCTCTTGTACTAGCATACAAGTTACTTATTTTCTGCTGTTGAGATGTCATTCCAGGTGCTATCAGCCTGGTGGTTGTGTGAAGTCTCCTGTGAATTTTTCTCCTTGTGTCCCTGGTCCTGTTCTTCTGGTCCCTTCAGTGATGACATTCTGTCCCTGGTTGTGGAGGTGGAGAGGAGATCGTATCTGTCGCTAGGAGACCTGCCTGCACTCAGAGTTCATTCTCACCTGGATGTGCCTCTTGCAGTACTCTTGTAGACATCCCTGAAGGACAGGCAATATCCTGGCAGCTGAAACTGGCAAGTGTGTGGCAGTAAAGTTGTAGGAGAGCCCTTTCCTATAGTCTATCCAGCAGTTGTTTTACATCTGTATCTCCTGTTTGGTATTTTACAAATGGATTGGATAGAGTTTTTGGAAATTAAAT
This sequence comes from Tetrax tetrax, assembly GCA_009806455.1. Lineage (NCBI taxonomy): Eukaryota > Metazoa > Chordata > Aves > Otidiformes > Otididae > Tetrax > Tetrax tetrax. The sequence goes on from WHYT01017280.1 coordinate 305,339, forward strand.
GAACATAAGTTCTTCATTTCCCAGTTATTCTTATATGAGGCTGTAGCCCTGAGATATTTTTTAAATTGTCAATCAGTTAGCTTCCTTGATTTGACATTTGTTTACTTTATCAAATAACATATTCAAATACCTCAAAACAAACATTGCAAGATACAATTTTACATGCAATTTACTATTCTATTGCCTTTCTTTAAAATACAAATATTGCCAAAATTATTGTCTGTAATATGATATCTGTATATGATATCTGCAGATACTGAAGTATTTTAACATACATATGAGCAAAATGTTTTCAGTGATGTTTCTTTCTGCTTCTTTGCCTTTTGAAAAGGTTGTAGCCTTGGGATGCTAGCCAGGCTTTGAACTGTAAAAGGGGGCATAAAGAATGCAGGATGTTTTTAGAGTAGTCTCAAATGCAAGCAGATGGCTTCATTAGATTCGCTTTAGGAGCAAGGAGAGCAGTTGCTGCTTTCGAAAGAAAATTGGCTGGAGCAACTGCCTATGTATTGCCATCCCAAGTGTGTGGCAGGCAGCAAGAACATTTGTACAGCAATTTTATGTAAAGCAATTGGTCCATGTATCTTCAAAAGTAGGTGTAGGAGAGTGGCACCTCTGTTTTGTAAACTAATAAGCACATTTTCATTGTGAACTTCCTGTGCATGTTTTAAATCTTGCGCAGGGGAAGCTCTGCTAGTTCCTTGCTGCTTTGCTTTTTGCTCCTCAACCCTAAACGTTTCATATACTTCTGTTCTCTGCCACAAAACCTGTTGGTTTTGGTTGTTTGGGGTTTTTTTTGCCTTCTTTTCTGGAGAACACTGAGGAAAACTACATTTATAACTAAATGGTCTTATGAATGGCTTGTGAAGGAGAGTGGTATATGAAAGGTAGGTTTCTTCCTGTAGAATACAAAGACTTCTGGCAAAAGCATATGAAGAGTCTGGTTGCTCAAGGTTTCTGTGTTCTCGTGTGGATCAAAGTTAAGCATGGACAGTGTGAGCAAATTTTTGCCTTGCTTGGACCTAATTACAGCGTGTAATTAGGTACTTCATGCTCAACTTCTTCCCTACCCCTTCATCCCCGAAGTTAAAAACCAAACTTCTGAGGTTTGGGTCAAGGCAAATACTCTCAAGTTATGGTATCTTTTTTTTGAGGCTGAATAGCCTGCTAAAGCCCAAGTCTGTTGGGCTTTAAAGATGGGGATGGATTTAAGGAGGAGAATTTGAAGCTGGCTTTTGTTCTTATAGATGAGATGTAGAAAGATATTGTACCTGTTATTGTTGTTTTTAAAAATAAATTTGGAGACAGTACACCTTGTAGCAGGAAAATGTGTCCTGCTGTAATTGTAGATTTTTATCGGTCTTGATAATTGCGTATTCATCCTTTTGCCTGTGAAATGCCTCTTTATTACAAATTAGGTACTAGCTTGTCTTAGTAGCAGAAGAGGACTGCTGGGTCTGCTGCTGGTAGGTCTGAGCTCCTGTGTTGATGCTTGTCTGTTGGTATGTGGTATATCCTGGGACCTTGGGGAACACTTGGATTCTAACCAAGCTGTTTGACTGGTTTCAGCTCTGTAGTCTGTTAAGATGCCTCCAGCAGGTAATCTGGGACAGTGACATTGAGATGCATTTGTTGTTTGAGATCACCGAGTGAGGGGGATGACTTTGTTTATGAAAGTGGTTGTAAATCAGTTTCATCATAGTGAACCAAATACTTCTGTGTAATAGTTGTGCAGAAATTTGTACATACATGTTTAGACATGTTTGCATAATAGAACAAGTCCATGTTTTCTCCCCAAGTTGCATTTTAAGGGTAAATTTGTAGTGTACACATGCGATGCAGAAACTATCTGAACCTAGACATCCTGTTAACCATTGTCGCTGCAGGAAAATTTGTGCTTAATTAGAATCAATACATTTCACAAGGAGAGAAGAAAATGACCTTGTATTTGGAAGGATGAATTACTGGCATGTTATAGACCTTGCTCCGATGTTTTCCCTGCATTATTCTTACCTCGACTTCTTCTGTTAAGTTTTGTGTGTCTATAGTATTTTCTTTAAAACACAATCTTTTGTGTGTGTTCTCTAGAACCATGTGGTACTAAGAGGAACTGGACAGTACTATTACTTTGATAGAATTATGTGAACAAAAATACAATTCTGGCCTTAGTTATAGAATCACAGAATCCTAGAATAGTTTGGGATGGAAGGGACCTTCAAAGGTCATCTAGTGCAACCCCTCTGCAAGGGGCAGGGACATCTCCAACCAGATCAGGTTGCTCAGAGCCCCATCCAACCTAACCTTGAATGTTTCCAGGGATGGGGCATCCACCACCTCTCTGGGCAACCTGTTCCAGTGTTCCACCACCCTCATTGTCAAAAATTTTTTTCCTCATGTCTAATCTCAATCTACCTCCTTCTGTTTTAAAACCATTACCCCATGTCCTATTGCAACAGGCCCTGCTAAAGAGTCTCTCCCCATCTTTCCTGTAGGCCACCTCTAGGTACTGGAAGACCACTACAAGGTCTCCCCAGAGCCTTCTGTTCTCCAGGCTGAACAGCCCAACTCTCTCAGCCTGTCCTTACAGGAGAGGTGCTCCAGCCCTCTGATCATCTTTGTGGCACTCATCTCTCATACCTGACAAACTTTTTGGATTTATCCTGGTACACCTTTATCAAACCTAAGGCTCTGTATCAAGAGTGTAAGTGGAACACTTCCCCTTCACCCTGTGATATATCAGATATTTTCCAAGATGCTCAGAATTGGCAGTATTTTTCATATCTCACTTCTCTGCTCCATCTCCTTGTTGCTGACAGGTGCAACAGTGCTGCATAGGGGTGAGGGGACCCTGATGGGCAGGTCTTGTAGGCCCCAGATTGGATCCCATCTTCACCATTCCTTTGAACAAAAACTGAACATTGTATAAGTACAGTTATGGTACGTCATTGAGTTTTAGCAATACGTGCTACCAGAAACAGACTTGTTAAACTCCCGGTCTTGCACGTTCGCTGGACAAGAACTCAGTCATGTATTTGTGCCTGTCATTCTTTTTTGATGTTTTGCAAACATCTCACAACAAAGACTGCTAAGCCATTTGGACATCTGGGCTGAATCACATTTAACCAGCTTATGTGAGGAAATGTTTCTACTCATTCACATGGTGAAATGTTAGCTGCAAAGCCTGGGATGTTCTGCCACAGTTACAATTAACTAAATTCACTCAGCTTATTTTGACTCTAGCTTTTTTGCGTGAAGGTGGAAATGATTGTGAGTTAGCAGTCTAGTTTTTTTCGATTTTTAGATCAGTGGAAGTACTTTACTTTTGCTCTTGGACTGTTCAGCTTTGGCCAGCTGTAGAACCTTTTAAGCAGAAGAAAAGGAAAGACTGCCTGCAGGCATAGCACAGATCAGACGCCTACTGTGTCTGATCAGCCTTGATTTGGACCAAGTAATACCCAACATCTGAAAACACCTTTTGAAGGTGATGATGATGTTTTTCTGTGCTGGTGGGGAAAATTATCAACCTCCTTGAAACTAGAGCTGTAATAGCAGCCTATATCTTAAGAAGATAAAATGTCCCATAAGACTGGATGTAAATAATCTTCAGTTGTAGTTAGTGTGCCTTGTTCCCAGAGCTTTCCTAACATGCAGCAAAAGTAAACTGCCTGTCATTTTCATATTCACTCCTGCAGCTCAGAGCTGGTTGTCAGCGCTGAAGCTCATAGCTGGGTACAGCTTCACACTGCTCTGAGCCACTGCACGAAGCTGCCCAGGAGCAGGGCAGGAGGAAGGCTCGTCCTTCAAGGATGCAGCCTTAAGTTGTGGCTTTAGGTTATGCTTAATTCAGTAACTGCAATTGCCTGTTACTTGTCTTGTTCCTCCCTTCCCCAGCCTCCTGTGCTTGCTCCTGCTCCTTCCCTTGAATGAGATCTTAGTGATAATGGGATTGTAGGATGTCCCAGTTAAAAATGTATTCTTTGTCTTGTTCCCCTGAAATAACTTTCCATTGAAATAGCTTGCTGATGTTTTGTTCTTTTTTTTTTTTTTTTATTTTTTTTTATTTTTACTTTTAATCTCCACCATACTCTGTGGCTATCACTGTGTGGTGGATTACTTGCCCAAGCAAGCTGTACTTACTCTGTTCTTGTATTGCAGTGTCCTCTTTAGTGCTGAATGCAAATTCTGCTCATCAGCAAGTTGTTTACTGTTCAGGTAAAAAAAGTGAGGCAGTTTTACACTAGCTTCCTCAAGTCCCGCTTGACGGGCAGTGCACACTGTGTAGGCTGAGAGTCTGAACCAAGGCCTGTGCTGCCTGTCCTGGGCGCTGTCAGAACCCCGGCCTGGCTGTAGTCTTGTCTGCAGGAGGTGACTAATGCTTTACTTTCTGGCCTGGGGACTTGCCTGACCCTCCGTCCGCTGGCCATCAGCCTTCTGCAGTTTCCTGGATGTAACTGCCACAGCCAGAATTTTCTGAAAGTGCCGTGTTACTCCTAGTAATCCATAAAGTTTAATCTTTTGGACGATGAAGGATTGACGTTATTGAAATCAGGTTTCACGATAATATATGTTCTCTAAGCATTTTTGTTTGCTGTTTTCCACTTAAATTTGGCAAACCAATGGCAGAAACGACCCCATACTCTCCTGCAATACTCTGCAGCTCTGAGGACCTCTTTGAGAAACAGGGGTTTTGTTTTGGTCACGTCTTCCAGCTTGCTGCAGTAGCACACTGAAGTGTTTGCTTCATCTGCCTTAATAGATCACTTTAAGATCTTGTAGTCTTATTTGTCTCAATTTTGCAGCTATTGAGAGCAAGGAGTGGAGGACTAGAGGATTTTTATTTTATGAACCTTTCACCTAAGAAATGTGGTCCGGCTCTAGATTTCGTAGTGCCTTTGTCCCACCCATGCAATGAGGTGATCCATATGATCACCTATTTATTTCTTGAAATCATGTGTCTTTGCCTGTTGATAACAGCAGGTGTCCCAGAATAGGCCATGCCCTTTGCTGTTTGAGAGATGGTGCATTTTGTTCCTTGTTGGTCTTAAGATTTATCACCTGCGTAGCAGTGGAAGAGGGTTGCCCACCTGGCCCTTGGCTCTTCTGGCAGTGTGGGAGGCAGTGGCGGGGCTGGCGTGGGGCCCTTGCTTGCACCTGCCTCTCTCACTTATCAGAGTTGTGTGGAGATGGGTTTATTCAGGGCACAGAGGAAGTCTGAGGATGCCGTTTTAGCAGCAGATACCCTGCCACTTTAGTCACTTGTCTTAATGTGTGTTATACTGATGAGCTGAGAAGAAGGTAGATGATACATGCTCTTGTAAGGCAGTGGCAGAATTTCATCGTTGCTGGTGTGGTGCTGTGATATTTTTTAACGTGGTGCAGTGTTAGTCTACTTGATTTCCTCATGCAAGCTGTTAAAGACTAGGTAGGGTGATACTGTGAGAACAGGCGCATTTTCAAACCTGCCTGTGTATCCATATGCTTAAGACTAAGATTGTAATGTCTCTGCCTAAGGTGTCTTCTGACCTCGCTGGTAAACACTTAAAGTATGGTGATGCAGCTGCATGCCAGGCATGAGTTGTTGGGTGCAGCTGGAAGAGCCCTGTGGTGGTGAAGGAGCATCTGCTATGGTGAGACAGTTCTGGGATGCAGGGAGGTCAGCAGGTGATGGGGAGGTCCTTGCAGAGAAGTATGGCAAGTGGTGGGAGATCCTCACAGGGTTTACGGTTGACTTCTCAGCCCATTAAAGAGCCAGAAAAATAATGTTTATTAAACATGTTTTTCCCCCAAAAAACTTATGAAGTGTCTTAGATGTAGGAGAAAACTATGTGGTGAATGACATAGCATTAAGATGTTCAAGCTGAAAGACTTTCACTGAAAGACGCGCATTGTAATTTTTACCAGTGCCATGAAAATCCTTATATTACAATGCTGTGGATCTCAGGCAGCAGTCCTTTTACCTTCTTCCTATTGAGTTGCTGAAGACTTTTCAAGTCTTCCTGGTAAGTAAAATTTTTCTTGTTTGAACTGTTGTTCCTGTGCTCTACCAAGTCTTTCTTTGAGTCCACTGTGACACTTCTCTTGGCTTCCTGAGCATGGCTTTCACCAGGAGCCTTTACACACCAGAGGATTTGGTGGGGCTCTCTCATGAGTGACTGTTTTCCCAGGCATGGTCACCACCTCCTGGTTTTCCAGTTGCTGTGTCCTTCAAGTTCAAGCTGTCAATCCCAGACTTTTGCAGTCTCAGGCGTGGAACTGACAACTGCACTGGTACATGTCAGAGAAGATTAAACCTAGCATATGTCTGTGAGAGCTGGAAGTGTACCAAAGCATTGGACAGGAGGTAAATGCCATTGTTCTGGGCCTTGGATGGAAATACCTGTCACCCACGGAGCGATTTGAGAGATTGTTAGCAGTTCATCTTGGCCAACATCTGACCAGATTGTCTTTAGGACATGCTTTCTCAGGAAGTATCCTGTGAATTTACACTCATGTCCTGCGGGAAATCCTGGCAAAAAAAAAAACCCCAAAACTGTAGTATAGAGAATGAAGAAACTTATTCTTATACTCTGAGAAGCAGCAGGAGATTGGAGATCTTTGGTTTCCTGTGCATAAGGAGTGATGTGGTGAATGTATGTGAAGTCAGCAAGATGAAGCATCTCATGTATGTTACAGCAGTGTTATTAATAAACCTAATTTTTTAGCTTTTCACTAGTTTGTTCTTGTCTTGCAGAAAGTTAATTTTGACAGGTACTTTCAAATGTGAGGGTTTAAGTTCCTTGTTTCGTGCTAACAAAAAGATAAGTAAGCAAGGGCATTTTTCATGCTGAAGAGTGATGTCAGTTCCTATGATCCCAGACAACCCTCAGGGTGACTGTTTTGTAGAAGTGTTGAGGGAGGGAGGGGTTGGCTGTATTTACATAACCATTGGCAGTCACTTAAATGTTGGATGTGCCACCAGCCTTTCAAAGCATGTTAGAATTTAAAAAATTTTGACCTAGTCAGATATTTTGAAGTGACATAGCTCAAAAGAGCTAATGATAAATGCACGATACTAGCTATTTTAGAAAAAAAGAGAAGCTATTTGAGCATAGATACTGAGGTACCTATATTTTTTTTCTGTGGAATGACAGAATGAGCTTTCTCAGAAGGGTTTCATGGAAGTTTTGGGGTGAATAAAGAGTAGCTGTTTTGTGCCTTGAGGTATGCAGTTGGTTGAACTTGCTGGTGGACTTCTCAGACCACTGCATGCAAACCGTAGCACAGTTTCTTGTGTGCCACTGAGCAGCAAATCTGTTAAAGATGATAAGCGTTTTTGCCAAGCAGAAATACGTCTGCAGCCTTTAAGAATAAGGAAGCTTAAATGAAGCTTGCTATTTACAATCCGGGGTAGTAAGTGAGGACCATCGGGAGACGGGTATCTTATCAACAAAAATAATGAACGCTATCATTCAGTCTTTTATTGTAGAAGAGCAGTAGCAAAGCAGCTAGAAAACGGTTGTTAGTCTGGAGTACTGATATTCAGCTTGCAGTCTGTATACTCCTGGGTACCATGGATGACTTCTAAGAGATCTGCAAAAGCTACTTAAGAAAAGCAAGCTGATTGTTAGTAGACTTAAATTTTCAGTGCAAGTCTGCACATCTGTAGGAAACTTGAAGATTGGTGTTTTTCAATTTCTAAGAAAAAAATTTCTAGGCTTAAAGAAGTCTAAATAATAGTTTGCTGGAAGGAAGACTGTATGTGAGAAGTTTCTCTGTTCATAAATAAATAACATTACCTAGCTGAGCTTGCATCTTGATACTGGGGCTTTGTTCTGCTTTGCTGTTATATACTCTTGTAGTAGTTTAAAGGTAATATTCCAATGAGAGGAAATTGGGGGAAGCGTCAAGGGAGAATGAGAAGGAAACTAGTAAGAATCATTTTGTTTACTGTGTTAAATTTGCCCTTATTAAAAACAAAACAAAAATCTCAAAGCAAAACAGCAAACTTGTAGCAAATGAGCTGCATAACTATTGAAATTTAGATCTGGGAAATTAATATATCCACAGAGAATTTTGAACTTAAAAGTTTAATTGATTTGAATGAATATGGAATGGCGATTTTTTTTAATAGAAATGGCTCACTTATTTTACAGACTGTATGGGGACTTCAGTTTGTTTCTTGCTCCAGTTAGTGCACTTTGGAAGAGAAGGGTATTTTGCAATGCAGAACGACACTCAGAGTACAGACAGTGACGGTATCTTCCTCAGTCCTGTCTCTGCCCGCTCAGGGTCATGCGGCAGGAAGGAGGGTATAGCTGTCTCAAGGATGTTCTGCTTTTTCTTTATATATCTTTTGGTGATGTGATACCTGTAGCTGCCTACCTCAGAAGGTTATAAAGGGATACAGGGAAGCAGCTGACACCTTGAGCACTTCTACAGAGTCTGGTTCACAAGTAACATTAATTGGCATCGGTTTCCCTGACATACCTCTCTAGACTGGGATTAATTTTTGCGTATGACTGAGCTTAACCTAACTTTTCCACTGCGACATTTGAAATGTGAAAGCTGTGGTGAGTCTGTGGTGGGGATCTCTGACATGGATGGGTGCTGCTGCATTTGGAAGTCACCTTCACTGAGGAGTGCTTTTTGTTTCACTATTAAGCCCTAAACCTTGAAGGAAGCTCATAAATCTTGTCTTTCCCCTAATGCTTTCATATAACTTTACAGTTCCACTCTCTGTAATAAAAAAAACTTCAAATTCAGAGTTCATGGGGTGGAAACTTGCAGTAATTACCTGTTTTGTCAAGAAACTTTGAAGCAGAACCTCGGTAGTGTGCAGCTCTCCCATCTATCTTTCTCTTTCATAATGTTCTTAATTATAGTGCAAACAAGATTCTTAAAAGTTAATCATCAAGTGTAATAATGACTCTCTGCTACATTTCATTTGGCATAAGAAAAGCTCATTTAGGCTTGGCAGGAGTTAAAATCCCAGTAATGCTCATGAGAATGTTCTACAAGCAAAGCTTCTGTTAATCCTGTTCCTGACATGCTCACACATAATTTGATGTGAAATCTGAAGCATTTATACTGAAAGATCTGCACCTGTGTTTTTGAATGTACAGAAAGTGGTAATATGGGCACAAACCAATACTCAATTACAAGCTAAAGGTCAAAATTACCTTTGCATTATTAAAATCAACAAGGGCTGCATTGAGGCAGGAGCAGGTATGATTGATGCTCTACAACTTTATGGAGTGGATGTAGCAATACGTGGCTGCATTTGTGTAAGTTCTCCCAAAGTCAGACCTGTTTGGTTGTTTTTTTTTTTTTCAAACTCCAGAGTTAATCATTGCTAACTGAGTTGTTGCTACCCAAATTCTGCTACAAAATACCTATTTTCAACAAGTTCTGTTCTGCACAGACTTTTTTTGTAGTTGCTGGTATGTATAATTTCGTTGTGTATCTTAGAAGTGTGCAGAATCTCTTGCTGTACAGTTTAAAGAACAGTGAAGATTAGTGAGCAACAACTAATCATCAGATGATGATTAGTAAAGTCTGTGCCTGTGCTATCTGTGAAAAGCACTAGCAGCATCTGGAAAAGCACTAGCATACTTTTCCAAAAGTACGGTTGTGTTTTCAGCATAAAAAAATGCCAGGGTTGCTGTGGAGTTTTTAACATAGAAAGAAAAGGGAACTCTTTTCTGAGCTAGCATAACCTTAAACAGAGCAAAACTCCAAACCTTTTAAAATGCTTGCTTGCCCACTGAAGCTGTTTGCATTACATGTTTTTGTTAAGGTGAAATGATGATTTCTTACTTTTTGAGGCTATTTTACTGCATTACCATGGTGCTTGCCAAGAAAACATGAGTTGCAGTCTGCTATTGGAAATTAATCACCTGTTGAGACCTTGGGTATTTAGAATGACCTTTGCAGTGTAGTGTGAATTCTGGATTTTGACCCTAAAGCTGGTATATCCTGATTTGCTTGGGGTTGGCTGGGACATGCAGTTGTCCCACAGTCTTTGCCAGTCTTTCAGAAGCAGCTGAGTATCTTGAACATGCAAGTAAGTGTAAGGGTAACACCCTTGTGGCCAGGGCTCAGCTGATGAGGAGGAACTGCAGTGTGTTGCTCACAACTGGCAGAATAAAGTAAATTGTTTTCGTAATGATGCTGCAGCAGGAAAAGAGCAACATTTACCACTGGGAATGTGGGGGTGTAGCCCTACCCTCAAGTAGTTCTGACTTTTGGCTTTTCAAGATCTCTTCCAGCAAGTGGTCCTGCAGAAAGCTTTGTCCCCTGGCAGGTGCTGTGCAGCACCAGAGGGAAGAGATGCATCGAGTCCATCACAGGCCTGATCCCAGACAGCCCTCAGTCCTTCAGGGTTTTCTGTTTTGGGCCAGGATCCCTCATCTCTTCCTTTATTTTTTCTTATTTTGACCCTAAAGTGAGGCTGGGAGGACTCAGAATGAGGGTAGTGCTACCTGGCTTCCCACTTTTTTTTTTTTTCTTTTTTTTTTCCTTTTCCTTTTCTTCCCCAAAGGCTTAATGTCTCCAATGGTGTTGCATATACATTTCATCCAATGCAAGCTGCCACTGCTACTGAAAGAGGCATTGTGGATGCCTTCTGCTCCCCGAAGCAGATTTTAAATTGTGGAAGTTGATCAATTGACTTCTCTAACTGGTTGCAGAGCAGCACAAGTTCAGACTGGAGTTGGGGATGGATACAAACAAGAGGACACAGAAGTGGCCAGAGGTAGCAGTTAGGCAGGATAACTTAAGTAAGCAGGCTGGACACCTTGTAATTATAAGGGAGAAGAACCGTTATCCAGCTCCTCCAGCCCTGTTCTCGGGATCCAGGAGATGATTTTTAAGCCATTCTCTCTGGCACACTGCTAAATTTCTGATTTGTATCTTAAAATCAAGATGTGTGCAATAATTTCTTAATAGTGCACAATTGCTGTCTGGGACCTATAAAGCCTAAATGTGCTGTAATTAAATAAGACTGTGGATAGAAGAGTAGGTTACCGTAAAAGTGGAAGGCGGCAGGGTAAAGAGGACAACAGCAGTGACCTGGTGACAGGCCAGGTGTGAGAGTCAAGCATGTCAAACTCTGCTCACGTGAGTGCATGGAAAACTATTGCTGGTTGGTGCTACTGATGCTGTACCTGAATACAAAACTTGATGTTTGCTGTGTGGCGGTCAAATAACAATGGGAATGGAAGGTAAAAATAAGATGTTTTGCTGTTAATATGGAGATGAGGGAAATTATCTGTTTTAGTGGGGTTTTGTTGTTGTTGTTAACCTGTAGCAGGTTCTCAGTGGAAATAAATTTGGAAACTTGACTGGTTTTAGTTTGAGAATGTTCCCTGTGCAACTTCCATACCACGACTAGTTGATGGGGAAGAAGGAATTGATGTTCTGTGTAACTCAACACCTCTGTCTTTGTCTCTCTCGTATGGAAATGTGAGTGTCGAAACCTGCTGCACAAAAAGCAGCTTACAAAAACAACAGCACCTGCATAGAACCGCTGGCTTCAGCTTTATATTTATGAAAGAGAATTGACAGCACTTGATGGTGACTCTTCAAGTAGCTGTCATACAAATACAGTATGTATTTGTCTTAATTGAGAAAAAAAACATTGACATATTGAAAGAGCACTTTCCCAGACCACCTTCAGCATATGTACATGCCTGATGTACAAAAAATTGCACAGCTTTTACTGTTTAGCCAGCTTGATTCATGTCAAATGCAACGCTGGTTGTGTGTAAGGGGCAGCAGAAGCAGCTCCATGGAGGGACAGGTAAAGCACTGGGAGTAGCGATGCTGCAATCTCCATGCTGCATCCAAAACGGAAAACTCAAAATTATTACCCTAAATCCATTTGCCAGTTGGATGTTGTAGTTCTTTGTTGCAAATGAAATTGTGAATATGATACACAAGGATTCAGGAATGTATGAATCTCCCATGGTCTGTTCAGGTTGTCCTGCTCTCGAATGGGCATGTTTTTAACATGATGTGGAGTATCACCCTAATCAGTCTAACAACATTCTCATTGTGTTGTGGCTTTGTGCAATGGGACATGAGTGAGAGGAAGATAGTTTTAAAGGGGGATGTGTAATAAGTGAATTGTAATGCATGATCAGTAAGACAAGGATATGCAGAAGCACAACAAATTTTACCTGTGTTCATAAGTCAAAGATGTTCTTACGTAACTTGTAAAGCTTGAGGAAATCCTTTTTTATAGCTTTTTGGGGTTTTTTTTGGACATGAACAGTTTTGTTTTGTTTTTACAAAAAATAGGTAAATTCCACCTGTAAATTTTAATTGGTTTTTTTTTGATAGTAAATACCGCTGCAAGGTTTAACTTCTGAATTTCATATCGCCAAACACAGTGAAGTTTTGTTTATGTTATTTCTTCACTGTTTTGAATAACTCTGTTCAAATCCCCTACTTCAGCAACCTCACACACCTCCCTCAGGGAGGCTGTGCTGTGACTTACACAACCAGGGAGCTGACTCTTTGGCTTCTTGAACTGAAGTCACCTGTTTTCTCAGCACAAAAGCCTTTACTTGGGATGAAGAGGTAACCTCTACCAAGGCTTCCTTTTAGTTGCAGTTGCAAAATGTTTTGCTGTGCAGATTGGAGAAGTGCTTTTTCTTAATCTTGTGTGCTGAAACGAAAATCGCTCTTTCTTTTCCTTCTCTTCCACCTAATGCTAATTTACTAATTTCATTTTAGGGGAAAAAAAAATCAAGCAGAAAAAGGAAGGCAGTGATTCAGTTGTGGTTTTAAGGTTTGTTTAAAAGCTGTCTTTGCATTTTGCCTTCTCACTGTAGGTGCCCCTAAACATTTCACGCTGTTCACAGTGCGCAGGGGTATGTACAACTTAGTAGGCTGGGTTTTTTCAGTGGGCAAGCTGGCTGTTTTGGAACTGAAAACCTCTGCTGTGTGAACAAGGTGGCTTTTGTATTTGCCTCTTCTGGAGAGTCAAAAGAACTTCAAGGTCTGGCACCTGTCAGTAAGTAGCATAATTTGTTAAACTGTCTTAAAAGCCTGAATCTGTTACTGAATAACAAGAGTTTTTCTACACTATCATGATGGTAAAATAGTCTGTTCTTTATGTATTAATGACTCACTTCCATATCTTCTTATTGCCTGCATTTTTTGGAAGAGGCCATGCATTTCTCAAGGCAAGACAGAGAAAGAAAAGGGTCAAGACAGCATTGAAAAATGCTAAATATGGGACACAGTGAAGGAACACCTGGCTGTCTTGTTATCTCAGTGTTCAGATAACTCACTTGAATATATTTAGACTATCACCTGTAAACAGTGGTAAGTGCAATTTATGTAAGGAATCAAAGAAAGTAAAAAAAAAAATACTGGAGTAATAAATAGTTGAAAAGCAACAAAAGATGTGATCTACACTACTAAGAAGTGATGTAATAAAGGATGTTGACTTTAGCTGTAGCTTTTCTGAATTGCTGTTTTGTCATAGTGAATATGGATACACATTACATTTATTCACTTCTTTTTATTATTATGAGATGTTTCCACGTAGTTGCCAGCTGATAGTCTTTCGGGTAAGACAGGTCTGTGAAGCAAAGCTTGTAGTACAGACTTCCTGGTTGTTGGTTTATTTCTAACTCTTGATTTTCTTATCATGTGCTTCATTCATCCTGTTAAAGAACACTAACCAAAAACACAGATAGAATTTAAACTTTTTTTTTCCTGTTATTTTTCATTGAATACTTAGAGTAAGATTTGGAGGCTCATCTGTTGTTTCTTCTTGTTCAGAGTTTAGCACCAGCAAATCATTTGCTGGATTGCTCCTTTTCTGATAGAAGGAAAAGGAGACCTTGTATGATAATAAGGGATGATGCTTGTTTGGTGAGAGGAGATGTGATTGTCTCCTTCATACTTCACTTGTCGAAGTAAAAAAATGTGTTGAGTATGGGGGTGCTTCAAATGACCTCTGCTCTTCAAAGAATCTATTTATTGACCAAAATATTCTGATGTTAGCTCTGAGAGAACGTTTGCTTCCCTAAACAAAAGCAAATGTACCCTGTTGCAAGTACATATAAATTTTACGCGTCCCTAAAGTGATGTTTTAAAAAGTTAATCTGAAGTTGAAGTGCTGGTATTTGCTATTTTCTTTGTGCAGTTGTGCATCCTCCTTTCCTTTCTTTAGTGCTCTGTGGTTCTTGATCTCACACAGTTGTAGTGCAGGTGCCCTCTATCTTTATTGCAATTTGATTCAGAACCACTGCCATGTTTTTTATTAAAATTGTATTAAAATAATCCTGCGTTGATAATTGATGTTGTAACTGTAGGAAAGTTAGAATTGTGAAATGCACTCAAATCCTTTCCTGGAGAAGTGTAGAGATGCATAGATAATATAATGAATGCTCTCATCTGATTTTTTTGAAGTTAGGTTGCTTAATTACGGTTTCTCTTTAACATCCTTAAAAATGGAGGAACTCTGCTCTCAGCAGTAGCTGGCCCAACCTTGGTATTGTCACTGGGACACAGGGAGGGGTTCTTAGCAGTCCTGCCTCCATGAGAGTCTCCATGTTCTTGGCCTTTTGAGGGTGCTTGTGAGACCAAGGAGTGTCAGGGTGATGGGGGAATTGAAAGCTTAAGATCCTAGTTCAATTTGGGCTAAATTAAAATGTCTCTTTGAGACATAAAAGGGCTTTTCCGCTTTGTTGCTCCAACACCACACGGGTTAGCACAGGGTTCTGCTTCAGCTTAAAGCTCACGCGCATAAAGTCAGGCCCAAGGCAAACCTATCTTTCCTTTAATGTAACATTCAGAAAAAAATTGGGGGATGTTGGTAGGCCAGTAAATGGTGCTGTGAAGTAAAGATATCTTTATGAAAAGTGAAGCTTCATTAGTGGGAAAGTGGAAAAACATTTGAGGCTTTGCTCTGTAAATACCGTAGTGATTGTTACTTGACTCTTTTGCCCCTAATGTCTTGCACAAGTGATTAGCAGGTATGGCCACCAGTCCCATTGCGAGAGAGTGGGAGCTATGGAAATTGCTGCAGTCAGCAGTTATTTTCATGTGTCAACTACCCAGTTATTAAAATAAAGTGCTGATAATACACACAGTTCTTGAATTTTGTAGTCTAGCCTGCCGCTTCATGTAATTATTTTATTTTAAAAGTCTAAAACCACACGTAGCATTCGCAGGAACGTTTTTAGTGTGCTGGCTGTGGGCAGCGTACGTAGCCTTAGCTATTCGTATCTGTGTGTCGGCTTTACCTGTGGCTTCTGTACAAGCATTTAAAATAGTTTTTCTGAGAAAGCTAGCACATACAGGTTGTGACGGATTTGAGATATCGGTAGCAAATATACCTCTATGTGCAAACATCAAAGTATTGATCTGGAAATTGCACTTTGGTAAGGTTGGTAAATAGTGCTGCACTACTACAAAGATTCCCTAACTTTTAAGTTTGCCTCCATGGTCTCCCAAAGAGTTCTCTGAGTAATTAAAATTTGCTTATAAGCTAGTTTTCCTCTGTGTTCCCTTTCTCCTACTTCTCATCTAGAATCCCTAGGACCTGGTTACAGCAGGCATATGCCTGCATAGAGGATTAAAGAAAGAAATGCTTCTGATCTGGACGGTAATTGATATGCAGAAGGAAGTAATACAAGCTGTGTGGGGTTTGGTTTGGTGTTTTTTTTTTTGTTTTGTTTTTTTTTAATGCAAGTAGGTTGTGGCAGTCAGAAGTACCTTGTAATAGATTAATGTGCTTTGGAATTTGACAGATGAGAAGAAAGTCCTGAAATAAATAAATACATTAAATATATGCAAACACACATATATGAAGGTTTCCTAAAGGTGACTATCATATTACTCTACATAATATATTCCAGGCTGTCTTTCAATTATAATCCAGTAGGTGTTTTCTTTAATCTTTGAGGACTTAGTCACAGTTGTCAAAATAATGAGCTTTTCTTGCTGTAATTTTTTGTTGTCCCTATACCTTCCCCCAAGCTTAAGTAGTTGTTACCAGAAGAAACAGGTTTGGTTTTTTGGTTGTTTTTTTTTTTTTTTTCCCCTTAGCTTTACACTGAAATACATTTTTCATTCTTAAAACCTGACAGCGTTTAAAATTTGTTAGAGAGCTCCTGCAGTGCCTGCTTTAAAGGATCACTGGTGAGGCTTGGGTCAAAGAAGAGGACCTGAAGGGTACATGCAAACCAGCAGTGCTTACATGGATGTTAATTTTGTATTCAGTCCTAGTTGGATTAAAGGGCTTAATTATGTCATAGCTTTTGGCAGGCTGTGAGTGGTTACTCATGTGCGTGGCGTGACTACAGGTGTTGTCCAGACAGGCAACCAGCGGCAGCGTGATCAAAGGAGAGGAATCAGCCCTGGCTTGCAAACCACCCTTCACCTCAGCCCATCCGGCCCCGCATCCGTGGGCTCCTCTGCCAGGAGCACCGACGGTTAGGGGTCCCTTCCTGAGGGGCAGACCGAGGAGGGATGCATGGCTCTCGAAGCCAAGTTCTTGAGCTGAGGGGCTGCTGCTTTGAAGTCTCCATGGCTGTTCTGCCTCTCCCCACCTCTGCAGAGATTGTGGGACTGGCCAAGAGCTGGCCTGGGCTCCTGCTGCCTACCCACATGGCTTGTGGGTCCGCAGTGACCTCAGACCCTAGCTCAGAAATCTGGAGCCAATTGTGAGGATGTGGAAATCTCCATGACAGGCCATTTTGAGAGCTAGTGAAGTCTGCAGGTCAGCTAACTTGCTGCAAGGGTTTTCATGAGTGGTTTGACACCTACTGTAGCTGTTTATTTAGAGGCAAGTGCTTTATTATAATGAAAGTGCTTGTACAAGCCACAGACTGCTAGAAGTCCTTTCTCAGCAGAGGCAAAAGATAATTTTCTTTTTCCTTTAAGGTACCTACAGCTAAAACAGATGATTTTGTTTCCTCTGCAAGGAGTAAACAGTAAGGAATCACACTGGGATCTGAACACTCTACTTCATAATAGTGACTGTGGCAATTGGTGGCCTCTTGTGGCAAGCAGCAATTTTTGTAAATTTTAACCCTCCACCTAAATATTGTGTAGCTACAGCCATAGAGATGATCTGGTGTAAGCTGGTTCATGTAGAGCTTTGTAACTGGTTGGATGAGTCATGATTTGTCTGCTCTGTTTTTTCCAGGAGAGAGGTGGACTATTGTTTTGACAGCAAAAATAGGTCAGTTATATCCTCTTAGTTCTTGTGAAAAACATCCAGCGGGTAATTGCATAGATGGTCAATGGATTTCTATAAGGTATCTTGTTGAAAAAATATTGTGAGGAAAGTCAGATTAGATTTTCTTCTATATAACACAGCCAAAAGATTTTGAATTTTTTTTTTTTGTAAGCAAAAGTGTGTTTGGTGTACCTATTTGATACCTGCTACCGAACTGGCAGCAACAAACCGTGCACTGTTGAAGGACTAGATGGACACTGTGCCTTTGAGAAGACCCTATATATGTTCTCCCTTTCCTTAGAGACCCTGCAATATTGAGCTGTGTCTGGTAACTTTGTGTGGCCTTTTCTTTTGTGGCCTTCTGTTTTGTGAGCCTTTCATTATAATATTCTGGATCATGCATGAAGCCTTCAGATGTGCAATGGAGACTTTTAGGCAGACTCTCTTCTCATTTGGATTGGTGGGAACCCTCTTACTGTTGTCCTCAGTGAAATCGAGATCAGACCAGATCATCCGTGGTGACTTGTATTTAAAAAACGTTATCCCTGCAGGTACCCCCCACCCTTCTAAAAGCAGTTGGGTGAACAGTAGGAAATATGTATGCCAAGTACAAGCTGATCTAACAGTTTTATAAGTCTGCATATTTAGAAGGACATTACCTAGAGTAGTGTTGGTATAAATGCATAATGTGCCCTGTTGTGATGGCTTCGGAGTGGCCTGCAGTTCTTCTTTGATTACACACAAATAACTGTGAACCTGCGAGATTTTTGTCTTAAATATCCAGATACTCTTGTTCTAAGCTTCTGTGTAATGCAGTCGTTCAGTAATGCAGGCGAGTGTTGGAGCCGCTTTGCATGGATTTAGTAAAGGTAATCGTTTGTCGGGATGGCTGGTGTCCAGCCTTTCTGAGCTTCCTTCTATGTCCCGTACCAGCATAAGAGGGGTCTCAGACTCTTGCCAGGGTCAATAATTGCTACTGCAATGCAAATGCTGAGTAATTTTGTACTAACTAGTTACCGGCCACCTTAGGATAGAGAAAACAAATTGAATTTGAAAAGGGCTGGTGTGTATGCTTTTTATCAGGACGACTTAGCAGGTTTTTGTCTTAAGTGCAGCATCAGGGTCTTGGCTCACTGGATGCAAGTGTATCTGTTCCAGTTTCAGTCAGAAACCTTCTGTCCTGTTAATCTGAGAAATGAAAGCCAAACTTTTGGGAGAGTATTTATAATTCTCATATCAAGACTTGCCCTTTGGGTTTATGTGTTAATGATGTCAAACCCCATTTCTTATCTCTTTGCAGAAAGGACGTGTTTCTGGCTGCTCTTCAGCTCCAGGGGTGTGTGGGAGGCTCCAAGGGGAGGCAGGTACGTACAGCGAAACTAGGGGTACTCCCCGCAGCAAAGGTGGGTGTATTGCAGATGTCTTTGTTAGTAAAACAAATAAATACACTGCAAGAACACTTGGGACTTAATTCGTATGGGAAAACATAAATAAGGATTTAATGGTAAGCTCAATTTATTACTTTGTTTTGCTTCAAGACCAGACTACTTCTCAAGAAACTTACCAGGAAAGGGACTTTGTTCGGAACGTACTGAAAGTTTACATGTGCTTTAGTTACCACTGAAAGGTCTCGTTCAGGATTGCAGCTGTCTTGTGTTACACAGTTTGTGTGTGAGAGGGTACTGGGCTTGCTTTCAGAGAGGTTTGTATCTTTGAAAGTGTTT
Organism: Tetrax tetrax; assembly: GCA_009806455.1. Classification (NCBI taxonomy): domain Eukaryota; kingdom Metazoa; phylum Chordata; class Aves; order Otidiformes; family Otididae; genus Tetrax; species Tetrax tetrax. The sequence goes on from WHYT01017280.1 coordinate 324,242, forward strand.
CTGGACACCTAGGATAGTTTTTTAGGTGGTTTTTTGTTTGGTTGGGTTTTTTTGTTGTTTTTAAAGCATGCATGTTGATTTAGACAGGCAGGTACTTTTGTGAGTGCCATTAGTTGCCAGTAGGCATCTTCAAATAACTTTGAATGAGTGACTCAGTCCTATGAGTCTGAGAAGAAATGAGGAAGAAGCTGAGCAATATTTTTTTAAATTGTGACAGCATTTTTAAGTGGTAGGGGAAGATTGACTTGGAATTTCAGGGGCTTTTTTCTTCGTCATTGGAACAGTTCTCACTGCAGCACTGACACTGTCACAAAGTAGGTTGGATATCTGGGAGAATGCAGTGAGGCAGAAAAGGATCTTAAAACACATCTCTCCCCTGGGTAGCTCTTGAATTCTGAATTTGGGATAGCTCAAACTCAAGTTAGAAGAAGGTGCTGGCCCTGCCGCTGTGATTGGATCCCACTGATCATCCATTAAATCTTAGATTAATTGATTCTGTTTAGTTTGCTTCTATGCAGTCAAGCTGAACAACTACGGCAGTGCTGAGAACCTCTGGTAGCTCAGAGGTTGACTTGTCCAAGGCCAGAGTTTGCTTTCTTAAAGACAAAGTAAGCAGAAGCAAACTTATCTGCTCTGTCATGTTGCTCTCTAGAACTGAAAGCTAATGTGATATTTCTAACAATCCACCCATAATAATCTGAAAAATAAGAGTTTTAATCTATTTGTCTTCTTGTAATCTGTGTTGGTATCTTTTTTTTTTTTTTTTTATTTGGATAATACTTTGTCTCCCAAGCATTAGTTTCCTGAGTACTACTTGATGGCATATTTGTCATGCAGATTCAGGAAAACGTTAAATTTCTGTCTTCACAGGAGGTTTCAGACTAAAACTGGGAATTTCAGTTTCCTCAGAAGTTTTATCCTCCTTTAGCACTAGTGCACCTCCACCAGCAAAATTTGTGGTGGAGGTAAAGACCACATCAAATTATCATAAAAAGCTTTATCTAATTTGTAGGCACGTAGCAACTACAAAGTATTTTGGTTACAGTTAGAAATTTAAATAATCCCATGTTCTGCATGCATGTTAGTCATAAAGGGCTACTGGTCTGCTAGTTTGAGTTTTTAACTTACCTCAGCAGAAGATGGGTTCATACATATTGCATAATAAGAAAAAGATTGTAAAAATGATGGGGTTTTTTGAGACAGTCTGGAAATGGCACTGTGCTTGAGCTTTTGAAAGAGTGGTAACTAAAGCAAAGGATATATCCAGCCTATCCATACTGGTCTAAAATAAACTATGTAAATAAAACTCACTTTGACGGTAAATTGTACATGTCTACTGTGTGATTTTGGTTACTTGAAATACAGATGGTGCTAGCTTTTTATTCTATTTTTGTAAACAAAACTTTGGGCAAATTAAAAAAAATCAAGTTTAAGCAAAATGTCACAGTGGGAGTTCTGTGGTTTCTTTTTTCATGTGTGAAGCCTTAAAATCTTTGTTATCAAATAGACAGCAATAAACATTGAAGCAGGTCTGTGTTCCGTTAAAGCTTTCAAAATCCTTTGAAGAAAGTTATTTCAGGAGAAATTGTGATTTATGCCCTTTGACAGATGAATCGTCTAACTTGCCCCTTTTCTGCTGGAGGAAGCAATTAGCTTGTAAATTTGCCTGTCTCCACATATTGAGCTTCATATCCTTCATCGTAGTAATGTACAAATTTTACAAATGCGTAATTTATTTACTTATTTAATCTAAAAATAGCAGAGTAGGCTACCTGGGAAACCTGCTGTGGCTTTTTGCCCCCGGCATTGGGAAGGGATGCTGCCTTGCAGTAGGTTGTTGCTTTCTGTGAGGCCCTCATTTGCTGTGCCAGGGTAGTGAGTGGTGTGAAAGTGATTTCATGGTGAGGTGGGAGAGTGTATATGTTAGAAGGTCTTCCTTCTTGCCCAAATAATGTCTGGCAGCCTCAGCGGGCCTTGCATCACCTGTGGTCGTGTAGTTGTGTGCTGTTTGTGTTGGGGAGGAGGTGGTGGTAGCAGCGCGGATGGGAGCTTAGGGAGAGAGTGGGTGGGGGACTGCAAGAAAAGATAACCCTGAGGGGGAGAATGAAGTGCAATACAAAATGGGAGGAAAACAGGGTGAACATTTGGTGTGCCTGAGGAGTCATGAAAAGAGTGGCAGGATTAGGCCAGGACGGCCAGTGCCTGTTTGACTTTCTGCAGGGAGAGGATGCTCTGTGGCGCTAATGATCATTTCTTGGCAATTGTGAGATTCCCAGCTATAATGCTGACTGCTGTGGTGTTTTACCTCAGAGCAGGATCAGCATAGAAGATTCAAATAGCAGAATGCTCTATAAAATTGTTTCATTTGATTTATTTAAATAGAGAAAGTAATAGAGGATTAGTAGCGATTAACAACAAGTTAACAGTAACAGCATTTAAAGGTAATGCATCTACATGAAAATAAGTATAGTGACTAAGATAGATACATCACCGATTGCCCTATTAATACGTTACCATCATCCAGATCCACAGTCACTGAGGAGCCCTAGCTGCAGTGAGGATTTGGAGAGCCTGTCCCAGCAACTGGGAAATCCTGTGCAGTGCCTTCACCTGTAGGTGAGGTCTCCAAAGTCACTACAAGAGGGTCCAGCCTTTTATAGTGCTAAATTAACAGCTTTCATCACTCTAAAATGCAGAATCATCTGGTTTCAGCTATCCTGTTGCCCCCACCCCCCTCTAGAGCTTGGCCAGAGCTCAAAACAGGAAACAAGGGAGCTGCTGTGGTGTAACACTTCTCTCTTGCCTATCTCCTGTTTTTTTTTCATACACAAGGCTAAGGACTTGTCACTTTTTTTTTCTTATGTTCTGTTTCACACTCTGTGTATACTGAAGGAGTTATAATTAAAACAGCACAATCCTGCTGATCATAGGGATGCCGTATGGATAATCTGTGGGTCAACTCTGGCTCAGGCCTGTTAGTCAGACCCAGTCACTTCATGTGGGTGTGTCAGTAAATTCTCCTACAATTTTAACCTTCATAGAGAAGATAAAGGTAGATCCATTAAGCAGTTTCCATTAGGCAGAATTCAGAAGTTGCACAATGCAACTAAGTATTTATTAGAAGAAAAAAAGATTTCAAAACCAGGGTTGCAAAACTGAGCATTTCCTAACTTTGAAATTCCAGAATTTAGATAGTTTGTGCAAGTATTGCATGTACAAGATGCACACTTGAATCCAGCTTTACCATACTGATCGGGAAGAAAACACTGACCTCTGGGTTTGTAATGATGTGCTTTATTACTTGTGAAAAAAATAATTTGTGTTCACAAATACCTCTTTGTACTTACTTTGCCTCTCCGTCCTGGAGAATAGGAAAGATGGCAGTCATCTTCCCATTGTTGGTTTTTCAGTTTCTCCCGTAGCAGGGCTGATGTTCTGCATTTTTCTAGGCGGTGAAGTAAAACACATCGCCCACTGAGACAGGTGATGTCAGAGCCAAATGTTTTTCAATCTTGATAACAGTCAAGATATGCTATCGCAACTCCCTGCTTTCATAATTTGTGCCAGTATTCCCTATTAGCACGTAGGCAGGCTGAATTTTTTTCTTTCCAGCAGTTTTGATTTTTCTGTCCTTTGAGAGAGCAGAAATGTCTCTTCCCGCCTGTGCACTAAAATTATCCTTGTCAATGGGAATGTTCACAGCTCTGAATTTCCAGCTGTGCTCTGCCAAACTGACAGGAGCTCTGTTGATTGTTTCTTCTTCTGTAGTTGCCCTGTTTTATTCACCATAAATACAAGCATTATGGAAAACTCATGCCAGTAGTGTATGTATTGTTTTGCTCCAGTTTGTCCTTATACATTGATTTAAAATCATCAGCACCAGAGTGCCAAAATTAAAATTACTGGTTTAAATTTACTTCAGAAAATTTGCAGCAGTTTTACAGAAAACAGAAAACCAGACCTATGGTCACTTTTAATTAGAGTTTAGTTATGTAACTAAGTGTTTCAAGTTTCTTTCTGCTTCTTAAATATTCTTGTTTTCAAGCAAACTATGGCTCATTTTTAGGACTAAAACCTAAAGCATTAGGACACCTAACTTTTCAGAAATGCGTAGCACTCAAATCTAATCAAAGCAAGTGAACACTGATGGAGCTGAGCTAATTTGGAAATTAGGCCATAGTTTGGGACTTCTTTTTTCTTTCTTTTTTTTTTTTTTTTTTTTTTTTTAAAAAAAAAAAAACAAAAAACAAGAGTTAATGGGGATTTAGTCATTACATGGAGCCTTTTCAGTTATAAAAGGTGGTATGAAAAAAAATCAGTGCTGTGTAGAAATAATGGCTCAAAGATTTATTTTTTTTTCCAAACTACACTTTCCCCTTTACATTTCTATTGAAATAAAATTGCTGAACTGCCTTGATCTTAATCATTGAACTGCTCTTCACTCTCTAAATACTTACTTGTAAAGCTATTTGCCTTAGAATATGTTTGTGTGATACCTTGCAACTCTGATGAGAGGGCACTTCTTAATGTGTTGGAAAGCAAAACATGGAATATATGATAAACAGGAAGGATGCAAGACAAGACAAACAAGCCTTCTGAGCTTAACTGAAAATATGATGCCTTAAAAACCAAAATTATTTATATGATCCATTACAAACAGTTGGATCTGATCCAAAGTGCTTACCAAAACGAGAAAAAAAAAAAAAAAAAAAAACAAAAAAACCCCCAACATTAAAAACACTTGTCATGGGTTCAGCTTGAGCAAGTTGTGGTTTTGTGTAGGTTTTTTGTTGGTAGACAAAAGATTTATAGGAATTAAGAGATTTTAATTTTTTTTTAACCTTGCCTGTGATCATTTAATGAACCATGTGTAAAAGCTTCCTGTGTATTTGTCCATCTTCTACTCAGCCATGTTACTTCTGTGTTCATAGCAAATCCACTGGCTGCATTTCCCAGAGATTCCTTGCCTTTCCCTGCTTAAACCCAGGGCCTCTCCCTCCCAAAGAGGCTGTCAGTATCGCACTTGTCCTTAGAGATGTTCTTGTTGCATCTTTGCCTTAGTTCTTTAATGCTGTGCTCCTCTGGTGCTGCCCCTTTCCTCTTAAATGCTATGAAGGATTCTGTAACTCTGCCTTGCCCCCATGCTGGATAACCAGAGTGACTATCTAGTAGTTCTAGTATTTAAGCATTTTCTCCCTTTAGTCCTGTACACAGTGCATTAGCCCTTTGTGTCCACAGCTGTATTTCTTTCTGCACCCAGGCACTTTGAGTATATTAGTAGAATGAAAAAACTTTGCTAAAAGTGACATGTTTTGTTTGTAAGATCCCAAGGATGGGAGGTATGCCAGATTCGTATAACCAATGCTTGAGATTAACACTGCACTTCTCAAGTCCTTTGCTCTGTGAACTTACTCATAGTGATTTTTATTACCTTTATTTATCATGTATCAGAAGGGTGGGATTTTCTTTGACTCACTATTAAAAGTAAGAAAATACTTATACTAGATTTGAATTTTGTGCATTAAACATAAATAGCAGTTCCAAATAGTTATACTTGGCAATTTAAATTATTGCTTTCAATTCCTGCCTATTTGCCATGTAATATGTGGCTTTTTTTTAAGAATTGTATTTTCACCAATTAGTGTACTCTATCTGAATTAAGCTATGCAGACTGTTGTAGAAGTATTGCAAGGTCAGTGCATACCACATGCTATTTTTGGCAGTACTCTGTTTGCTTTCTCTTCTACTTCTTGCTCCCCTTCTCTCTCCACAGCATCACTTATTTCTGCAACGAAACAGAAGAATGCGTTCAGTTGCGCTTCTCAGCAGCTCTGCAGCCTGTGGAGAGTGTGGGCAGTCTCTGTATGCAGCATCCTGGAAAATGTGCGTTCCCTTGAAGTGATCTGCTGAAAAGCACGTACTTGCACGGTTGTTCCCAGCCTGCCCTGTTGCACTGCTCTCAAGGTCTGAAATGCCTAGTCTCTAATACTCCCTGGGATTTGAATTTCTTTTGCTGAAGATACGCTGCCTGCCACAGTTATCCGAGGAGCCTTGAAGAGTACGGACACTGGAAATGGCTCTGTGTGCTTTTTATACAGTTTGGGGTTTGTTACTGGAAGTAGCAGTAGCATTTGGCCCAGTACCAAGGATCACTTGGGAACACAGAGGTAAGAAGAGGGACTTCAGTAGTGTAATATGGGATTCTTGGTCAGGGTTTCTGTGGGATCTGAAATTTGTGGGGGTGGTATATTCTTTCAGCCCCCTTGTAGTGAATTCGGTCAGGTGTTGCTGGTTTTGCTCGACTTACAGGGTGCTTAGGTCCAGAATACTGGGAAGTGGCTCAGACACTGGGTTAACCGATTTCAGATCCATCGAGGAGTTCTGAAAACATAGCTTTTGAAAGGAGGAATTTTGAAGTTGGCTTGCTCAGCTGAAGGATCTTGCAGCTGAAGCTTGCTTCAAGAGAAAAACTAAATAGATATATTTTGTTTTAATCAAATTAGTTTTACCTTGAGTCTGAATACATTAGCAAAATGTATTCCAGCTAATAATCTTTTTTATCCTTTTTTCAGACCAAGATGTATTTTAACACTAAGCTGTCCTGTGCACTAAATAAATCACCAGGTGAAGGAAAGATAAGCGTTTGACCCTCTTTTGACAGCATTGTATGGTGCCTAGAGTTGAAACTGTCTTTTTCACAGAGCAGCACTTACCCTGTATTTGAAGCAAATATTTGTAACTTCCCAATACAATTAGCAGGAGTCAGCAGATGTGGCATAAAGAGAAGTAATACAGATCAGAGTATCTTTTAGCTTTTGGTTCAATAATTTAGCCTGAGTCTGAAGAGAACTCTAGAGCAAGGACTATAGAGTAGTTGTTTGCTGCTGTCTGTGAATATCCTTCCCCCTCTCCTGCCATGTGACATGGATGCTTTGAGTTTTACAAGGTTTTGTTTTTGGGTCCTCCTTTACAACTAGTTAGTTAGCAACAGTTACTTAACCAAGTGTACTATAACCAAACAAAACCAAACAAGAATATGGGCAGTATGAAGAAGCAGCCTTAAATAAGGACGTTAAATACTGAGCAGTCATAGCGTAGGAAAAGATGGATGGAGATTGAGAATGTAGTAACAATAAGCTGATTTATGGGATAACTTAGGAAGTGTTTTTCCTATTCATTGGTATAACACTTAGTGAGTTGCTGATGTAGCTTTTTGGAAAAAAAATTATCTAGACAAGACTTGTAGTTCCTGCTTAGGCTCATCGATGCTCCTATCTTGTATGATAGTTAAAATTTGTCAAGTTGCTGTTTAATGGTATTACTATCCAAATTACTCAAATTAAATTGAATTTATTTTCACTCCTGATACTTCTGCCTGCAGGGAGAAATCTCTGTCTGCTAAAGGTTGCTGCATTTATATGTGAAAAACCTATTTTGAATAGGAGAGGGAATTCGGTTCAGTGGAGGAATGAACATGTGGAGTTGTATGAACCAGTTCATCTGTTTGTGGAAAACTTTCCTGCCAAGTAAAAGACTTTAAAATGACGTGCTTGAGAATCTGGTTTAAAATTAATGTTTCTAGAATATTGTAGTTGAAAATGGACAATTTTGAATGTTAGATTGGGAGCAATAATAATTTTTTTTTTCTGCCTGTGTCTTGAAAAGCTGTGCTTAGTTAATCTTGTGGTAGTCTCTTGCACAAAATATGATCTCGCAGGCTTTCAGTCATTTTTGCCATTGTGGTTGTACATGCAGAAAAAGTATTCATATGTTAGTCATTTTGTGTCATCTTTCTCCAAGCCATTCTGTTTCAGTCTGCATGCTTCGTTATTCCCCTGCCTTTTCCTCTGTGTCCCTGTTTCTCTCATCTTCTTCCTTTTCGTCTTGTTTTTCCCTCATGTTATTTCTCTCTGTGATGTGCATTTCATCTCTAGTCTCTGATTCAAAGCCAGCTTATTGAGTCTCTGTAAGTGGTTCGAGTGTAGCTTGTGTGTCTTTTTTTTCTGCTATGGTAATAAGCTGAAGTGTCTTCTTTTAAGATGCAGGATTTTTTTTTTTATTTGGTTGGGGCAGTTGCAAGGGATGTGATGACTGACCTGATTTTCCACAGTAGGTAGGTACATGGAAAGGAAAAGGTGAGGAAGGACCCGATAGTGGATGTGTAAAATGGGAGGTTAGAAGAAAGGGAATTAACAGGTAGACCAAAAATGAAGGAAGACCTGAGTTATAGGGATCACTACAAGAAGAAATACTGAGGCATTTGAAATGGAATGAGAAAGCAGGGACCAGTGATTTTGATGTTGATGATGGGAGCTGCTCTTTCTGATGAGTCCATGCTTCTAAGAGGTCTCTCAGCTGTTGCATGGGTTGTCTGAACTAACCTTGGTTGTTTTCAAGGTATCCAACAGCTATTAAGACAACCGAGAAACATGAGCTATAAACGTGACCCTAAGTGATCACGCTTCTTCATGTGGTGCTTTTTTTCTTTCATTTCAACAGAGGTCCAGCTAATACATTTTCATGAATCAGATGTGTCAAACTATTCAACCTTGCTGTTAAGTGACAACAAAGATGTTCTATATGTAGGAGCCAGAGAAGTGATCTTTGCATTAAACACAGCAAATATTGCTGAAAAGCAGCATGAGGTATGTGTTTTATTTCATTGTCCTCCATGTAAAAATCATACTCTGAATTTGATTTAATTTCCTGATATCAGTAGCACTGCCCTTTAGGTGGTAGGTACCTAAAAGAGAAAAGACTCTGTATGAACTGCTCGTGTATTATTTCTGGAGGACGCTGGAGAGTAAAACATGCCATCAGGCAAGAGGAAGAAATTAGAAGTTGGATATAAACAAGTAGTTAGAGGTCTTTTCTTCTTGGGAACAGGATCCTGGACTGGAGGGACTATGGATATCATTGGTAGTGGTGGTTCTTGTGTATATTTTTATTATCAGGAGTGGGCCATCTCCTGTTAATCTGAATCAGAAAGCAATCTACTTTGAAGGAGAAGTGAAAGAGCTTGCTCAGGAGCGGCAGGCTGCAGTTGTGCTTCAAATGAATGAGGACCCTGTCCTTTTTGTTTCAGCTTCTGTTTTGTGTCTCTAGGTCTGTCTGCACAGCAGGCAGTGGTGCGGATAGATCTGATCCAGCTTGCTATCAGAAGTCATCTTGATGTGCTGACGCTGCTTTCTCAGAGTAGATTAGCCCATGCAGACATCTGCTAATATTGTGTTATACCAGTCCTTCCCAGGCTCCTGCTTTTCATCCAAGCAGCAGAACAAGCTCACACTTAGAAGTGCAGCATGGAGTCCCACCCAGGATATTTTGGAAGGTTTTTCATATGATCATATGATTTTTTTAATCTGAACAAAATGTTCACAGGTGGTCGTAGGCAATTTCACCAGCACATGAAACTTAAATTATGAGTGTACTTCTTCAAAGTTGAATAAGTTTTATTTTATTTCCCCCCTCCCTCCCCCCCAAGTATTTTTTCATTCAAGTGTGAATAAAATTGAGAAGTACTTAAAAGTGAGAAGTACTTAAAACAGTTACAGTTGCGTTTCCCTAATGCATATTGTAATGGCAACTTCATTAGCAATTTGAGGGGAAACATCATGATGAACCGAAAAAGTAATTGCAGTGGTTTAGCCCCACTTAAAGCACATGCATTTCGAAGTGTCACTTCCTCAAGAAAGAATGACTTTGAACCTTTGAAGGCTACTTGCAAAGTGGCTTGCATTTGCTGCAGATAGTCCCAAGATTGCTTTTTTTGTGTGTGTTATTGTGTGGTTTTTAGACCTTGCATTGAATTAAAGTGCTTTGAATGTGCCTTTTTTTTTTTTTTTTTTTTTTTTTTTTTTTTTCTTATTTTTTCACTTAGTTACACTGGAAGGTCACTGAAGATAAAAGAACTAAATGTGCAGTCAAGGGCAAATCAGAACAGGTATGTACTTTTATTTGACTTTGAGAAAGATGTTACACATTTCGCCTCAAGAGGGGTAATGTTAGAAGAAGAAAGGCTCCAGCAATTTGAAATAAAAAATTCCAAATAATCATGTAAATTCTGTAATTAACTTGAGCTTTAGAAACTGTGGTTAGTCTTAGTCTTATTTTTTTAATTCTTAGTTCATTATTTCTTGCTGGTGAGAATTATTTCAGTGTTTGAAAATCTGAACACGCCTCAATGTGTGCTTAATGTTACATTTTTCTTATTAAAATGATAAACCAATATTACTTTCACTGAAGTAATTGATAGCAACTGTTGTGTTTTGTTATTGCAATTATTCCTTCCCAGCACTTGATTTTACAAAATGACTGACATTTTTGCTTGCTTTGCTTTACAGCATAAGGTTTATTTATTAGGCCAGTGCTGTTCCACCGGTGTATTTTTCAGTAACTACCTATATCCTTATTGTGGCACTCAGCGAGTGTGCCCCTTGCGACAGGATGGTGCTGGTGTGCCTACTCAGACAGCTCCCGGGCACCTGAGCAGCCTGTTCTCCTGCCAGCTCTTGGTGGCACAGGCAGCTCAGCCCCTGGGATCCCTCAGTGTTTCTGGGAACCACGGACTCCTCATGACTGCCAGCACACAGACTGACATGCTTATTTTGCCTTTCTGTGGAGGTGGTTTACTTGAGGTGGTTGACTGTACGTGGATGTACCTTCCCCTTGTGTTGCACCACTTTTAGTGATACACTAAAGCGAGGGTCTCTGGGCAAGATTGCTGGTCAGACTTTTAACACAGATTTGAAAGTAGAAATCTGCAAGTCCTGTGAATGCAAAGAGCAGTCGTACTCTACACTTGCAGGGATTTGACATCGACACCTTATAACCAGCAGTGTCTTTGATTCACACTGTTGTAAAACCCCAAGTGCTACATCTGAGGCTGATGGATATCCTGCATTCATGTGGCATTGTATTTAAGGGCCATTTCCTCCTTGTCTGCCTCTTTGGGATGCACTTGGAGTGTTATTCATGTTCTCTAGGTTCAGTTGGGATTGCTAGTAATAGTATTCACATACAGCCATGGTGTGTATGAGAGGTGTGAATTTCTCTCATGTGTGTACGGTTTAGCGGACAGTGTGTGCATCTCCACCAGTCCCCTGTAGAGATTATTGGTGTCAGTTGGATGTTAGACCCTGTAAATAGGTACTTTGCCAGAGTTCCAAGTTTACCTTCCTTTTTTTTTTTTTCTTGCCCCAAGTTTAGCAAGTCACGTTTACCACCAGCCATGCTTTTTCCTCAGTATGCTCATAACCTTTTACTTGTTAAAGTTGTTGCAGCTGTGATGTTTTGCATAGTGCCACAGTTTTGAAAGCGTCAAGGTATTAAGACGCTACTGCTGTTTCTTACGCTAAGACGGGCAGTCCTCTCCCCCCCTTGTCAACACTATACTCTTCGGTGCTGGCAAAAAGTCTTTATGCAGCTGTTCAAGGACCTCATCTGGCAGAAAACTGATTTTGCTCTTTTTTGCCACTGGTTTTCTGCCATAGCAAACCCACTTCACAGTCACAGAAGTACCTGATTTGGCTTATAAGAAGGAAGAGTAAGGACAGTGCTTATGCTTGCTTAAGTAGCCTGTGTAAGTACGGTACAGTGGTGGTGTCTGGCAAGAATTAAGGGGAGATGTTGATACTGTTTTTTTCCCCTCTCTTGCAGTGGGCATTTAGAGTTGCTTTTCTTGATTATTGTTCTGAAACTTTATAGTATCCTTTATTCAAGACTTGGCTCAAACTCCTTGTTCTATTTCAGAGACAAAGGAATTAAGAAGCTTCCTTGGGTGAAAGAACAATTGATATCAAGGACTGGAAAAAAAAAAAAAAAGGACAGATATAAGTGACAAAGCTTTGTAGCTAATTTAATGGTTCTAGTGGTTTCTCTCTGAAGAAACAGCATTGACTGTCACTTACTGTTTCATTTAGGCTTTCAAGGGATGACAAAGTCTAAAACTTACTCCATGTTTAACTAGTCATTCCCATGGGTTGGATATGTCTTTAGAGTTTGTGCTTCTGTTGAACGACTTGAGATGCAACCCGCTGAGCGTATGGTACTTGGTCATGCAACCCTGATAGCTGTACCAGGGCAGCTGCACACTACTGGCTGTAGGAAACCAGATGCTGCAGGACTAGAGCTCCTGGAGACTGTAAGGAGATGGTGTCGTAGTGGTGATTGTATCACCCAGTCTTCACTGGTGTGGGGTGACAAGCTGACGGCACAACTTTAATTGTTTATTTATGTCAGAATGTGGAAGCTGTGGTTTATTGGACTGGTCCTTTTCTCATCTTCTATTACAGACGGAGTGTCGTAATTATGTACGTGTCTTGCAACAGCTGAATGATACTTTTCTGTATGTGTGTGGAACTAATGCATTTCAGCCAACATGTGATTACCTGGTAAGAATGTAAATGTTTTGACCCAATAACAACTGTAACTTAAAAGCACTCACTCAAACAGTGAATTAATATCCATTCCCAGAGACTGTTGCAATTTCAGTGCCAATTGTAACATTTGGAGCATTTAGCACACTGTCCCACAATAATGATAAAGTATGGAAATAAACTGTGCTGTTCCATTTTCAAAGCGCGTACTGAATTATTGATTTGTCTTGTTTAACTGTGGATTTACTTTTTCTTAGCTTTCATAAAATTCTTTGTGCATAGTGTGTTAGCATAAAGACAGTTTCTAAAACTGAAATGACATTCTTTCTGACTTCCATCTGTTACTGAATCTCTCTGAAATTTCTCAGATTCCTGTCTCTGCTTGTCTTATCTCTGCTTCTGGCTATGGCGTAGCTCCATAGTGCTGAATGCTTCAGAGTGAAGTCTCGATGCAAAAGCAAAACTACCTTTTCTCACTGCTGATTCTTGTATCATTCTCCTTATTGCGGTTCTTAACAATTCTGAAATTGAGAAATTGTAATGGTTTGTTCTTTTTTGTTTCCCCTGCCTGCCATGACCTCAGTAACATTGCCAGAAGTCATTGCACTTAGCCTCCAATGTCTTCATTACACAGTATAACTAATGACTTCCCCAATACTGTGGCTACAGTTCTCCATCATTTTTCTGATCCTCATTCTCTCAGTTTTTAAGGGATTTATAAAGTAGCAGACAAAGTACTCTGTTGCTTTTTAAAATTTAGTTGTACTATGCTCCATCTCATAAATTTCACGTATCTCAAAAATTGCTAAATCCACTTCAGAAAGCCACCTTAATTTCAGAAACTCTCCATTTTTTTATTTTTTTTTTTTTTTTCAGAATAATTCAATAATTGCCAGCTCTTTCTGTTTATCAGTTCTCTGCCGTTCCTGCTGTCTGGCTTTTTTGGGTGCTTTTTCTTGAGATCTATCTGGATTTAACTTTTTGACTTCTTTCTTTTCTGCTCCCATGCTGACAAATCATAGGATCACATTTCCTCTCTGTCTGCTAGACTCACTAAGATTTTCTGAAAATGCGTACACCTTTTATAATCTTAGAGAAAAGTGCCTTTGATAGTGGAAGTTGATGAAATAGTCCATTATTTACTGTTGATTTTTCAGTTATCTTTGTAGGAGTCAAGTGGCTGAAAGAAAAAGTCTTAACAGTTACTTTGTGATTTTCAACTTAATTCTTTGCAGAATTTAATTTCGTTTGAACTTGGTGGTAAAAATGAAGATGGTAAGGGTAGATGTCCGTTTGATCCTGCTCAAAGCTACACATCTGTTATGGTTGGTAAGTTCAGACTTTGCATACCTCATTATTATGTATAAAAATGTCTGATCTTTTCTGCTGTCATTCTCCAGTCTCTCAATATAAAAATAGTAGATTGTGTCCGTATAAAAATTAACATTAAAATACTTATATAGTCAATCTTAGCATGTTTCTTAAAAGAAGAACTTGGAACTCTAGGTTGTTTCGGCAGCAACTTCTAAAATAATAATTTTTAAATTGTATTTTCAAGTGTTTAACGTATTTAGTCCAGGTAGTCTAAATGTAGTTTAACTGCCTCTGTAGTATCAATTACTCGTTTCAACAAACATTTCTACATTTAACAAGTAGAAATTTTTAGCTGTCTTGAAGACATATCCATGAGACAGAATAGGCTGTACCCTGGCATCACAAGACCATAAAAGAGGAGCTCAAAGTAACACGAAGCAGTAAATGAGAAAGAAAAGAACACACTCCCTGTGTTGCTGTGTAAATTGTTGAAAGTTGAGTTTGAATAATGGTGGCATAGAAAGGCAGGAAAATAATTATTTCCAAAACATCTGCGGCATTTTTAAAGTAAATCTGCATGCTCAAATATAAACCGTAAGTTTATATGTTAAGTGTTAAAGTACTACAAAAACAATGCTGACTTTTGCCAGTTGCTTGTATTAGAGCAATAATAAACCCAAGCATGGAAGTGTTACCTTTGAGAGTGGTCGGCACAAATGTAATCAAAGACCTGTCTGGGTAATTTAGAGGAAATCCTTGTTTATGTTTTCTTGTGGGAAGTTTAGGCTTACAAAGTCTCAAAATATTTATGTACCCTATTTTTTTTTGTATCCGGTGCACAAGAAAGTCTAAAATATTTGGTTTTGTGTTAAAGATGAGGAGCTTTATTCTGGGACTTCTTACAATTTCTTGGGAAGTGAACCGATCATTTCACGGCACTCTCATCAGAGCCCTCTGAGAACTGAGTATGCAATACCTTGGCTTAATGGTAAGTGGCATGAGAACTGACCCAACCAAATTGTTTTTCCTTTTTCAATGTCACACTTGCAGACAAAGAGTTTAAGTGTCTTACCTGGGGTAAGGGACAATTGTCTAATATCTCAAAGAGAATAGATTTCGTTACACTGGCGTACAATGACATGCGAGTGTGTGCCCTCATACATGCCATCAAGGGATTTTATTTTGAAATATCAGGATTTTTATCAGCATTGACGATGAAAACAACTTTAAGACATACAGGGTCAACTACAGTTTTTTATATATACTTGTTCATCCTTGAGCTATGGTATAGTAAGAGAGAGAATGGTTTTGGTCTCTAATGATTTTTCAAACTGATCTGATCATGGTTCCAGATTGTACCAGTTCATGAATTTCTGAATTCACCAAGTTTTGTGAATGCTCAGAAGTTCGTGTCTTTCTGCAAAAATGGACCAAAAATCATGAAGCTAGAGTATGCGAAAAGATGCATTATGTCCAAAAAGTATGGGATACTGAGTTTTGTAATACATGATGTTATGATACTGTCACTTTTAGTGTTTCAGCTAATAGCTGAAATAGAGGAGAGGCAGGTAAGGGAGGGTACATCTCCAGGTCTATTAGAAAACCACGCTTCAGTGTGTACTGAAGAAGTAACAAAATGTCAGACCATAGAAGTCTCTCATGTGTCTTAGACCCTACATAGGGTTTATGGATGTGGTTTCTTCTCTATTTCTGGTTTGTTTTTTTTTTTTTTTTTTTTTTTTTTTCCCCCATCCCCTCTACTTCTACCCCTTGTGTTATGTAAAAACAGATTCACATTAGATTATGGATGATTTCCCAGTGGATGCCAACGAAGGAGTTATTCCAGGTAATTTTGAACACAGGGAAGGGAGGAGAGGGAGAGAGTAATTAAATTGAAGGATAAATTAAAGGACAAGGTCCTGAGTGCATTTTCATCTCTATTTAAACTGATAAGAATGAGAAGAAAGTGGATCTTGCACAACTGGGCACGTAACGTTCACTGTAGTCTATCTCATCCACTTTTTTCACATGCAAAATTTTACCTCAGATCAACATATAATGTCCCACAAGTCAAACCTACTAATGTGAAAAAGGACCTGTCTTGCAAACCTGTACAGTGGGAACGCAATGACAGATTTCTGTTTGTGTGAAGCGCGCGGTGAAGTAGGCGCTAACTAACCCTAATTAACGGTCATGTAATTTGTTTGATTTTGTTGTCATTTTGTATTTTCTGAGATAGGTAAGCTAGGGTAGGAGTGTAAATATGTCTGTAGGGAGGCTCATGATTTTCCTTTACAAGAGCATAGATTTCATAATCCTTTTTATAAAGTCCAGAAGGTTTGCAGGACTTCTTTTTACAGAAGGCTCCTTTATATAATACCATACTGTGGAGAATATTCATTTATTCGTATTAAACAAATACATAAACAATTGCTTATCGTTGGGACTGGTACTGAGTAATTATGTTCTGGCTGTTTTTTTTTTTTTTTTTTTTTTTTAGAAATGCTCTTCATATTATGAGCAGGAAACTGTGTAGGCAGGTCAGTGATTCGAGAGCAAGTAAATGCAGTGTGAAGTTTGGATGAGAGAGGACTCCTAGAGGGTCTTTGAGGGAATTAAGTTAATAGTCTCATGTATAATGTAAAATTCTTCTTTTATCTGTAGAGCCAAATTTTGTTTTTGCTGATGTGATAAGAGCAGATCAAAACAGCACAGATGGAGAAGATGACAAGATATACTTCTTTTTCACCGAGGTGTCTGTGGAGTATGAATTTGTTGGAAAACTGATGATTCCTAGAATAGCTAGAGTGTGCAAGGTGGGACGTAGTTCAATTTACTTTTACTAATTCAAGTGGAACTTTGTGTGTTAAAAGGCATTTATTGTTATGGGATTATTGCTAATTAAATGGTCGGATTCAGCAATCAGTTCTTCAGAACAGAGAAAGCCTAATTGTTACTTCGGGAGCAAATAGTTGATTTAATTTTGCACAGCAGAATTTCAGTACCTCTGAGGGTTCTGCCCATCTGTAGGGGAAAAAACCAAGCATCACAAAACCCAGCAACAGAAAGTGTCTCCCTTGACTTTCCTCTTTATCTTTTTTCTTTTTAAACAACTCTAAGTTTAAACTTGAAGTACAGCTTCCTGGGAAGAACTGACTTTGATTGGAGCTGAGCAGATAGGATGTTTGTCGATTTACTTTCAAGTGGCTTGATATAAACAAAACTGTAGCTGTGTCCACAGCAAAGTAGCTCTTGACTGTGGTGTAACAGATAGGATTCCATTAAGCTGTTAGAGCTGCGAGAGCCTCAAGGAGAACGGACACCAGCAGCCTGATTCTGTCACACTTGCTGTGTTTAAACCTCTGTATATTAGGCCGATTCAAATATGTGCTCAGGAGTGTTGGTTAAAAATCTTGCTGATAAAAAAGTGTTTTCCAGTACAAAATGTTGATTTAACAAAAACCTTTTCAGTGGAATGTATCAATTTCCTCTAGACTTTTTTTTTTTCCCAACAGGAAATTTATTTAGCAGTTTCATTTTGATGAGGTTGAAATGTTTTATTTTGACTTTACTGTTTTATATTTAAACATGTAAGTCAAAACATCAATAACAAGCTAGTGCCCTCGAGATTTCCCTTAAACAAGCAGCTGGAGGCAGGTTTACATGGGGCTTTTTATTATGGCCCTCTGCCCACTGACAGCTTGTGCGCACTTTAACAGGGGAGTATCGTGGAATATGAGAGATTTATTGCTGCTGTTTGTTTGAAATAGGAATCAATGCAAATCTGTAAGCATTTATATTTAAAGGAAATCCATAAAACTTATAAAAACAATTAATACTTTACATAACAACATGGAATAATGAATGGGAAATACTAATAACATTTAAATTTGCATGCCTTTTGAAGAGAAGTAACACAGCTACAGCTTGAGTATTAAATACTTCAGAACATTTCTAGTCAATGTATCTTTACTTCTCTGAGCCTTGGTACTGCAAAAGTTTACTGAGGTGGTAACTGCTTTCAGGATTAAGCCATTGCTGTATTTCCTTTAATGAAATTATTCATGTCAGGCAAGTTTAAGTGCATATTGCAACATTAGAATTTAAATCACAGTTTAGATGTCAGAGAACAAATGCAATGTTCCTTGTTAACGGACAATACAATACTTCCACTGTTATTTTATTGTTCTAATAAGCAAGGTTTTTTTTCTAAGGGTACACTGCTCATCAGTTTTTCAAGTCTTACTGAAGTATGGTTATATTATAAGTCTCATATCTTATCTTAGCTATGTGTGTTGATAGAAACTGTTATGCGTTATTTTTGTTGAATCAACTAATTTTTCTGTGGCTTCCTTACTGTTCTGTTTGTGACTGTGTTAACATTTGTTGATGTTGCTATAAAATGAAATGTTAGTAAATAACAAGGATCAGTAATTTCATGCTGTATAGCAGTGGTTCTTAAATGTAAAAATCTTGCTAATTCGCCTCACAAACACCTTTTAAATTTTTTGGGGTTTTTTTTTTGTTTTTTTTTTTTGTTTTAATATCAAAAGAGGGACCAAGGAGGATTGAGGACCTTGCAGAAAAAATGGACTACTTTTCTCAAGGCCAGATTGATTTGCACCATCCCTGATAAAAATTTAATTTTCAATATTATCAATGATGTTTTTATTCTCAAGTCTCCAACTTTGAAGGAGCCAGTGATATACGGAGTCTTCACCCCACAACTGTAAGTGTGGAATAGCTTTTTCCTGGATAAGTACTTTTAATCTCAGTTGGTTACTACAAGAAGTAACAATTACTCAAATGACTTCCCCCTGTCCCCTCCTTTCTTCCTGAACTTTTAGGAATAATGTGGGGCTGTCAGCAGTGTGTGCATACAATCTGACTACTGTAGAAGAGGTTTTCTCGAAAGGAAAATATATGCAGAGTGCTACAGTAGAACAGTCTCATACAAAGTGGGTACGATACAATGGGGAAATTCCTAATCCTCGACCTGGTGCGGTAAGTTTCTGTGATCTTGGATCTGGTGACTAGGTTTTTTTTAATACTGAGGAGTAAATAAACTGGAATATATTAGATAACCTGCTAAAGCTTAATTTTACATTGCCCTGAACTGGATACTTTTTGTTGTAAAGACTTTGTAGAAAAGCACTTGAGTGATTTATTCTGAACTTTGTACCTAGTAATCAAAATGTGGGGGTTTTTTTTAATTTATATTTGAGTTCTTTGATTTTGTATTTTCATTGTTTTGTTACTGATTTTTCTAGTGGTGAAGTAGCTGTCAGTATACACTAGGCAACATTAAATAACCTTTTAGTTCAGATGAGCAGAAGTTTAGCAAGTGTTGCATTATCTCAGTAGGTTCCACAGGTTTATCCAGTGCAGTGCCTTGCTCTGAAAACTAAAATGGTCATAGTGCTGGGTCTTTTTCACACTTTTCCTTACTTTCTCATGTTCCCTGCAATCATCTTGTTGCTACTGCTGAATGAGGTGACAGTTAAAAGTAGTTAAGAAGTGTGAGTCCAGAAAGAATGTTTTCCTAAGATGTGTTTTGGGCCCAAATGAAAATGTAGTCTGAAGCTCAGGGCTTAGTACATTGCAAAAGCTGAAGTGGTATGGGACCTGAGGACCTTTCTCAGTAGAACGAGTGTAATGTAAAGTTGTGCTTACTGGCCAAAATAATGTAGAGAAGAAAATGCATGTAGCTACTCTTAATTGTCTCTTTTTTTACAAGTGAATGATATAACTTTGTTGTCTATCTTTTTTGCTTTGTTTCCCCTGCCCACCCTATTAGTGTATAAACAATGAAGCCAGAGCATCAAACTACATGAGTTCTCTGAATTTACCAGACAAAACATTGCAATTTGTTAAAGATCATCCTCTAATGGATGACTCGGTGACACCAATGGGAGACAAACCTCGACTAGTAAAACGAGATGTGAAATATACCCAGATTGTAGTAGACAGAGTCAGAGCACTCAATGGCACCATATACGATATTATGTTCATCAGTACAGGTGAGTTCTGCAAAACCCTTTTTAAAATGATGCACTGATTATTTAGACTCAAGTAGGTTCTAAGAGAATCTCTTGACAGTTCCATATTTACAGTGCTTTTACCTCAGTTGGTGTTTTCATTAAAAAGTAAGGGGCTGTGGTGAATAAATGGGGAATCTTACATGCTTTGAAAAAGTATTGCAGGAGAAGAACTGCAAAACTGCAATGAGCGCAGCAAAACCACACACAAGGTAATCCTTAAGTGGTCATTCCTTGTCCCAGAATGTTAGTTCTTGCTAAGAGCTCCTTATGACGGCAGGTTTAATGGTTGCCATTGGCACAGTGTTCTGTGAAGTCTTCAGCTGAACAGCAAGCAGGTTGCTGAGACAGTTTGTAGCAGTTGTGCAGTTTTTTTTTTCCTGCCTTACTATTTTGAAGATCTTACTTAAATATCTTGCTTTGTTGTTTCAGATCGAGGAGCACTGCACAAAGCTATCAGCTATGAAAATGGAATGCATATTATTGAAGAAACACAGCTGTTTCCAAATTTTGAGCCAGTCCAAACACTCTTGCTTTCATCCAAAAAAGTAAGTGCTGTAAGCATCACAGCATTCATCTCATTTTGGTCTTCCACAAAACTTTTTAGTACCACCTTTTAACCTTGTCATGATGAAAGACAACCATCACTGTGCACAGAGTCAAAGGCAGCATCCGTAACTCTGTGCGCTGCGGCAGTATCATATATTACCTGCTGCATTTCAGTGTGTTTGGTAGGTGGCAAGCTTCTGGAGGTCTGTAGATATGGGGAAGGTTGGGGGCGATGGACGGACGACACAGATATGCCAGTCTTCACTTGGACTGCATGTGCAGAAGCTGGAGGCTGTGATGTGTTTTAAGGTACCAGTTTTCGGATTCGGAATAATGTAAAAATCCTGACCCCTTGTGGCCATTGCAGATCCGTGAAGAAAAATCCTCGAGGTTTTAGCAGGGTGGTATATCTTTTTGAGGAAATAGACTTAAGAAGAGAGAACAGGCTTGTCTAGCAGAGAGACTCATAATTATGTAACTAATTGGTTTCTGCTGTCCCAGATCTGACAGGCTTCTGCATGCTACATGTATGGTGAGAGCAGTTTTGTTGGTGTGGCTGCAGGTGAGGCCCTCTGGTGAGGTTCTGTCTGCCTGGTGGGGCACCGGTGGCTGCAGCTGTAGCTGGGGGACATGAGCCTTCTGCAGGCTACAAACCCAGTGGTCATTCTGCACTACTGATCAGTCACTGGATTTAATCATGGAGCGATTTTGTGGCAGTGGGAGGATAATCACTGTGTGTACTTTGTATGCTGGTTAGGCTTCTGGCCCTAGTTACTCAGACCTGCAGATCTGTAAACGTCTATAAAATTGTAACCCTAAGCAGTAGATTGTAGCATCAGACCCCTCAACTGGTGAAATTTCAGGATTTCTTAAGGAAAGAATGACCCCTTTTGAAGTGTCTCTTGGTAGTACTGGCATTCAGTGACTACCTAGTGATGGACAAATGCTCTGCAGCCAGGGATTTAGGAATACTGCCAAGATAACTTAGAAACAGCTTTTATTTTTGTGTGATATTTAATGAAACTTTGCATGCCAACAGATCAACTCAATAGAAGAGAGTGGCAACTTGCTGTCTATATGTGTGTATGTATATGCGCATATGTAGATTGTGTGTATATATATTAAATATGTATATTAATATTATATATATTAAAAATGTAAATGTTTGCTGGTTTCTTCTGCTTTATCTGTAAAGAAAGCTTCAAGTGCCTTGCTTTAACAGGAGGTTTCAGCATTTGCCCTGTGATAGAAGGTAGTGATAGATAACTCCTCAAATAAATATGCTAATGCCCATTCTTCTAATTTTAGGTAAGTTATGGGATCATTCATAGAATCATAGAATCATAGAATCATAGAATGGTTAGAGTTGGAAGGGACCTTCAAAGGTCATCTAGTCCAACCCCCCTGCAAGAAGCAGGGACCTCCCTGACTAGATCAGGTTGCCCAGGGCCCCATCCAGCCTGGCCTTGAACGTTTCCAGGGATGGGGCATCCACCACCTCTCTGGGCAACTTCATGCACTGGCTTAATTCTGATTCCCCCTTTTTGGGGGAGTGGAAGAGAAGGGACAGGTATTACAGCCTGATACCAAAGACAAATAATCCAACAGTTTCACTATGCACTTGGTAGCCAAGGCTAGTGTAGAAATTATTTGCTCTGAAGCCAGGTATCACATTCTCAGTTCTTCAAAAATAGCCTGAAAGGAGGTAGTGTGAGACATGGCATAGGGAACACTGTTTTCACATTTCAAGAAATTTCTCTCAAAGCTTAGGTTTGAAACAAAACACTGGTTCTTGCATGGCGCTGTGGAGAGTAACAGCTTTTACCTTCTGCAGGGGAAAAATTCCATGTTGGTAGAATAACTTTTGACACATAAAACTAACACCCAAAACTGAAGCAGTGCTGCCCAGCACATTCCCATAAAAGCAGCAGTCCTTTTCAGCGATCGGAAGTTGGAGGTTGGGTCAGGTGCTAGAGTCATGAAAGCTGTATAGTCTATATTACTCAAGCAAGGATTACTTCTGCTCCCCAGCAGGAAAACACAAGTTTCTACCTGCTTGGACATCACAGTAGCAATCACAATCAGTTGCTACTAAAGTCCGTTATAGAGCTGGTATTGTGTTACCTGTAGTGGCATCCCACCACAGCAATGGATTAACCACAAGAGGGTAATAGTTGTTACCCTGATGGTGAGTTTCAGACCTCTCTGGAGTCAGGAGTCCTTTCTTGAATGCATTATTGTGGTAGTCTCCATGCCCTTTCCATATACCTTCATGTTGTTTGGAGAATAGCGGGCAGAGTCCTATGAGCCTTCAAAACTCCTGCTTGACTGAAAGATGTGTCTGGAGTGTTTTATAATGGTCTGCTCAGCTTGCTGCGTGTTCTCTGAACTCATGGATGTACCAGCTGGGAACTGTGCTGAGACACTACAGCCTGTGCACACTGTTGGCTTGGATGTTAGCTAGCAGAGGGCTAGATAGATGAGCAGCGCTCAGTGCGTTGGAGGAGCTTTCTGGTAGAGTGGGAATCTTTTTCTGAAAAAGCTCCCAACACTACAAACTTCCTTCTTTAGGCACTCTGGCATAGTCAGCTCTTACCTAAGTTAAATTTTAGGATGAAAGACTGCATTTGAGTGTATGTCTCTGTAGTTTGATTCTCTTTCAATGTTCATTTTCCAGCAGTGCCAGCAGATTCTTTTTTGATGCAGTTTTGTCTTTCATCTTCCAGTGTCACAAGTTTCCATGAAAGCTATCTGTACACTTCATATGAGATGAATCCAGACTGATTTGTGCTTGGTTTTGCAGCTTCCTCTAGAGCCTGCTGTCAGACAGAATGCATCCTTCATTACCTTAATTTTAAGACAGGCTTCCTCTTGATCATTGTATTAAAGAGACTAACCTGTTCCGAGTTCTTATGGCAAAACCTCCTTACACCATTAGTGAAAGAGTGAGTGACCCCCAAAACCTAAATTCAGCCCTAAGATGCCCTGTTAGTTGTTTTCTTGAGGTTTTTTCTGCTGTTAAGACCAAAAGTCTGCACCATGAACATGAGGTTTTGAAGAATGTTTCTCTACTAGAAACCTTTTTTGGATGTCTGCCCGTCACTTTGTGACTGAATCATCCTGCCCTAGTCAAGCGGTCTCTTGACCGCTGAGCATGACCCGTGAGTACATTTCTACATGCAGAGATCTGCATGGCTGCAGTACAGGAAAAGGCACTCTGTTCTTGAATCTGGCTCATTTGCCATGACAACTGTAGTAGAGTGCTGATAAATCCACTCGGTATTCTGCTCAGGATGAAGCCAACCCACTGCCAAGGTGGAGCGTGCTGTTCAGCTCTGTACGCATAGCCTCTCAAAAGGACTAGAGAGTCAGTCACTGGTGGTTTTGTGTGCAGCACAGGCCTCTTTTTGAGGCTTTGCATAACAACATGTAAATTCACAATGTACCTTTAGCCATCAGTTTCAGAGCTTTGAAACGGATAAGTGAATTAAGGTAGCTTCCCGCCTTTCATGAGAAGGATATTTGGGATGAGTGTGGTATTTTCCTGCTGTGCTCAGAGTGAGACTTGTTTGGGATCTCCAGCAAGAGGGGGTCAAACAGCCATTCTGTTTATATTCCCCTTTTCCTAGGTGTCATGGCAGTGCTGTTGCCTTTGAATGCTATCCAGTGCTCATCTTGAGCAGCAAGTAGGCAGCTGCACTTGACTCCTGTAAGGCTGATGCTGATGAGACCTGGCTTCAGAGACCTGACTGGTAGAAGAGCTGAAGGCAGTCGGGCTGTTTTGGGTTAACAGGAGCAGGAGCAGGTCCCATATACAGCAGGCCTTGCCTGTTGCAGCTTGTGTGTGCCTGCTGCAGCCTTATCAGCACAGGCTTGCCTTGCCTCGTATGAAGATTGTTGGCACATCTATATTCATGGAAAAAACTGTGATAAAGCCACAGTTGAACATGGTTACTTTCCATTCTCATAAACTGTGTCTACTTCCAATTTTTGTTCTTTTGTCTTTTTGCACTTCCAGCATCATGGAATATTTTCCAGATAAGTTTCTTTTCCTCGCTAGAAATAAAAGCTAATCAAAATGCTTATTCCTGTCATGCTCCAGCTTTTACAAACATGGCTGTATGTATGCCACTCTTTACTTTTAATAATTGTAAATAGTTTCATGAATTGGATTGTTTGGCTTTCAGAAAGTGATTTGCTGTGGCTTTTTTTTCTTGTGCTTTTTTTTTTTAGGGCAGAAGATACCTCTATGCTGGTTCAAATTCCGGTGTGGTTCAGTCTCCTGTGGCATTCTGTGATAAGTACACCACTTGTGTAGACTGTGTTTTAGCAAGGGATCCTTACTGTGCTTGGAAACCCCTTGAAGCTTCCTGCACTGATATTTTTAAAGAAAGTGAAATTGAAAGGTAATGATAGCCTTTGATTACCTTACAATCAATATTGCATCAGTCTTGCACCTTATCAGTAACTGGCATTTTTAAAAATGAATGTTTTCAAATACAGACTTTCCTTTCCATCTATGTGCTATTTAGATAAGATGAATAGCCTGTGCTATTTAGATAAGATGAATCTTACTTGGTACAAGAGGATGGGCAGGCTGTAGGAATCAAGATTTGAAGTTGTAATGCTTGGACTTCGTTTTACAGGAACTGGATTCAGAACATAGGTGGAGATGCATCCTCTTGTTCTGGTGAGTTAGTCTTTGAAGAGCTATTTCACGTGTCTAAGTGGAGTAGTGAAAGAGTTGTGTTTATTTTGGCTTAGGTTTTGTGATTATCTGGGCATTCATTTATATTTTAATAGGTATGAGAGTCTACTTTTGAATATCTGAGGATCTGTACAGTGTGCATGTTGTCTTAAAATGTTTGTATTTGTATACATTTCAGTGTGCAGTGCACAAACCTCTGAAATGAATGGGGGCACCTCTACAGTGACTTGTGAATGAAAGCAGTACTTACCATAAGTACTTCTAGTGCAGATGCCGCTGTCTCTGCAACACAGCATTTCACATTCTACTGTGAGCCTTGATAAGTGCTTGGTTATTTCTGCTGGATCAGATGAAATGATCCTGAAAAAAGCTGGGTTTATGGTGAGAGGGGAGGGGGACTCAAAACATCATACAGAGCAGCTGAAGTACCCTCCATAGTGCTTTAAGGCAAGTAACCGCAGATCCTTTCCTTATAGCGTCTTCTCCTGCCACCAGATCAAGGAGATCGCAAAGAATAGTGTGTTACTGCAGTAAACAAAGCTCTTAAGAGTTTGATTTACTTTACTTCTATCTCTAATCCAAGCAAAGCATGACGAGTTTTGCTTGTTAGTTTTTTTGGTTAATTTTTGATGCTGCATTGTGGGTGTGCCATAAGTGCCGATATTTTTTTAGACGAGAGTTTAAGTTGAATAACAGCACTTTGTTCAATTTCTTCTTGTATACTTTGTAGTTGCTGATTTACTTAAAATGCAGTAATTGCATATAAAGTGATACCAAGTTCAGCATCTTGTCTCAGACAATGACTTCTCTCAGATGCACTCTTAATTGTGGATCAACAAGGTCTCATCTTTATCTAGAAGTGGAGGCTGCCTTAGAGTTTGAGGTGTCCCATCTCTTAGTCTGGCTTGATGTCTCACATACAGCTGTAGCGTGGGTATTTTACTGAGATCCTTGCATGCTGTCATCTTGGTCTTGTGAGGTAATCTGAATGCCATAATCTTCATGTTTCCATTAAGACTATAGCACAGTCTCATGAAACTGTATGGAGTAGAGCAAATGGGGAATCATTGCTGATACTCTGCACATTTATTTTGATGTTCCAGATAAAGTAAGAGAGAATTCCCTACAGCATACATTCAAGCATGGAAGCACAGCAGAACTCAAGTGTTCTCAAAAGTCCAATCTGGCACAGGTAGTTTGGAAGTTCAAAGACGATGTGCTGAGAGTGGAGAGCCCTAAGTACCGTCTGCTGGAAAAGGCGCTGCTCATCTTCAATTTATCAGAAGGAGACAGTGGTGTTTACCAATGTTTGTCGGAAGAAAAAGTGAAGAATAAGAAATTTTCTCAAGTGCTGGCTAAGCATGTTTTGGAACTGAAAAAGATCCAGCATACCACGGTGGGCCCCACCGTGGCAGCTGCACCAACAGAAGGTAATAGCGATGTGCCGAAAGTGTCAGCTGTACCAACCGAGGGGTCTACTGCTCACATCTCAACCACTCAGATGGTGCCAGTAACAACAGCAAGGATAGTAACAAAGCCTATTGGCTCTGTCCTAACAAGTGCAGCCTCCAACACAGAGCTCTTCAATTCAGTTCCTGACATGGTCCCAGAAAAGACTATGTTCCTCAAGTCGAACGATAACTTCCTGTTGATGTTCCTCTTCCTCTTCTTTTTTATTCTCTTCTTGTGCCTGCTCTCCTACAACTGTTACAAAGGGTACTTGCCAGGGCAGTGCTTGAAATTTCGCTCTGTCATGCTGCTTGGGAAGAAGAAAACAAAGTCAGATTTTTCTGATTGCGAGCAAAGTGTGAAGGAGACGCTGGTGGAGCAAGGCAGTGTCAGCCACCAGAGTGGGGAGCAGCCGAAGCCGGCGCATGACACCGGCTACGAGACTGAGCCCGACTGTGGGAACAGCCAGCTGCAGCCTGGGGATTCGCAGGCATCCCGAGAGGCCAAGGACAAGCCCTTCGATGTCAAGTGTGAGCTCAAGTACGCCGACTCGGATGCAGAGGGAGACTGAAGGACCCAGTTGTCCATTTCAGTGGTGGAAATCAGCTGTGGTCCTGCGGCTAGCTACTGCGCACAGAGAGTGTGGGGGATAACAGCTGAGCTGTAGTGGGGATTACACACGTAAGCTGTACAGCAAGCCAGTTTGCATTCAGATCAGAGAAGCAATGTTCTTGTCTGCAGACCATAGCATCTTGTGTTGTACTGTCATTTTTTTTTAAATGGCCAGTTTCAGATCACCATTTGTTTGTTCCCAATTTTTCCCCCCAGCAAGTGCTTCACTCTGAAGTTATTTGCTTGTTCTTCAGCCCTATGCTTCCATAGGATAAAAATTAAATTTTTAATTCAGTTGGCTTTAAAAAATACTTCAGTCTACACTTATTTTTAGCTGCCATTAAAAAAAGACCTAGTTTCATTTTAATTCCAAATTGGAAATTAAGTTTAGTTTATCAGATTGGTAAATTGTAGACTTTTGTCCAGATTGGGACATTTGTTTTTTCCTTGCTTCTAGTGATTGTTTTTAGTTTTATGCTTTGTGTTTTAGCACACTAGGTCTCTTCAGTTGGTTAAAGTTAATTTTTTTAACTACTTTTTAAGTATCTTAGATTTTAAGGAATAATGGGGATAGCATTGGCTTGATTTGTGTAAGACACTCAGGGATAATCTTGTTTTAAGGCTTTTTTCTTTGCTGCTTTCTAGAAATTTAGGTACAACAATATCACTACAAAACATGGAGTAAGTTGAGGGGGAAGGGAGGAAATAACAGATTTAGGAATGCTTTTCCTTTTGTTTCTCTTCCCTCCCACCCCGTCAGCATGCCGCCTCACCCCAACAGCAAGCTGGACACAATCACATTCTATTTTCTATACAAAACTGGAATTTTTTGGTGGTGTTTTGTTTTGTTGTTTGTTGGTTTCCTCCGCCGCCCCAATGAAACAGTACAGGCAAGCAACTGTCAGTTAGCAGTGACATGGAGAGAGGTTTTTGCACGGTGGAAGTGAAACAGGAATCGAGAAGAATTAACTATGTGATTCAGCTAGTGACTCGCTGGAATGGACTGTTAGGATACAGCCTGATGAGAAAACGTTGCAGATTTTTTTCTTTTTTTCAGATTCAGAAATAACTCAGCTTCTTTTTGTGACAAATCATTGCAGCGTCACCCTGTCTGGATGACACCTTCCAATCTCCTATGCAACTGGAGACTGAAACTGGAGCTGCTCAAACAATCACTTATTTGAACTGTTAATGTGAATCATGCCTGCAAACGTGAAAGTGTGCATTTGTTCTCAGCCTGGTTCACAGCAGCATTGTTTGTCTGTAAAAGCATTTTGTGCGGTACAGTCTTGAAGAATTGTTCCTCTCACTGCATCTTTCTGTAAATATTGCTAGAAGTAGAATACATTTTAACAGTAAATAGCAGTGTGCCTGGGCTGCTTTTCTATGTTGAACTTTCATGCGAACATAATTTAGACCATCTTAGTGTACACAGTTATATTTTATAAGATTCAGTTTGGTTTTATTTTTCTATTTTTAATTATGTACATATAACAGAATAAATATTAAAATAAATTGTATTACATCTTGACTTTTATGAAACTTGACACAGTGATACTGCTTTCCATATTGCAAGTACTAATGTTCCTTGTGGTTTCCTTTAAGGGGGAAAAGCGAAAACTTTTGTAATTAATTTGAAGCAGATTCTCATCTTAGGTTTTTTGAGTGGGTTATAACCTGGGCTGGGGGGTGTGGTGGGGGGGAGTGGGATTGGAAGGATGGAGAAAAAAATGTGGGTGAAGGAGGAAAGCGCTCTTCTCTAAGGGCTTAGGGACACTTCCTCTTATTACCCTTCTAAAATTCATTTGTCTTTTTGCATTATTTCTTCAGTGTGTGATGTATTTCTTACAGCTTTATTCCTTAGTACCCTCTTTTTTTTTTCTTTTCTGTCCTCTTCTGTCACACAGCCTCATCTCCTATACCTTTCCCTCCTACTGGTACCTCCTTTTTGTCCTGTGTGGGAAGTGATTCACCTCCTTCACCCACCAGTACCCAGCCTGACGTTTGGTCTAGCACAGACCCTGTAAAGGTCATGTTGTTGCCACCTTTCCTAAGTGACCAGGCACAGCATGTTAGTGTCCAGGGATCCTTTCGCCTCTTCTGCCAAGCCACAGGTAAGCTGGAGGACCCCTGTATAAGCCAGCATTTTCTGCATTGAAGGCTTAGATATGTCACCATGTACTGTATATGTCTTACCTTTTTTCATGTTTAAGAAAAAAAAAGGAAAGAAAAAGAAAGACCATTTCTGGATGCATTGTGAACATGCTGTTATCGAGAATCTGGCACTGCAAATACTGTACTGTTAAATACAGCCTCTGGTTTAGTAGCCTACTTTAGTGTGTCAATTAATTGTAATAGGCTCACTTGCCTGAAGGAGTTCACTGAATCATAATTGCATATGGATTTTTAGCAGGTAAATAGTATGCCATTTAAAAAATAGACTTGTATTGGTTTTGAATCTTTCTGGATAATGTCAGTTATTTCTTTTTAGTCTTAACTTATTTCAAATGGTAAAGTACAGGAGAAGGACAATTTTTTTTTTTTCTCCTCCTATAGAAATTCAACACTTGCCTTTCAGCTTTTGTTTGGATAGTAGTTAAGTGAAATTTAATAGATCTAAACAGGTCTTAAAATGTAACCTTACTCCTTAAAAGAAGAGATCATAGATATAAATTAATTTTTAAAAGTAGTGTGGATTCATATTGGTTTGTCTGTTAGTGTATGTTAGTGTTACAGGGAATCAGATTAAAATGCAGATTAGAATACGTCTTAACAAAGGCATGATTTATATTTCCATGGATAAAAACAACAGTGGGATGAGGGTTCTTTCACAGAATAGAATCATAGAATCATTTAGGTTGCTAGAGACATTTGAACAATAATTTGTTCACGGTTGTTATAGACAATTCAAACTTCTTGTTTTCCACCATGAAAAAAAATTGAAATAGCATAAATAGCATAAAGGATTTAAACAGTTTCTCCTGTGCTGCTTTTTAAAAATTGTCAGCAATTGTAATTGCCTTGGCAGTGAACTTAAGAAAGAAGGAGCAGTGTCCTGAAGCTTGCCTGTGGAATTCACTCCTGAGGAGGTAGGGACAAATGGAGGAAGAAACAGTAACAAGAATCAGACATCAGGAGATGGAGTGATGGCACAGGCAGGGGCAAGATGAGCCAGCTGCGGACACGTTTCTGACTTCTCTCAGAAGGCAGTGGAGGACTGGACTTTGTGTTATGGATGCAAGTTATACTTCCTTTGGGAAATGAGATTTGGCTGATACATCACACCCTTCTCTTACCCAGAATTGCAACTTTACTCCATTGATTTTTAAAAAAAAACAAGACATGCAAAAGAACATACCAAACTGATGCAGATTTTCTGCATCTTTCTGGGACCTACATGTGAAGATGTATGCATTTATCCTCAGTGGAGGGTGGCTAAGCAAATGCTTTTACTAGGAAGCTCTCTACTTCGTTTTACTCACATTCCTTCAGTGCCTGTTAGTATTTCTTTATATAAATGTAGCTGTAATGGAACATCATTCCCTCAGCTATGAATGTAAGGTAAAATGTGTTTGTAGGGAGCAGAAGGGTTAAACGAGACTGGCACAAAGTTAAATGTTGTACCTGGTCTTCTGCATAAAGGAGATAGTATCTGCAAATGTATGATGCAAGATTGCCACATCATCCAGTCAAAAACTTGAAGCTTAATTAAGTTTCTGATGTTATTTTTATGAGAATTACTGAACCTCTTCCTTTTTTTAATTGTAAATGTCTGCTTCAAGCTGTCTGGAAACTCAGCAGGAGTCGGTGAGTTCTCTTACTCATCTCTTACTTATCCCACGTGTTTTAACATGAAAAGCTTGCCTAAGGAATAGTACTGTACAACCTTGTAACTGGCTCACTTCAACAATGTTAAGTTAAAGTGGGTACAGCACAAACAGGCACTCATCACATACTGTTGTTTTTTTCCTGGAAAATGAGTTTTTCAAGAACAGAGCACTCTGCCCTTCCTGAAAAGGAAGGAATACATCTCCCTTTACAAATTGCATCCCAGTTTCTCTGACTGTTCCCCTGAAGAGCCTCACATATTCACATTTCTCCAGAGACCTGTCTGCTACATATGCACTGCCGAATGTTAAGTTTCCTATATACTTTCTCTAATAGAAGTTTTCTTTCCCATTAGAATTTTAAAGTCCTTGAAAGACATCTGAGCCAGGCTTCAAATAAATTGAACAAAATACTACATCGGGTGCAGCAGAGAGGCAGTGACTTGATGATGTATGCACCTGCTTTATAATTTCTCTCCTGTGCTCTGTTGAATCTAGGTATTGTAGAAACAGGGTTTTTCTAGTGGTTTTGCTTTTGCTTAAAGATATTTTAATAACACCTCCTCCCTCAGCTGCAGAGTAGTATATCCTTGACCTTAACTTCACAGGCAAATGACACTAGAATACCCTGAGTATGCTGAGCAACATTTTCAGTGCATTTATAATCAGAAACAGTGCAAACCATTGTGCTCTGTATTTGTATTTCTGGCGTGCACACTCAGACTCTGTCTCTCAGTACACCACCACCTCCTCCCTTAGTTTGTCTGAAGCTGGAGTTTTTCTGTAGCAGTTCCCTAACTTTTCAGTCTCATTAAAATAACCCCAGGAGTGTGAACATAAAAGTTCTGCAGCCTCAGCAATATACTTTAAAGAAGTTGTTATTTCATTGAGAGATTGAGATGGGTGCCTGATAATGCCCATGTACAATGCCTGTTCCCTGTGGTTATGCCATTTTAAAGAGTGCAAGAAAGCTTCCCACATCATGTGGGAGAAGATCCATAACTCGTAAGAATCAGAATTGCAAGTGATTCACTACAGTTTTTCTCTCTTTGATGAAGCTTGAAGTTGCGCTGAAAGGCATGGAGAAGGGCAGGGAAAATACAATGCACTGCACTACACTTCACCACATGCTGCTGCAGACTGAGGAAAACTAGACAAAGCAGTTTTTGTTATTTTTTCCTGGAAAAAAAACTTGCAGAGCATGTTCGAAACAGACCTTGCCCAAGGCTCTGTCCAGATGCCTGAGGATGGGCTGTACTGGTGTCACCGAGTGCTTGTGTGACTTGGGTCTCAGCAGCAGGGATCAAAAGTCTTCTCCAGCTCAAGGTGGGCCTGATTTGCCCCTGGGAGGAGGAGCTCATCTGTCAGAGACTGACTTACCCATGGAAATGAGTGTGGTTTCTGTCTGGAAGGAGCTTCGTAAGCCATTCTCAGGTGAGGTTTTTTTAGATGAATTGCATCACGTGTGTTGCCCTGGGATGCTCTGGTTGGTTGACGCAGTGCAATGCGGTGCAAAGCATTCACAGCTGAGTCAGGAGAGGCATGGAGGTGTGCTGCACCCAGAGCAGAAACAAGCCTGCAGAGGAAAGTGCTTTGTGCTAGGCAACAAAATGTTTGTCTAAGACTACAAATTACAGCATTTTAAAATGGAATTTACTATGGTTGTTACTTTGTTCTACTCTTGCAAGAACACAAACATCAAATGGCAATTTTCCATGGACATACACTTGTGTTTTACAACCAGTTGCAGTTTTCCAGCTTTCCTTTCTTTTTGTGAACTGTTGGATAAAATAATCCCCAGAACAAGTCCTCTGTCCTCTTCCTACCTTTGTTAGTTAATGTTTCTTAGTAATTGTGCCTACGGACAGATATGTCTCTAGTTTTTGAAACCTGAAAATTATTTAACTGTTAGCCTAGAGAGGAAAAGCTCAGCATCTCCCAGCAAATTCAATCCACTGTACAAATATTTTACAATTTTATAAAATAATTGTTTAATTTTTAGGCAGGTTTTTTTGAGATTTACACTGCGATGCTTTG
The DNA here is from genome assembly GCA_009806455.1 of Tetrax tetrax. NCBI lineage: Eukaryota > Metazoa > Chordata > Aves > Otidiformes > Otididae > Tetrax > Tetrax tetrax. The sequence goes on from WHYT01017280.1 coordinate 357,153, forward strand.
TTGAAGCAATACCCTTGACTTTAATCTGTATCATTGTTTAGTAATCCATGGTTAGTTTATCCTCATGGGAATGCTAAATTCCTAGCTTGTTAAACAGCTCTATAGTCCATGTTATGAATTGGCTTCTCTGCAAAGCTTTGGTGCTTTATCGCGTGCTGCCTACCTATGACTTGGTTTCAGCATCTTTGGCTACAGTAATCTGATAGTAGCTGTTAATCTGTAATTTTACAGTTTCGTACCACCTCTTTCAGTGATTTCTGCACTGACTTAAAGGTACTGATATCTCCGTATGAAAACCATTCCTTTGTGCAGATCTGTGACGTGCCAGCTGTTTTTTATTTGATATGTATCTAGAACATAACTTGAAAAATGAAGATTGCTTCTTTAGCATATTAACAGAAAAGAGTTTAGAAGACTTGACTTAAGGTTATAAAATCAAGTAAATGTTGCAGAACCATTCTGCATGAAAAACAGACATTAAAAGTATTTTTGTTACTTTAGATTTCAGTGTCTTGCAGCTGCAATTATCTTACACTGGTACTTCTTTTTTTCAGACAGCAGGGCTTGCTGTGGCCACCTTACATCTAACTGCATGCAAAACCAGCAGCATTAAACACCTTTGTCAGTGTGCCTGTTACCCTGGCTCTGACAGCTTCCTCCATAGTGACTTCCACAAGACAACAGGACTATGATGTGGATGCTGTATTCTTAAATTTTGGCATCAAAAGCAGATTTTGAAAAAAAATTTGTAGCAATTACTTTTGCTGTGCACTTCTGTATGTAAAGGCTATGATCAGTCTCAGATATAGGTGGAGAGAAATGCAGGAAGATCATATTTTTCCTAATTTTTTTTTTCTTTAATATGTTATTTTATTGTAAGGACTAGAATAAGCTCATTGTAAATATAATTTAAGCATAAGGCACATCAAGTAAAAGGTGAGAGTTAGGAGGAGAAGTAGAACCAAGAATGTCTTATGAATTATTCTTCAAAAGATTTCCTTCATTTTTTTTTTTCTGCTGCATAGAATCTTGCCTTGCACTGTGTGCAGCTGACTGCATTCATACAAGTTTTTCCTGTGCAATGAATAATGAGGTGAAGTTTGGTAGTCTTTGCAGTCGTCTTGTGTGACTTTTCATAGTTTATAAATGCTTAAACATAAAAGGCACTAAAAGATCTTTCTCCCCATGAGGAAATCAGTCCAGTTAGGACTAGTAGTTGTAGCCTGACAGTAATTATTACTGTTGTAATGTGCTTAAAACATTTCAAACTGCATGCATGTTGTAGTGTCTCATGTGTACTAGTGAATGTCAGCAGAGGGCTTCGGTAAATGAAAAAAAAAACAACAATACTGCATGGTTTAAAAATTTTTGATTGGTATTAGCATGGTTTGATTAAGCCATTGATTTAAGAAGGTAATTTGTCAAAGTCTCTTGAGACTAAGAGAAACAGCCAGTACCTCTGTGAAGCAGCAGCTTTGCTGCTTTGTTTTTTAGTTCAGCTCTTCAGTTTGCTTCTGGAATCAGGTGCTGCACAGGCTGTTTGCAGAGATAAATTGATTTCATCACAAAACCAGCAGTATTCATCATTTGAATTTAATATAAATGAGATTATGGGTGGACTACCATAGTGCAAGAAAAAGAGGTATTGCAGAATCCATGGCAGCTCTTCTAGTATGACTAGGTATATATAAAATAAGTTTTGCTTCACACTGGCGTCTTCAAGATCCAAATTTTACTTCTAAATGACTTTTGGCATGTGTCTTCTCTCAGGAGAGAGATTCACTTTGCTGTGTATTTACTTCTATGTACCATTTGCTTACAAGGTTTCACTTGACCTCCCAGCTTAGCCTTTCTTCTTTTGCAATTCAACATAAATATTTATGCTGGTTTTCTCCTCGCTAATATGCAGCTCTGCCTCAGTAATGTCTCGGTCTGGAGCAGTACACTGGTACTAACTCCTACACCCTGGCCAGGACTGAGAAGCTGGATTTCCCAGTCCTGCCTAGTAAGATGTTCTGGGTTTGACTGGTGTCAGAGTTGCTGGAGCATAACTCCAGCTTCATGCTCTTTTCCTCAGACCTTCTTGTTAAGCCCACATGCCCTGTTTGCAGACTGACTACCTGTACGCTTATTTTTCTTGTCCTCCCCATGAGAGCTACCACATAATAATTAATCCCTCAGTGTGATGGCTGATTAACTGGTCACTGATTTAGAGAATAGCTGTCTCTTGTTTTTTTTAACTATTTCAGCAGAAATTGCTTACTAGAGCTGCTTCAGCCTGTCATGTCCATTGTCCCTCCGTGAGAGGGCCAAAAGTAAGTAAGCAGACTCAAACTGGAAACTCTTTTTTTTTTTTTCTGCCAGTCCCTACTTCTAGCTTGCTACAGCTTCATTTAATTATTCTTCAGAGACAATTATCTGGGTTCCAATAGCAAAACATTTTTTTTTTTTTTAATCCACTCAGAGAATATCTAAATAAATGCTGTTCATGCTGGGGAGTGTGGACCGTTATGAATTTCATTCTCATCTCATAGGCCATTTTCCCAATCTGCTTTTAAATTCCACTCTGAGAAGGCAGATGCTGTGTCTTGCTTCCATCGGCATGTGCTGTGCATCACTTCCTCTGGTAACTGGCTGCTTCTCCCAGCTTTTACGTGGTTTGCATTTCACAGGAAGCACTTCCTGCTTCTAATCTGTCCTGATAAGGCTGCATCAGCTTGTGGTGTTGATGTTAGACAAGTGGACCACTAATTTAACTGAGGCTCCAGGTTTTTGAAGGAGTATGTAATGCATCCTTCAGTATGAATTATTTAGTGTTTATAGTAATGCTTTCTTGGCATTTCAGAAAGGTCTGTTTTCCTTGGCTTTTTAAGTGATTTTTTTTTAATTCAACCTATTTCCAGTCTGTTTTCTAGAATGTATTACTCCTACTTTAAAAAAAAAAAAAACCACAAAAACAACTACCAAAAAACCAAAACTACAAAAAAACTTATCTGAGATACAGATTACCTACCCTATACACTATTTTCAGAAAACTGCAGAGATGCTTGCCTCAATTTAAAGATTCTTTCTTTCTCTGCTTTTTCAATCTGCTGCCCTCCTGATTGCTTCATCTACTATTTATTTTTTTGCTAGCTTCTCAGCAACAGTGACTTAGACTCTTGCAACTCAAGAAACTGAGTAGCCTTAAGTCTAACTTTTCATTCATGTACTGGGTAGTGCTGGTGGTTGTTTTCCATATTAATGATTGACTAACCTTTTCCTGTGCCAACTTTGATCTCTAATTTAAAGTAATATTTCTGCACCCAAACAATAGTGTCTTTTTAAAACTTAATCCCTGTTCTGAATGAGAGCTTCCTACATGATCTTGGTTTTTTTTTAAATCTGAGACCTTTAGTTCAGTAGCATTCAGTAGAAGTCAAAGCTGCAAGCTAGACAGCAAGCATTAAATGCAGATGCCTTTTGATTTTTTTTTTTTTTATTTTTAAATCTGCTGCATGTTGTGAGCTTTTGAAGAGGTTTTGGTGTGTACTGGGAAATACATGGGAGGTTTTTTTCCCAAACCTAAACTTCCTGTTACTGAGGATACTTCTGGTAGCAGTTCTGTCTCTAGATTATAGAAATTTTTGAAAAGACTTTTTGTTACCTGGCTGGAATATCTCTGATACTTGTGAGTTATCTTGACTGGATTTCAATTTGCTGTCAACTTTCAGAGATCAGGAAAGCTTTTAAGAGGTTTAGGCTTGATCATGGCTTATGCTTTGTACCCAACTCACCTCTCTTTTCTTGAAGTGTTTCTCTGAATAATTTATAGGAAAGCCTTGTTTTAATGTTACCCTTCAATAACTGTGTTAAAAATTAGGAAACAGTATGCTGAATGAACAGCAATGGCATAGCGCTTCTGAGTGTTTCGCTATACAGCTTCATTAGATGCTTTTTAAATGGCAGCTCTGCAAGCTGCAGGATTTGGCAAAAGGAGCCAGCTTGGCCAGTACTCCGTCTTGCTCCCCCACCCCAGCCTTCTGTCAGTGAGTGCTACTTAATCCATAATCTCTTGCTTTTAAAATAGTATTTCTAAGCTTTCTTGAGAGCCACGTGTCTATTAGTATTTGACTCATATATGGCAAATGCTTACTTTGGTACAGTTTAGCAGGGCACATCAGCATGCTGCTCTGAGTCTGTACCTGGGTACTTCAATTCTTTACCTCTGGATTTATTTATTTATTTTAACCTAAAACCAAATTCACACCAATAATTCAATTAGACTGTGGGTAGAAGTTTACAAGCAGCTGCACTGGTTTAAGTTTTTAGTGCTATTTATAGCTGCTGAATTTTTTCCTTGTGGAAAATCTTGAAGCAAAATCATCTGGCTATTAAATACACGGTTTGCGCAAACCTGCCCGACAAGTTTGCACAGAGGTGCGAAAGAGGTAGGTCTGAGAACCCATTTTGCCAGCGGAAACTACCTGGACAGTACCTAGGCCGTACCATTTAACTTGGCGCTAAGAGCAGAGGTACAGAAAATGAAACCTATATGGAAAACTAGCAAACACTTCCACAGATGCTGGAAATCATGAAGGGCTTATGCAGAGAAAAGAAGTAGTTCAGACAGTGGAGCAACGCTTTTTCATCTGTTTGATAATTGTTAACCTTTCCCCTTCTAAAATCATTAAGGTGGTAAAGTTCATTATTAATAATATTTTTACTGAGATTGAAGCAATGGTTTCAGAGTTAACTGTTTGAAAAATCTTTAATTGTTGCTTAAACATAGCTACTTATACATCTAGACTGACTTGCTGTTTACTTCTGTGCTTGAATATTATGTTTTAATAAGATGTTTTTAAATCTTTCAAGCATTCTTAAAACGGATGGCAAAGTAAGTAGATAAAATGTGTTAGAAATTCATATTTTAAAGTTTGCACTAGACATGTAATTAATTTGTATTATAACAACGGTAGCAGAGTCTATGTTATATTAATTTCCTTTATCTTAAAAAAAAAAAAAATACTTCTCTAACCATTACATCTGAGTCTGAATTTACCTCACTTTAGAGTTGTAGAAAATTTACATTTAGCAAACGTGATTCGGTGATTCGGTGTATTTTTTTCTATTGCTCAATCCTGAAAAGGAAATCAAAGTAGAAAAAGCACAGCACCTGAAAATCAGGAATAAACTGCAGTGAAACACTGCAGTAAAAACCCTGACTAGAGCTTGAACCTAGATTTTGCTATCGACTAACTTGTCCAAATGTTACTCTGTGGGGATTTCCAGTGCTTCTGACTGCATGGAAAACAAAGGTAGGGTAAAATTGCCCAGCTGCAACTTGTTAAGTGCCCCATGTGAAACGACACAGCTCTCAAAATTTCCCATACAAGGAAATTGTTGAATTTTACTCTTTTGAAATGTGTGTTGAAACTAAGCTTCTGGCAGATTTCCAGAACAATTGTGATCTTTAGCACCAGGAAATAGCAGGTTCTCTGGTGTGAATCGTTAACATTTGAAGTTAAGTTCAGTGAAGTGTCCTGCGCTGAAAATGTTGCTTTCTCACATGGCCCTAAAATGGCATTTTTCAAGCTTGTGGTTTTACTCAATCTTTTAGTTTTACAATGCTAGAGCAGTAACTCTTCTATGCTTGGAAAAGTTCATCCTGAGGCTTGTGCTACCGCATTCTCTCTTCTTACTGATCTTCACTGTGGTCAAGTTGGTCTTAGTTTCCCTGAGTCAGCTTGAACTCTGTGAATACTATTAATTAATTTAATTTCTGTATTATTACTCTCTCAGGCCTACTTATTGTGGCATCTGTTAGAAACTAAATCCAGACTGTTTTTGAAGGTTGGTTTCTACTCCTCAGAATCTTTTTTTTTCAACTTAAAAGATGTCTATCTTTTTGCTGTGCCTATATTTACATTCCTATGTTTATACTTACATTCCTATATTTTCATTCCTGTTCCTCACATTTGTCCAAATTCCAACTTTAGCATTAGTTTACGGAAATAATCTGTCTCTGGTTCCAGACTTCCCATGATTTTAGTGACATGTAACCTATGTACTCTTGATTGTAGAATGAGTACGATCATCCATAAAACATTTTTTTTTTTTTTTTTTTTTTTTTTTTTTTTTTTTTTTTTTTTTTTTTTTTTTTTTTTTTTTTTTTTTTTTAAATGTGTGTGCTAAGGTAACTGTTTTCAGTTCAGCATACGCTTGCCCTCTCCATTTTGTCAGGCTGTTGTCAGTCCTCGAGAGATTCTGTCACTTCCCTTCCTCCCTCTTTCCCTTGGAGATAAACTCTACGACTTTAACTAGATCACGTTCTCTATCATTCACCCTTATTCTTACTACTAATTTGTGTCTCCATATTTGGAGTATATTAGTTTTATTTCCAAACAATTTAAGAATTTAAGGCAATATGCTGAGGAAGTGTGCTGATGTAAATACTACCTTCAATTTTTTTTTTGTCTGCCTGTGTCATTAAAAGATTTAATTAGTTTTCAGAACACTGACCTAGAACCAGATCTTTTTTTTCTGGAGAAAAATGCCACATTGATTTGCAATCTGAAATGCTCATAGTAAAAGCTGACTTCTGTGGTAGGTTACCTGTTCTCTGACAACACACTTGCAAAAATAATTTATTTTCTTTTTACCCCAGATTTCTCTTTGTCTTCTCTTGCTAAGGCTAGTCTGGATCCTAGACCCCGAGGGAGAAATAGGTATATTTTAAAGATCAGAATTACTGCAAAGTTCTTAGCTTGGCCCAGATGTCTCTTTTAAATGAACAGGCTCTGATACTGCCAAGTACACTTCAGCCAACCTTGCTAATTTTCCTGGAACAGCTGTTCTGTCCTCTGGGCTACTGTCAATCCCTGATTTATTCATATTCTGTCCTCGCAGGTTAAGACAAATAATAGCAACAAGGCTAAAAGATCAGATTGCTCTCTGTTGCTGATCCAATCTTCTTCCAAGTTCTGTCTTGCCTAATTGCCTGCTGTGAATAATGGTTCTGTGTTTTTTTTCCAATTCTGCTTCTTTTATTATTAGTTCCAGCTTCTCTGACACACTGAGTTCTTGAACTTTTTTCCCTCCTGGCCTTTATTTCAGATTTTGCAAGGCATGTCTCAGATGGTTTCAGCTTTGTACCAGAAGTTAGCTTGATGAGCAGTAGCTAGTGTGGCCTAGCCTGCAAGAAATCATACAGGCAGATTGTGCTGATGTTCATCTTCTGCTTTCACATGTTCATGTGTTAAGTTTCCCCCTTGTGAGAATCCAGATAGAATTCCTTTATACATATGAGCTCATTTACAACTTCGGCTTGAGCCTAAGTTACCAGTGCTAGCTCCTTTTTATCCCAGGTTTTTGGTACCTAAAATTTCAGCTGAAGAAACCTAACAAACATGACAATCAAACCACTTACACTTTTGAGCCTAATCCTGAGGTCTTAGGCTATTGTTTTCTTTTCAAGGACTCATCTTGTATTTTCTTACAAAATAAGCTGACTGACATTGTTACAGGTCCGGATGACTCCTATTTTGTCTGGAAGAAGAACGGTCAGAAGATGAAGGCATGCATCACTGAGCAATCACATATGCTGTTTGATGGCAGAGTGCATGTTCTGAGTTGGATGAAAGATTCAGTATCAGAAAATACAGAATATAAATGTTCATTCATCTCAAAAGCTGGGAACACAACATCAGAAGTGCGCATCACGGTGAAAGACAAAGGTAGGCTGTTTTTGAATGAATGCCATGTTTGGCCTGACCCTGGTAAGACGGAAGCTCTGTAATTGTCACCCATAAAATGTACATATCTGAAGATGGTAACTCTTGCTTACTGTATTAGTAGCCACTTCACTTGTTTATGAAAAGGCTTTAGAGCCATAAAAATTCCTTCTTCCATCCCCTCCCACAAAGGACTAACTTGCAATTACCAATAAACCAAAACTGCTAATCTAATGGACGCACACGGGAAGTCAGATGAGTACTACTAGACAGTTAAAAATAGGTACCCTGCCAGAACTCTACGGGGAAGAGTATTCCCCTTCTGTCAAGGAAGCTAGACAGTTAAAAGAAACCTGCACCACCCAGGATTTTAAAAAATCAGATGATCTGTAAACCACCTGCAGTTGGGGGAGGTCAGTTCCTACCTCTTCATTTGGACACTAACTGGGCAGGAGGTCAGTTAGCTAACTTCAGCAGCTGTGCAAGATCTTCAGGTACCCAGAAATGGCTGTTATAGTATGGATTTTCTTGGCAGGGTGAAATAAAAAGTGAATGAATTTTATTAGCTGCTTAATACAAACATGAATTTGTCAAGAAAAGCTCAACCCTTCTTTTTTCAGCCTCAGAAAAAAAAGATGGAATTACACAAGTTGTCTTGCCATCACCCCAGTTACTTTGAAGTCTGTCCTGGAAGCAGAATGAAGAGCATCTCCATGAAACTTCTGTAAATGTAAAACAGAGGGAGGCTTTTATTGTGCTCCAAAAGCATTTGATAGTGTTGCTAGCATCCCAAAGGATAAACAGAAAATATTAAATCTGTATGTCACCACCACAGTCTTACATTCTGCAAAAAAACCCTGGCACACAGAATTAGAACTAGAATTTTATCAAGATATGCAATAACATAGTCCGTCCTTCTTAAGTTCTCAATAGAAGGATAACTATGTAACATTACTGAAAAACAGGAAAATTACAAACTGGACGTAGTCAGCTGTATCATATTTTTCTTCTCCCCAGGCGTGGTATGATCTAACTGGAGCATTCCTCTGCTTCTTAGATGGTTCTGAACTCTTTAATTTGTAGGTTGTATTTTCTAGACCTTGAAATCACAGATAAAGTCACTGGATCTGTTTACTCTGGAGGCTATGAACTTTGCTACAGAGGGGAAGAGACAAGCCTCTTCGAAGAAAACTTATTTTGAAATAACATGAGAGGAGGCAGACCAAAATAAAAGACAAGATGGTAGCTTTTGTTCCTTCTGGCCCAGTCTTCTGCAGGAAATACGGCAACTGAATAGCTATCAACTTAATTATGTAATGATAAAATATGTAATCATCCTATGTACAATTCTCAGACAGTGCTAGCCAGGATGGATGGACCGAAGAATTTGATACCTGGAGAAGAGCCCTCAGTGAACATGACAAGATGATGCAGAACTGGAGGAAAACGTGGGTAAGAATTTTTCAGAAAATGTATCGCCTACAGTGCTTTTCTAGGTGATGCACTACACTCTCAATTTCATAAATAGCCCACAATGCTTCTGCAACTAAATGTGTTTATGTAACAAAGTGACTAGTTTTCCTGTACACGTTCCTGACCTTCTCAGTAGCAAAATCTGCTTGATCTGTGACACATATTATAGTCATGTCAGTTTGCTCCTTCAGTTCACTAGGTGCTAATCAGTCAGTACTTCTTGTCCTGCCCAAAACAGTAAGCCTGTGTATACTGAACATAGATTAATTTCATCACATCACTAGACTAAATTGGATTGCACACACTACTGGACTTCATAAATAGTACTGTCCATCAAAGCCAGCCTTCCTTTAAAAAGAAAGTAGTCCATACTTAGCTTTTAATGTTTTTTTCCAACAGTTAGAAGGAAGATTGCTTTGGATGTACAAGCAACCTTTAAAGCCCATTTTGATTTTTAAATCAACATTAACACATCATTCTGAACTTTTCTTCTTCAGGAGAGCTGCAGTAAGAAAAACAGCCTCTAAGAGACAAAGGAATGAACAAACCAGGAGAAATGTATGCAAGTTAGAGTACCCAGTACTCTTGAAATCACAGCATTCAAAGAGGTATTTCTGAGTACTAGTGCTGGCATTAAAATTTATATTCAGGAGAATCACCTGAAGCTTGAGGTGGAAGAGGATATTAAATATAAATATTTCTATTTATCCTTACTGCACCAACTAAGTTACATGCAACAAGAGGGGCCACCCATCCCATACTGGAACTATTTGGTTTTCTAATACCAGTTATTTCAGCTTAATGAAGAACTAAACAGTAAGACTTGTGCTGCTTAAACAACAAAATATGATGTATGGCTTCTGTTTTGATTTCATTAAGCAAAGCAATTATTTTGGGCTTGAGGATCTTGGCATATGATAAATCATGAGATTAATAATAAGATGTGGATCACATTTATTTAAAGACACTTAAACTGGCCCATTTATTTCCTTTTAATGTGTTTACTGTTATACTCTGTTCCCAGTGTTTTGAAGAGCACTCCTTTCTGGTGTCAGCAAGTTCATTTGTTCAAACACATTTCTTTTGGTAATAAAGTTTCTGTAGCAAATAAAGAACTTCTGACTAATGCTCAAAATAAAGTCAGGTTACAAAGCACTCAAGTTAAACCAGATTTTAGTTTTTGCAAATTATTCTTCTATATTTGTGATAACCATGGTAGCTTTAAAAAAATACATGTTAAATTAATTCAAAGACTATATGATTGATCAAGTTCGTGTATTTCTAGTGAACAACTGCAGATTGAAAGTGTGCGGATCTACTTAATCCACAGTGAAATTGTTTTATTGCATTGCTGTTCATTTGTCCTTCTGCACCTAATAAAGAAGCCTGAGGCATAACTGAAGTTTTCTGTCTTATCTTCTCAATGGTTTTCAACAATCTGTAAGTAGGATACCACCTAAGAATCACTATAGCTAGAGTCTATGGGAACAGCTGCTCCTAGCAATAGCAAAAAAAATAATACTTACTTATCCCTAAGTGATCCCCTAACTGGTAAGATTGTTTCCCCTCACTCTCTCCAAGACTTTCCTGAATGACCTTTTTATTTTTTTTTCAATACCGGACCACCTTGTGGTCACACATGCAGGGTGAAAATTCTTATACACAAACCACTTTCCCTATTTTTCACATTGGCAATCATAAATTAATGCTGGTGCAGACTGACACCAATGTTCAGAGGGAATTTTTTTTCCCCATTGTTGTTCTCTTTTGACATTCTTTATGTCTAAGGGACAGCTATTAAAAGACTTTTCTTACATGTCCCTCCTATATTTTTTCATCAGATTTGCAGCAGACTTAAGCTTAGTTCTGTGGTGCTGTGTAAGATTGAGGTCAAAATTTTACATGAGCATAGCTGAGCTTTGCCTTGTCTCTGAAGTGAAGTACCGCAAGCAGTAAAAAAAAAAAAAAAATGCCAGATTTTTTGTTTAGCTCAACTTTGTGAAAAAACATCTGTGCAACAGAATTAGTGAACACAGCTGTGATCCTTTACAGGGAATTCTAAGAACAGGAAATAACTCCCTAAGTTTCTGAACAACCTATAATGTTTCCAAAGTAGCTTTTCCTGCTCTGCTACAGTAAGAAAATTAGAAAATATGGCCAAAAGAAAAAAACTGTTACTGTAACCTTCACCTTCCATGCAGTGACTAGCTTTAGGAGTTTTGGACGTGTACCAAAGTGGCACAAGTATGAATAAATCACAGCTTACCTCTGGATCAAAGATATCTGTCGCCTATCATCAGTGGGATTCCATTTAAGATTAGAAGGAACTAATACAAAAAGATCATCATCACAACTAGTAACCAACTGTATATTTCAGCTTAAGCCAGGCTTCCCTTACCAGTGTTCTTCCTCAGAACTGACATTTCAAGTATCATTAAGTGCCCACCAGAGGAGTTTAGTTGAGTCACAGCCATACTTTATAGAATCAATATATTGTAACAGATTTTATACAATTTACATTCTACAAAATTGTTTGAATTTCAAAATTATTCAAAGTGTTTATTATCACTTCTAACTTCACAAGGCAGCTACTTTCCAAAGTTAAGTAAAGTATTGCACTACAACTGTTCAATGTGGTGAAGCACTTATAGACACACTTCAGAGATGCTGTCCAGAGCACATGGCATCTACATCATCTTTCAGAGCAGCTCCCAGAAATCACATGTGCATCCTCCCATTACTTTCTTTAGGCTTGTCCTCTTATGTTTACAAATTGTAAACAATGGTATTTATATAAGACATCCCTACTAAGGTGCTCCACCACCATTATGAGCACATTTTGTTTTTAAAATTTTATTTTCTCAAAGATATAAATTTTCCCTACCTTACATACAAACTGAGATTTATCAAAATCTCTTACATATATACACCGACACAACCCCAAACCAAAGGAATGAGAAGTCTGTCAGCAGGGAAGAAGTACAGATAGGATAGCAGTCTCACACAATTGCTGTCCTTCAGTGGCCTCTAACTTCAAAGCAGGACCTATGATAAACTAGTCTCAGTAGCAGCAGAAACATCATTGTACACTTACTTAATGAACTTACTTTTAAAAATTTCTAAACAGGGCCTCTTCACCTCAGGAATTTCACATCTTTCCAGTTCATGCGCTCTCCTTTATACCTGCTGTATGATCTCAGAAAAACAAAGTATCAACACAAAAGCCCTAACTTGGAACTTTGTCATCATGACTTTCCTTCATTGGTTTCAATCAAGCCGCCTGGCCAGAATTAATTTCTTGCCAACTGGAAGAAAGTTACATTGATGCTAGCCTGCGCACCTGCCTGAGCAGGTTTATTTAAAAAAAAACCAAAAAACAAAACACAAACTCACACTCAAAAACCTGTTGAAGTTCTTTAAACACGAATTAAAAGTAAAAAGCAATTCCCTGCAAGCTCCAGCCTTCTGGCTCATGGAATCTCTTCCCAAATAAAATTAATTTTCTAGCAAGTTATTTTGGTATAGTGTATCACTAACAAATCAATGGTAGTCCGTAAGACCACTGAAGTATGCCTGCCAGTTCAAATGGTTCATGACTAAGAAAATTTGCTCTTGTCATCTGCTATAGCTACCAGCCAAATACATAGCATATAAAAGCATTAGGCAATGCCTCCTGTGCTCGAATGTGTATTTTTGCTTAAAGGGATTCAGTACAGTTTACTTCTCTAACTTCAGATATTTCTTAAACTACGTTAGTTTGCTGCCTTCTTTCTAGAGGTCTAAAAAAAAAAAAAAAAATTAGAAAAGATTAAAAGCCCAATAGAATTGGATCTGGCTTTATGGACGCTCTTCTGAATTCACTATCACCATGTCAGCAGTAGCGCTCTTTTCCAGTTCCAGTGCATAGGGGTTATACTCTTCTTCAAGTTTTCTCTTCCAGATTTTAACTAGGGAATATTAGAATAAAAAAAAAAAAAAAAATCAAAAAACCAAAACCAACACACAGGTTACTGTATAATACTTGAGGAAAAACTTAAAATGAAAAGTCAGACTGACTCTCCCCTTCCCCCTCAAAGTAAGTGCTGAGGTAAGTTGTCGCATTGGCATGGTGGCACGTACCCCACGCAGCATCAGATGGCACGTGAAATACTTCAGGAGTGGTAGTATCTATTGAAGTCACTGTCTTCAGCCCCTACTGAAGCAATGCTAACTCTGAAGGTAGATCCAACTTTAAAAAAACTCTGAAGTTTTCAAAACTTTCAGAGAAGTTTTAAGTTGCCTGGTATCCGTGACAACTTGTTACCTGGTGACTGTATGAGCAGAGCTGGAAGAATGTGTTTCTGGAAGTGCATGGCCTTTACAAAACACGAACACATTTGGACAGGAAGCTGCATCTCAAAGAGGCTTCAATATAAAACTTAAGTCCATCACAGTTAAAGAGTATACACTTCTAGAAACTTAACAAATAGAAATAATAAGAAGCTCTGTTAAACCTCCTTGAACAAAGCAGTACCACCTGCCATCAGTGGATTTCAAAGAGCAATTTTCTCTAAGACTTTCTCAGCAAGAGCTGACCTCAGGTTTACAAAATTAGAGTGAGGCACAGGGAAATTGCAGAAAAGCAGAATTTCCTCCCTTACTAACCACTAAAATGTCAGGTGTCATTTGTGACAGTGAAAATGGTAGAATTGAAGAGCACCTAAAATGAAAACTGAACCAAACCCAAGTCAGTAAATACTCACTATAATTTGGTACATCCTCATCAGCATCCTTGGAAGATGTTCTACCAGTTTCTGATAAGCCATTTTTTTCATGTTCAGTGGTTAAGATGCTGGGTTGAGTTTCTCTTAGTCCTCCTTCAGTTCCTTCTTCTAAAGCTGCTATCATATCTTTGTAGGCCTTCCTGGCCTCTGTTGTCAGTTGTACCATTCTATGAAAATGGTCCTACAGAAATACAAAATATTAGTAGAGATTAAATCATACAGTAAGTTTTAACATCTCCATAAAAACCTGCAATAAATATTCCTTATTCAGAACATATATATTCATACATAAAAGTTGAGCAGCTAAGTATACTAAACCATTTATAAGCAATTATAGAAACACCAACTCTCTCAAAAAAAAAATTTTGGAAAGAGATCTACATGGAGAGGATGTCAGGAAGAGATGGCCAAACTACTTCTTTGAACAGTGCTGAGTGGCTGTACTTCTAAAATCAATTTTTCATATACGCCACTGACTTGGGATAAAGAGTATTAAGTGTGCTAAAGCAAAAGAAACAAACAAAATCTTAAAGTCAAAGTACTTTTATTTTTCCCCTTACAGATAAAAAGTAAAGCTAAACAAAAACAGTAACCTACATATTTCAGCTTACCTGAGCCCCATCATAGCTAAAAATTCCCACCACACTCACAGGCACGGCTTTGTTCACACAGCGGCCTAGGGCCTTGCGATTAAGGGCAAAAACAAACGGGATATTCTGTTCACAGGCGCAGTCGATAATGTTGTGCAGAGTTTCATCCAACCCACCTGGAGCAGACAATAGAGTTAACAAAGAATTACACTATTCAAGCTGATTATAACTAAAGTACTGCTAGTACTGCTAAAAGAGAGCAAAAAATACCCCAAGATTATAGGTGCATTTTGAAATTACAAGTCTTTATAAGAAAAAATACATGGATCTCAATAACAGTGTTAGATCTCAATTTTTAAAGGATAATTGTACATCTCTTTCTTTAGTTCTTAATTAGGAGTATCCCTACACTGCTACTATTCTGGATTTTGTTGTATGTGTAGTATAGTTTAATCTAGTATTAAAAAAAAGACCTAGCTGCTAAGAAACTAGTTAAAATTTACTAGAAAGTAATGACAATAATTTCAACAAATTTAAAACAATTACTGAGAACTTATCGTCAATCTGTGGCCTAAAAGAGACTGATTCAGCAGGTCTTCTTGTGGTGGCACAGCCGGCATCAGTAACCTTTGTCTGTTCTCAGCTGCACTAGTGCAATCTTTTGTGCAGCTGCACTGCAAATCAGTAACTTGACAGATCCTAGTTTCAGATAACTTCCCCCACCTCAGATAGTCCTGACTCAGCTCACGCTTCAGCTGCACAGCAGCAAACAATCTGAAGAAGGAAGGCATCTTTATATGACTGGATTTCAAAGGCTACTCAAATAAGTTCTTCCAGTCATAATACTGCTGCCAATATACTGAGTCTGCATTCTTACATTTTTTTTTTATTCAACAAATATATTTTAAAAAAACTTATTTACCCTTTGACCGAATCTTTTCACAGTTAGGAGAGATGATGACACACTTCAGTTTTTTCAGCTTCAGATGTTTCGAAACTTCTCTAAGACCCATAACAAGCCTGCGTTTCATCTTGGCCTTTACTGGGTCTTTCTGATACAGGCGATCTTGGAAACGAACCAGTTCTTTTAGGAGATCTGTCACACAACTGTCAACTTCTTTACTAAGTACCTGGCTGCAATAACTAGAAGAAAGAATCAATTATATATTTTATACCAATAAATATATATACATATGTTTTTCTATTGAAGCATTTTTCTGAAGGCATTTATTTTGAACTATATAAATCGAAGTACAGCAACCAAGGTAAAAAATTCTAATTTATTTCTATAAATAGGTAACTTATAACAAGGATGGAAATCTGGATCAAATTCCTCCTCCCTAGGTTGCTATTTTTTGCCTGTCATCCTATTTCACTTATCAGACTACAGCCTTCTGGTGTTCATAAGTAAAGGACAAAAACCGATGTACATCATCCCTCTAGTATTCCCTGGGAAGATCAGGGTTCCAAATTTTTTTTCCTCCATTTTTTACAAAAGAATCATTCAGTAAAGAAAGGTCTTCAGGAGAAAAACGAAAGACATCTCAACTGCTCAGTCAACAGAAAGATGCCAAGTGCCAAATTCACAAAAGATTATGAAAAGAGATTGCAAGATCTACCCTGGGTCTCTTAGAAATACAATTATCTCAAAAATTTATTTACATTACAGGAGTTTTTATTTACTATTTCCAGTTGATTTCACTAAGTATCAAAGACAAGTCTATTAAAACACTGAAAATCCAATCTAAAGACACAAAATATTCTATGCTTTTTTCTACATCCTGTAATAGGTAGGACTGAGTTGCCCTTAGTTTCAATCCAAACTTTGTTGCATAAACACAAATTAAGTAATTTTTAATGCAACTGAAAGTTAAGCTAGAGCCAAAATGAAGATAAAGAACGGCTGTCCCAATATTAACCTTTACTGTAACATGAACTGCAAAAAGGCCAGTGGTGCCTTTACAGGAGGAAAAATGAAAGTTAAAACACTGCTTGAAGTAACTGTTCTAAACTGTCATTACTGAATCTCTGCCCTCTTCACAAATAGCAATGATTATTTCTTCTTTTATAAGGAAACATGTATACACATCTGTTTAAACAAAAATAAAAGTGTTTGCACAAAATAATCCATAAATCTTCCCTTTATTTCTCTGCTTAGCCCCATGAAAATGTCATTTGGCTAGTCACATTCTTTACATTTTTGTCATTTGGCAGCATAAAACCAAAGTACATACTAAAAGTAAATAATGTGTACAACTCTTTTTCTTCAATATTAAGCTTGTACTCCATTTATTTAAAGTAAGGTACTTATACTTTAACAGCAGCTCCCTTTTCCTTCCTTAGCCTCATCTTTTTTTTCCTTCAAGGAAAGTGCATTTTGAAGTGAGAATTACAACAATGTACTGACTACTTCTCTGGATCTAATTTCATTGTTTGTGTGTCAGCTTACAGAAAACCTGAAAAAAAAAAAGAACCTTCAGTCTAAACTCCAATTAGTGTTGCAGAGAATGCAATTAGGTATGTTGTTTGAAAAATGTAGCATCGGTGGTACTGTGGAAAACCAGGCATCAATATAATCAATACTTACTCTCTAAAATTCCTACTATGGATTTTTGGAAGATTGGAGGTTAGGTGCTTTGCAGTACTAGAACCTTCTGTAGATTCCTTGGTCCCTGTGTTCTCCAGAAACCCTTCAGCAACTTGCGTTACAGAAACAGCTATCATGTAAATAAAGATATTTCAATGAAAAAACTGACCAAAAAGCATTGCAAAGAGACTAACCTATCTAGTATCTCTTCAAGAGTCATCACTTCAGTATTACAACAATTTGTGGTAGTAGATGAACAGGTCATACATTTTTTCTATCTTAGTTTTTATTATTGTAACTCTTTTTTTTAACAGATTGCCAGAGAGATGCAGGGACTCTCATTACGACACATAATAAAGCCAACAGGAACAGAAGTGTGGAACAGTAATCAGAATCCAAATTATTCTACTACCTTGACTATCAGCTTTGGCACACTTTAAACTCCAGATAAGCCCAAGCTGAATCTTAGAAAATTCTGACGTAACAGTTCTCATTTGGCAGTCTTTGGTACATATTTTCGAAAGTATGAAGCATGCTCACTCTCAAATCTCCATCTATATACCGTATTATAGCCTTCTCTTGGAAGATACCTGCTTGAGTGTCCTGTAGAAGCGTTTCATCTTCAGTAGTATTTTCTGCAGACTGACAAACGTTATCTTTTGGTACTGCTGTCTGTTCTAACAAGTGTTGCTGTTTTCGTTGTTCTCTTTCTTTCAGAATAATCTAAAAAAAATGTATATATAAAATCAAAAAAAATTCAATGTCACATAGATAAGAAAGCTGTTTCTCTTACCAAGTGTTTACATACAAGCTGTTCATAATGAAGTTTGGCACTATCATTCAAAGTTTATAACATTTGGGTTTTTTTACATTTGCACATAAAAAGAAGGAAAGATAGTCTCTAAATCTGTACAGAAACAGACTTTTTCCTCGATTACCAGTGTCTAGGTGGAGAAAAAAATTAGTAGGGATCAACTACAAGGACAGAACTAAAGTTAAAGCGATTAATTGTTTCAATGCAGAGAAGCAGGTGAAAAAGTCTCCCTCTTTACCTCTCTTCTTCAGACTGTCAATTCGTAGGAATTCAGCCAAACACTCAAGTACACACACGCATATATATATGCACAGTTACCCTTTCCCCTTATTTCCCTGTTAAAAATCTTGACTCAGTCTAATAGATCGCTGTCTCTGAATTTGCTGGTTGAAGAAAAAGAGACGAAATCACCACGGAGAGCTGAGCTGTATGGTGCATGGAAGGAAGGAAAGCAGGACATATGCTGGATCCAAACCTGCTGCTATAGATGAAAGCAATAATCAGTTTCCTGAAACTCCTCTTCCTTCTCTACTTTCATAGCTGCTAAGAAGCAGTTATGGTATATATGATCACTAGCTCAGCTAATCTACCCAAAAGTTGTAATTAATTAAATCACAGAATCTAAGTGCAAAAGTAAACTTCTCAATTTGCATTTGTCAAAGATAAACAAAGAACAAATATATGCTCTCTACCATACTCAGAACACAGATACTACACAGACAAAACAGTTTTTGTCTTCTCACATCTTCTTTGGAAAATAGATGGCATGAAGATAGAACAGCCAGAAGACACAGTAATTAGTATCACTCCTCACTTTGTTACATGTTATATGTTGTTTATATTGCACAGTTCTCAAATTCAATTAAGCAGTACAGAATGACCCCTAAACTACCTTCACTAGCTCTGTAAGAATTGTTCTAGATCAAAAAGTGACATAGCAATGGAGTGGTATCTCCAAATCCTCTGTTTAGAAGACATGACAGAAAGCAACATGAATGGGCAAAGAGAGAAGATACAAGAGAAATCACCAGGTGGATCTATTGCTGCAGAATCAGCTGAAGTTCTGGCTTGGAAAAGCACAGAAACATTAAATACCACCTTTGTTTACCCATTCTCCCCAGTCCTGCAAAGAAGCATATTTTGTTGAAACCAAATAAGATTTCTTTGGATGTACCTCTGTACAATGATGTGTGGATACTTTTGTAGTAGCACTCCTTCAGCTATCAAGTGATTTAAGTCAGAATATATATTTTCGGGAGAATTTGTATACGCTATTTAGCAAGACTCTCTTCTTCTCCCCCATTGCTCCCTTCCCCTTTTTTAAACCAAGGAAAGCTAAAATTTAATTTAGACAAGTGGATGCTGAGATGCAGGTCTCCACACCAGAAGGTTTAACAGACTCACAGAGTAATACTGAAGTTGGATTAGCCTATATTGTGCTATTTAAGGTAAAAATATGAGCACCTTCTTAAGAGGTGTTGGTCTCTTTGCTTTAGGGACTTCTCTCTGTTTCCCTTTCTTTACCAAAGGAGCGCTGGAATCCAAAGGGTTATGAGGCATCTTTCCTTGGTTTAACCGGTGACTTTTTGTGGCTGTAGCAGGTTCTTTAGAAAGCAATGGTATGGCACCACCAACTGAGATAAGAAAAAAAAGTCTGAATCAGACAACTATAACAAATACCTAAACTAGAATCCAATGCAAGTTTAATGACTGGATCAGGACTAGTACACATCTATTAAATTTGTGTTGTGTTGCTATTGAGTATATTTATAGGCAATCCTGTGTCATTAACAATGTTATTTAATAAAGGTACTCTTCTCAAAAGACTGACTGTCCTCTACTTTTATTATACAACTGGAATTACAAGTTTTGTCCCTGAAATCTCAAAAGCAGAATTTGGCAGAACACTGCACTCCAAGCTACCTTCAATACCATGCCATGTTGGCTTGGTAAACCTTCAGAAATTTTCATGTTTCATGGTAATGGCATTTCCTCCTCCATAGATTCTGTACTGTGTTAAAATCACTGAGTTGCAGTATTACAGATTTTAGACTTGATTGCTACAAATAATCTGGAGCACTTACTCCTACCATTTGTTATGCCTTAACGAAGTCAGACAAAGTTCATTTGCAGATGAGTAATGCAAAGCTACAGCTAGGTCTCTTTTGCTTCACCAGCACAGCTCTTGGGAGTTGTCTACTTTACTTGCATTTTTAGAGGGTTTAGAGCACAGAAGTTTTAAATGACTGGCCAAATCGCTGAACTCGGACCTTCCAAACCATGTCCTCACACCATAAAATCTACTCTCCCATTTCAACTTGCTATCAGTAGGAACTGCTGTTATTGTGTGAGAGCACTTTGTCAAACTTCAGCTACCTGCAATACAAACCAGGTTACATTAGCAAGTCAATGAAGAGGATGACATAAGTATCAGTGGAATGAGCTGGACACCTCTGTGCCTCAGGCAACCTCTTCTCTCCCCTCAAAAACACCCAAAACTTCTGGCAGCTTGTCTGAAGCTACTTTCATATACTGCTTCCAAAGGGTTTATATGCTGATCCTGCAACATCACATACAGTACTAATAGTACAAACCGTTTACTTCATAAAACTACTACACCACAACTTCTCTTTTTTGACTTTGTTTAACAAAGGCAAACTGACAACACTGTCAAGAATGCTGTGCAGTATGTCAGCATGGGTGGCTACAAGAATTGAAGCTGTATTTGAAGCCATACAAGTATAAATCCTGCAGACACATAATATTTCCTTCACTCTGTAGCCCCTTCCTACAGGTTCACATCACAACAGTAACACATGTATTTAAGACAAAGCAAAAACCTCCACAAAAATTTTAAATTCACAGAGTTCTCATGTTCCTGAACTTGATGGCTTTAACAGTTTGTGCCACTCTGCATGACTGATGCATTTCCAAAGCGTAATTTAAATTCAAACAATACATTATTTACCAAATGAAGCAGTAAGTGGAACGAAATAACTTTGTCTGTAGTCACACTCCTTGCTTTTCATGTTCACTGTGCTTCTCTTATGGGTACAGAGGTCAGTACAATGCCACTTCACAAAGTTACATTTTGGTACACACCAATTTAATGGATGCACTGAATGTTAAAAAAAAAGTATAAAGCTGATGTAGGAGCTGCCTTATACTCCTAGGATACAAACGTGACACATCAATTTCTCTTCTGCAGCAGATTCAGAAACACGCAATTTAATATTAGAAAGCAGGTATTGCAACCCATACCTTTGTGCTCCACCATCTACTTGCCAATCCATGCACTATATAATTTTATATAAACAAAACTGGTTATTAGCACCTCTGCAGAATTGTGTTTGATTCAAATCAAAAAAAAAAAGAGATCAATTGCAGAAAAATAACTTTTAAAAGCATCTTAAAAGCTTTCAGTTAGCACAGGAAAATCTCATTGATGATTGCCATTTCAATTTCTGTATTTAAAAGCTTAGCTATCATATTAAACACAGTGAGACGAACTATCTTGTTATTAGCTATCTTTCTGAAATAATTTTGAAAAAAAAATCTTTACTGAAATAAGGAGAAATTTTGTCACCAGTAAATTCTAGTAAATATGTTTCCTTTTGCAAAAATATATTGCACGACTGCAGCCAAGAATAAATTTTGGCCTACAATGAGCCATTTGTTTCTGCTTCCTGATTATGCTTCCACAAGCTCTGAAAGATTCTCCCCATCACCAAAACCTAGTATTTTGTTAAAAGTAATTATTTCACAACTATCAGGCATGACAGAAGTCTTCCTTTGGCTTGGGCTGACTGACTCTCATACAACCCCTGTGTTTGTAGATGAGCTTTTTCACTCAAGTTACAGCTCTAGGATTTCCAAGATGAGCTTAAGAAAGTCTTTGCTACTCTGTAGCCCCTTCCTACAGCTTCACATCACAACAGTAACACATGTATTTAAGACAAAGCAAAAAGCTCCACAAACATTAGTGTTTTCATCAAGCTAAATTTCAATCACTTCTCATATTCATATAAGGTATTCTTTTACCAATCATTGTCCTGAAGATTTTTCTTTCACAAGTCTTCCAAACAATTCAGATTGCCATGCTTTTATAATTTTTAAGAGAACTTTCATCTTCTCTTCTATCTTGTGAACTGTGCTCCTATCTGCATATCCAGACCAGAAATCAGGCTACATTTAATGGTTAAATACCTAAAAACTACTCGAGTTGAAAGAAAGAAAATTTAATTGTAACCAATACCTGAAAACACCACAGGTTTAGAAGACTGTTTTGACTTCTCCGTTTGCTGCTTTTGCTCCAAGACTGCCAGCATGCCACCCAAATCCAATTGCACAGGAATCTGACTCTTCTTACCACCGCTCCTGGATGTTTCCTGAACAAGTTCAGTATCAATCAGTAATGCTCTCCATTTCAGAATGTAAAGACTGTATTTTGTATGGTGTGTAATACACTCAACATATTCATCCATGATACTTTTGATTTTTAACTTCATTCAATGAAAATGTTTTGGTCCTTAAATACAGATCGACTTTAATGTGAAAAATAAAAAATCAGAAACAATTCAAAAAACTTTTGAATAGCTACAGGAATAAAACATAAAAGTATGAAGTTTTTAATATTGGACATGCTTTATGTCAAGCTCCCACTTTGGTCAGACTGCCACCCAGTTTTGAAAAAGAAAAAAAGGCTTACCAGAATTGAAAGTTTTGTTAAAGGTACAGAAAAACTACTCTGTGAATCTTCCGGGGTGATTGCAATACACATATTCTGTTATCTTCAACATCTTATTAAAAAGAGAGGTCATAATCTTTAAGCACCATCTCCTCATAAGCAGTAATCTTTCTGTCTGCTTTGAATAGAAGGCAAAAGCAGCGTCCCATAGTTGGCACCACATTTAATAATTAAATTAAATTATGCCTGTGTGAATTCCCGAAATACAAGTGAAACCAGCACGTTTGGTGATCTTCTAGCAAGGACAGAGCTCCATGGTGCCTGCATTCCCGCCTGTGTGCCTCTGCCTGGGTGATGCTTCAGGGATCCCCTTGTTGGTGAGGTAACAAAAATAAACTTGCTTTTTTTGCATTTCATCTGTGGTTTTGGGGTTGTTCCTGCATCCTGCCTGTGTCAGCTCACACACAAACGTGCAGTCTAGCAAAGACTATGAAAGGGCAAACTACAACAGCAGAACATGCTAAGGAAATGACTCACAGATTCTTTTACTTTTAGAAATCTTATCCTGGAGGATCAATTCATTATAGCTTCTGTTACAGTAGAGTTAAGGAATGTGAACTGCTCCTTCTGAGCCTAGGATCTCATCTTGTGTAAGACCTACACCAGAACCTACCCACCAGCATGAAACTACTTATTGACCTCACTGTTGCTCCGTATTTCCTCTCCTTGCCCCAAGCTAAGTGGATTTCCTTGCCTCCTTGTCCTAATCTAGCAGAATCACTTTTAATAGGTTCTCAACTCCTTAAGACAATCAGTTTGGACTGGATTTATGCCATGATCAAATAACACAGGTGAAAGAAAAACTCTTGATATCTGAAACCTACAGACATTAGTGCAAAGCTAGTATTTTTCCTGAAACACTTTATCACAAAATGGAGGCTAGCAATTACTACTATTAAGTGGTTCTAATCAAGAGGGTCTTGTCACTTACCTCAAAGTATGAATGACAAAGTAGGAATACAATTGCAGATGAGCTTGGACTTTGTCTTATATTTAAATATGCTAATTTCCTTTGTCATTTTCAGTTGTAAACTTATTTTCAAACATTAATTCATTTACCTGCATTTTCTTTCTTTCTAAAACAGAAGATGAAGCTTGCTTCCCTGACAGTCCATCCACCTTGGGAGTTCCATCTAGTGCAGGAGACGGACTATCCCAAGGCTCTTCGGGGAGATGGATCTTTGAAATGTAGAGACAAAAGGTGACAAAGGAGGAAGAGAATATATTTAAAGACACATGGAAAAGGATAAAGTGGAGACAATATTAAATTCAAATGGAACATAGACAGTGAAATTAAGTGCACCCTCAGCAAGTCTGTGAATGACACCAAGCTGACTAGTACAGTTCATATGCTTCAGGGAAGGGATGCCATCGAGAGGGACCTTGACAGGCTGGAGGAGTGGGCCTGTATGAACCTCACAAAACTTCAACAGGGCCAGCTGCGAGGTTCTGGACCTGGGCTGGAGCAATCTCCAATATTGATGCAGATCAGGGGATGAATGGATGGAGAGCAACCTTTCAGGGAAGGACTTTGGGATATGGTGAATGAAAAACTGGATGAGAAGCTCAACATGAGCTGGCAATGCATGCTTGCAGCCCAGAACGCCACTTCTATCCTGGGCTGCGTAAAAAACAGTGTGGCCAGCAGCCTGAGGCAGGTGATTCTTTCCCTCTACTCTGCTCTGGTGAGACCCTACCTGGAGTTCTGTGTGCAGTTCTGGGGTCCCTAGCATAAGAAGGACATGGACCTGTCAGAGCAGGTCCAGAGGAGGCCCACAAAAACAGGCAGAGGGCTGGAACACCTCTCCTATGACAAAAGGTGGAGAGAGTTGAGGTTCTTCAGCCTGGAGAAGAGAAGGCTCTAGGAAGACCTTATCGTGACCTTCTAAAAGCCTTATCATTTGTTGTCTGCCATACTACTTAGACTCATTATTTCCTTCCTTTTTTTCAGATTTGGAAGAAAAAAACCAGCAAGGTAGATTTATCTTCAAATATTTGTTATAGAGGAGTATGAGTGGCTTAATGCTCATATTTCTCTACAACTTATGTAAGCTTTGAGAGGTTATAATACGCTTACACCTACAAAGCGAAATGGTTTTTCTCATTTGAGGTACAAGTCTGTATAGCACCTTCTTTATAACAAATCTGGTTTGAGCAATTACTGTGCCTTTTGCTGCTCATTCCTCCCTATCAATGCAATTTACTGCCTTAAAGCAAACAAAGGTTTTAGTTTTTTGTGCTTTGTTGTTTTTTGGGGTTTTTTTTAAACCTATTAATATTCACAGTGAAACAAAACAAGGACAAAAATTTCTAGCAACAAAACTAGCTTCAAAGCAACAGAAATCTGGAATTTCACCTTTATTATTTATGTTATTTGCTCTGCAAGAGCAATCATATTTCCAATCTTTGTGACTTATGTTTGAGATTCATTCCCATATTGAATTAATTTCCAAATTAATCCTTGGGATCCATTTCAGTCACGTGGGGAAAAAAAAAAAACCACCTCATATTTATAATTGATGTTAGACTCAAATTCTTACCCTTGCACATCTTTGCTACACTGTTCAGAGGCTCTTGAAATTTTATTATATGAACAAACAGCAAAGGCAGTTATTGAAAGAGTCTTAGTGTTACTTTTATGAAATGTAAAATTAAAACAAAACACCACTTGCAGAAAAATAAACTACATAAACAGAATGCTTTTCAACTAACTTTGAGTGTCGACAACAGAGGCGTCTATACCAGAATTAGGAGCCAGAGTTTAGGCAGCAGTTCAGAGATCAAAAAGGTATGTCCTCTGGAATGGTAGGTATCTACTGATTACAGTGAGTAGCTCTTTTCTGTTCACAGAGTATGTAGGAAGATTGCTATGGGCAGAGCCCCGTATCACAAGCGCCTAGATTTAGTCAAAAGAACTTCACCTTTAGTCTCACTTAAAACTTGCACACTTTTCCCTGCTTATTTTCTTAACATTTGCATAATGTTGTAAGATTACTTACTTCAGACTGCTTTCTAATGGCAGGAGTAAATGATGATTTCTGAGATCCTATTCTGTTTCTCCTGTCAGAAGCAGCTGTCAGATCTGGAAATTCCTCAGCATCCTAAACAAATAAATTAGAAGACTATTTTATAAGAACTAGCAAATTCATATTCTCCCCTGAAAACTGAGTTTTCCTACACGCAAATGATTTTCTCCCTGCTTATCAAACATTCATCATAATTTGTTTCACTGTACAAAAATCCAGAAGCCAAATGCAGGGCCAGCAACTATGATCAGCACTGTAATGGTTAAGTCATCTATGCAGCAGCTAATTCAGGGCTGAAAGAGCTTACAAGAGAAATGCTTCCAACAGCAGCTTGTTATTGGTGTCAGCTGATACAAATAATTAAGAGGTAAATAGCTCCTAAATAAGTGTTTTTCAGATCATTTAACAGCTTTGCAAATAACTTCCCTCTTCTTCCAGTACAGTCTCCAGCTGTGCAATTCTGCCTTAAACATTTAAGTGGTAAAGAACAAAAAGGGAAGGCAAAAGGGTAATAACTCTTGACTACAGTGTGGAAATAAACAGATAAATCACTCAGGTGATTATGCAGGCTTAGACACAAGAGTAAGTTTTATTAGCAGAAGATACATTATCCAAACTCTAAATTAACTAAATGCAGACAGGCTGGAGCTTGCTCCACACTGGCCACCTTATGTCTGCTACCTCAATCAAAATGAGCTTGGTTTCACTCAATTGATTCTCCTCCCACTTTCCGAGAGGCCTTTTTAGCTGTGATACAATACTACTGAACACACCAATGCTGCTTCTGCAGCCCAAAAGACTTCATTTAAACAGTCCAAGCTAGGAAGCTCTAGCATAAGGATAAACACACCTCAGTCAATGAACTATTTTTAAAGCAGCTTGGAAGAATGCCAAAAGACAACAGCAAGAAAAGGAAAAATGTTTCACAAACACACTCTTCCAGCTTCAGAACTTCTTGAACCAGAGGTAGTACCTTCCCATTTAAATAGCCCTCCATACAATAAATTTGCACTTCTGTCCATCCAATCACTTCTTGAATTAAAATAAATTTCTGTCATTTGCACGGTTCTGTAGCAAAATCAATAACTAAAATCTAGCACTCTGTGCGACGTTACACCTCCTTATACTTGGTCTTAACTCATCGCCTATAAAAGTCAGAGGGCATCAAACAAAACTACAAAAAAGATCAAATAATTTCCTTCTATTTCCTTGTTACTTCTCATTCCCATTTAGCCATCTATTTTACAGACTGAGAAGCCCTAGTTATTCAGTCTTGCCTCCCACAGAAATTGCTTTGTACCTTATTTGTACCTTAGATTATTTTGGAGCCTCATATCTACCTTTTTTTAGTTCAAGTATGTACATTTTTTAAAGGAGTGAAGGAAACAAAAGAAAAAAAAACACACTGTATTTAGATTGGACACATCCTGGATTTATTGTCATAATCCATTTTCTTTTCTGTTTTCTGAATAATTTGCAACACTGTTTGTATGTTTGACCAGTACTACCAGCACTGACCTGATTATCAACAGCAGCTTCAATTTTTTTCCCCCTCAGATAAAATAGCTAGCGCAGGGCCTATCACTATGCACGGAAAACCAGGATTACATTTCCCCAAATGCATCCATTTACGCTCAGTAACAGTGTCCATAAATGAGTGAATTTTATAAAACGAGTAAGTGATTCAATATACTGCTCTGGTGAGATGTTGCACTTTGGAGAACCTTCTTACATCTCCTGGGTGCCCAGAAGTTCCATGCGTATGATCCCTATTAAGGGGGCATCATACAAGCATTTCACCCATTTTTCAAACTGATGGGCACACAAGCATTCCCAGCAAACCAGGAGGGTCTGAAAGCTGCCACAATAAATGCTGCATCCACATCACAGATTCCAGTACCCAAAATTCTCTAACAAAGATGTCTGCAAACAGTCACTTCTTGTGCTGTTCCAGGACAATGAACGACAAAACAAAACTAATGTGTAGCCACAGCTCTGCTCCATGTTCCATTTAAAATGTACAGAACAGAAGCCAGCCAGGAAGGCTTCTTTATGCTGTCATTAACATTACGTACACTAGATCAAACATATAAATTGAGACATATACATAGTGTTGTACAATACTGGGCTTCCAACGAAGCACTGTTAAACCACGGACCATACAAAAACTCTCTAATGTGACAGACTCTAAAGCCTTCACAATACTGATAAATTAAAGTATCAAATGCATATTACAGCTATATGAATTTGAAAAAAAACCCTAGAACTAGCAATCAGGAATGTAAGCAGTGACAACTATATTCTATCGAAATTGTTTCCAAATATGAGATGAGTAGAATTGCACGACATTCTTTAAAATTGTGGCACACTATGGTACCCAGTATATTCCCCGTTACTTGTGCTCTATGCTTTCTGCAGCAGTTACTACAGATTATTTTTAATTTAGGAAATTTGACTTTTATTGTTATCTGTTAACATCCAGACTCTAAAGATCTGTCATTCCGAATTTGCTCCTAAGTCTCTTCTGCACTACTCTTGTGCTCACTGAATACGTGGTAAGTCAAAAGGCACAACTGTTCCCTAATAGTAATTTCTGACAAAATATCTCAAGTGAAATGGACCTGAACTAATATTCTCTACAAATGGCATATGAACTTAAATTTGTACAAAGTTGTGTTAACATCTCATCTTCCAATACACTCATAACACTTAGAAGAACAGCAACAAAAACCTCTTCACTGTACCTCAATCCTTGGTGGTTCCTGTATTGTAGTAGACTCATTCTGAGGTTTCTCTACATCAGTGGGTGACTTTGTTTTTTTCTTCTTTTTCTTTTTTTTTTTCTTCTTTTCCAACCCTTCTTCAGGCTCAGTTTCACTAGCATCATTTTTTGTTTCTGACTGCTGAAAAAATAATGAGGCGTGACCATCAGAAATTGATCTATTTCAGTACTACCTACCAAAAAAAAAATGCAAGTGAACACACTTATACAACTAAAGGGTATCGTAATCAATCCAGGCTAAGACATTAAGTTGACAAGGAAAAATCAAGATCTATTAGAAATTCAGAACTACTGCAAAAATTCTTCTTTTCAAGCACATTGCAGTTATCAGAACATATTGGGACTACTGAGATTTCAAGAGGAAATATCCACCCAAATAAGGCAAGAGTTCCACCTTTCATGTATCATTCTGAGGGTCAGGAATTTGAAAAAAAGTTTAACTTAAAAGTAATGTATTCAAATCAGCTATTTTGGAAGTTTGTGTTGCTGGAGTAGCACTGTCTTTTGGACATCTTTGTTATTCTTTTCCACTACAAGAGAAGAAAAATTCTAATAAGGATAATATTTCTTAAAAGCTACATTAGAAGTGGACATTTTAAAGAGCCTAGACAAAAAAATGGCTATGTATCACATCAAGCAGTGACAGAAATTAGTTTAGAGCAGACAATTCTCACGTACCTTTGCTTCACTATCCTGCTTCCCTTTGCCTCTGGACAAACTTTCAGATGCTGGTGATGACACAATTTTCTTTGGGGGCTGTGAAAGTACCATGGCCCAAGACACATGGGGGTGAGCACAGCCACCTGCAGGTATTTCAGGAAATGCCACTGGCAAAAAAGTTACATACAAAGATGTATTAAAAAATTTCTCAGATACTCAAAAGAACCAGTAACGAATTAACCAAGGACTAGCAGATACAATAGAGGAAGGACTGAAATAAGACACTTGCACACCTCAGAAAGCTTCCTGGAATTGTAACTACTCCATATATTGTCCATCACTATATACATACATTTAGCCCAATTAAATTATAATTGGAAAGACATACTGTGTCATACTAACGACATATAAATAATTCCACACCTTCTTTCTAAGCTATTTTTCTTTAAAATAACAAACTTTTGCTATATTTACACACAAAATTATTTATTTATCCCACTCAGTCATACAGCTTTCACATACAAGGCTACATCAGTAATTTCTAAAAACTTCCAACTTTTACAGACATATATACCAGATGAAAGACTTTCTAATGTGCCTCAGTGTACAAGAATTCTACCCACTATCATTTGGAGGTATCAATGTTTTGAAAGAACTCACAATGAATTCTATAAACATTCTTAACATATAGCAAATACAGAACAAAATCTAACTTTTTCAAGAACTAGAAAAACTTGGAATGAACAATGAAATAGCGTAACGGATTTACATGGCAAGGTTTTGATAGTGGAGGGAGGCTGCAGGGGTGGCCTCTGTGAGAAGATACATCCAGCTTCAGCCGGCTCCAAAACAGACCCACAACTGAGCCCATCAGCGATGCTGGTGGTATCTATGTGATAATATATTTAAGAAATGGTAAAAAACACTGTGTAGGAGCTGTAAGCAGGAGGAGTAAGAAAAAATGTGAGATAAACTCCATGGACACCAAGGTCAGTGAAGAAGGAGGGGAGGAATCTGCAGTAGACTCCCAGATGCTGCAGTAGACTCCCCTGCACCCTAGAGAAGACCATAGTGGAGCAGGCTGTCCCACTGCATATGTGCAGAGAAAGGAGTGGCAGAGAGGAGCTCTTAAGAACTGATCATAACCTCCATCCCCTTGTGCTGCTCAGGGTAGGGAGGAGGTAGAGGAGTTGGGAATGAAGGAGCGAATATAAGCCTGGCAAGAAGAGAAGGTGGGGGTAAAGTGTTTTTAGTTTTGTCCTTGTTTCTCACCATTCTACTCTATTTTTAATTGGCAATAAATTAATATTTGCCAAGCTGAGTCTGCTTTGCTCATGATGGGCAACTGGAGAGCAATCTACCTGACCCCCAAGCTTTTTTTAATCTTATTTTCTCCTTCTGTCCTGCTGAGAAAGAAGAGTGAGAGAGCAGCTGAGTGGGAGTCTGGCCGACAGCCAAGGTCGGCCCACCACAAACTACTGATTTATTCTGGAGGACAGGAACTGGGGATAGTGTTTAGGGAAAAAAACATTATCAGATGACTTTAAAGTTTCTGGAATAACTTTGTCTTTAGAGGGCCCTTCAAATCACTTCAGCAGATAAATTTGTCCTTTCTGAATCCTTGCTGAAGTCAGTGGCAAGATAAGGATTGAACTCTCCAACTGGTACATGTCTGTGTACACAGAGAAATCCAGCGAGAGGCCCTTAGACAATCCAGTGCATAATGCACGTGACATGTCTTAGACGGAGTCCTGCGGAACAGAACCTTTTTTCACACAATTCTGGATTTAAGTATCTCAATTAAATTTCAATACTTACTTACTTGAAACTAGTCACTTTATAGTCTGTAGTAATTAAAAAAAAAAAAAAAAAAAAAAAGCTCTACATCCCCAGAGCCACACAACAGGTAAACAGAACAAAAAAGAGGATATTTCAGCATCACAATTCTCCACAGCTACTCTTCTTTGTTTAAGAGACTTGACAGAAATAACACACGCCATAGAACTTTTAGGTACATACTAGGCTCTAGACTGCCAGCTATTTAAAACAAATCTGCTTATCATGATTGATAAAATATTTACCTCTTATTTATTTTTGGGAAAAAATTTGAAAATGACTTAACATACTTCCAATAATCAATACGCGTTACTTTCTCTCCTCTTAACACAGGAGGCACGTACAGCATATTTGCTCTTATGCATCAATGAAACAACAGAGAAGGAAGATAATGACAGTTTTAATCTGCTGATGAAATCTATAAGCAAGAATTAGCTACAAGTGGTCATCTTATTTGAAAGAAACAAATACAGCTTTATTTGCGTGAGTTTTTTTCTTTTGTAATGGGCTTCCTGTTTAATTTCTTTTTTACTTTACACATCAACAGCTCCTCAGAACACGTTAGTTTTCCAAATTGATGAGATGCAAGCAGCTAAAATACAGGGAAATAATTTGTGTCTGGAGCACTCACCTCTACCATCAAATGAAGACGGAATTAAGCTCGCTACTGTTTCATCGGAAGTTTCTGATGAAGCTTTCCTTTCCACAGAAGTATCTTCCTGCAAAACAGACAGTCTGGTATCATAAAAGTAGGAATAAAATCACTGACCTAAACAGACCTAAATATAAAAAACCCCATAAATGAAAAAATCATCAACCTGTGCATAGATAAAGGTGTACAGAATTTTGTAGCCTGACTTTTTTTGTTGCTTTCCTTAGGGGAACCATCATTTTGACCATACAGCACTACAGAATATAAGCAGACGCTTATATCTGATTCAATGTATGTGACATACTGCTGCCTGTGTCAGAATTGTAATTACTAACAAAGAAAAGAGGGAACCAAGGAAACGAAGAAAAATAATAAAGTTAAATGCTTACGTCTTAACAATATTTTTTCTTCCTTCTAGAATTCAGTTTCATATTTTTATTCTTTAGCACAAAGCAATTAAGTACAGTATTCCAGACTTTTTTTTTTTAATCTGTTAAAACTATTTGATAAGTGACCGCTTACCTATTATTTCCAGGCAGAGAGAAAAGAAGAAGCTGTTAAGAAACCTCAGCAACATATGTGGTTTGTACCGGCAAGCTAGAAGTCTAGACCAGAGCAGTACCAATCTAAATTCTAACAATACTTGGATTTCCCCTATCTACTGGTAGCACAGACAAGGAAAGAATAGTGAGAAAAAGAACAGACAGCAAGCACTGACTCCACCATCTACAAAAACAATCGTAAAACCTTAAGCTATGAAACTCCTTGCTTGCAAGGTGCTTAAGCAGGTCTTAAACTAAGGGCAAAACTTGCATTCAGAAATGCCTGAACTTCAGACACGTTTTATTTTTATGACTTCTGCAACACAAAAGCATCAGCTAACCTCTGTGCTCAACAAATGAGACATCTGTGGTTGACTAAGGCATGTAACGTTACTTCCCGCTGAACACACTGGTCCACTTTTACGCTGTAAATTCAATCTCTCGCTGCTTCCCAAACGCTGTGACTCGTGGGAATCCAGAATGGTAGCTTCAAATGTGGGTACAGAAAGAGACTCTGATTTTGGAATTTGAGTTGACTTCTTGCTTGCAGTTTTACTGAACCTGTCTGAATAAAGCACATAAAGTCTAAATAATTAAACTTGCTTGTGATCATTTCTAGGTATGTTTTTTAGTACACTAGTTGACAGAACTACAGTAATTGTCACAAGAACTATTGCTACAGATAGCTCATATTAAGAAAATAACCTGGCAATGTTAACTAACATGTATATACAATACTGACTCAACAAGCAACTGTAAATTCAGATGCTTGCTTTGGAAATTTTTCATACAAGTTTATATGAATCTGTTCAATCAGCAAAAATATGTAAGTCACCATCCCTTGTCAAAAAGTCACATAGGAAAGAAATCCTGTTCCTTAATCATTCTAGATTTAGAAACATGGTCACACACTGGAGGCTATAGCACAGTCAACCATTTTACTTGTATTCACTGTATTTCTAACCAAACAACACATTTGTACCTGGCTTCATGGAATCTCTGCTGCATGCGGAGGTCTCGAACGAAGTCCTGTTCATAATTCTAACAGAAGAGTCAGCTCCATCGGGCCTTTTCTTGTCTAATTTTTTCTCACCCTCTTTTGATCTCCTCTGCTGCAAATATTTGACATATTTAGTTGACTTCACTTGAACTTTGTAAAGTCATCAAGTTTGCCTTACCTTGAGTTACAGTTAACTACCTACCTCTCCATCTGGAGTGTGACCATCAAGCAACTTGGAGCAACCATCAACTTATAACTAACATAATATACAATACCACAAATAAAAACAGGAACAGCCAGTTAGAGATTTGTTGTTTAATTTAACCTACCTTGTCAACTGTGCCAATTTTTGGCACATGTTACAGACTAAACAAGCCAGATCATTCCGTATGTTTCTAGACAACTGTACTTTTAAGATCTCATTAATCACAGCACTTCCAATAGTTTACAATTGTTTGGTCTTAAATCATCCGGTCTGATTTTCTAAAACTGATTTTCATCTAGAACAGGGCTAAAATCTCAAAAGCATTTCAATCTTTTGACTAAACTACATATTGCAGGCAAAACTAGGAAGGATTGGTGTCACAACATGCAAAAACACTTGGAGCAGACAGAAAGGAACGAGAAAAGACACATCTGGAATCAGTATGGCAGGCAAGGAACAAGCACTAGGCTTGCATCTATGCAAAGTATACTGTATCAACCTAGACGAGTGGCTTAACTTTGATTACAGGCTGCTAGTCTAAATTCAAAGTACATGCAGCAGCAACATTATTTTCTTGGGTGGGAGGACAAGGCATTTTCTGACCTCCAAAGCTAAACTGTTCAAGCTTTAGGAGATGTGATCAAACTAACACAAAAACTGCAAAGATCAATTACTTCTCTTCAAGCTCACAAAAAAAAATAAATGACAGGCAACAATGACAAAAAGATTGCTGAACAGTACACAGCTCAGTCCAATAAAGATCACAGAACGCCTCCCAGAAGTTAAACTAAGTTTCTTCATACTACATCACCTGTGCTAACGCTGAGCTAATCATCTCTCCAGACAGCTTCAGCGTCTTTCTCTCAAAAATATTTTTTTTCTCTCAGAAAGGAAACTACTAATTTTAGGTCTCTAGCCTTTGTATCTTATGTCTAGTAATGCATGCTTAGGACCTAATCTTACAACCTCCTCTGCACAGGCTAGACCCACAGTGAAGTTACCAGGTCTCTGTCTAGGAAGTAAGGTCCACCAGAAGGATGTGACTGGAGAACAGATTACTTGAACCTGTCAGAAACAACAGCAGCCTTACAAATCCAAGAGTCACAACGTCTAACTGCAGAGGGAAATGGGTTAATAATACATTTGATTTTTTTCTCTGATTTTTTTTTTTAATTTGAGGATTTTGTCTACTTTTTGTTTAAAAATATTGTCCACATTTCAGGAAATTTATCCTCAAACACACACACAAAATGACAGAGGTGTTTACTGAACATTTGCTTTACTTTTGAGTGAAAGAAAATATTTCTAACACTAACTGTTCTTCCCTCTCCACACCAACACAACCTGCTCTCCTGTCGCTTGTTTTCTACCTGTAGCAGGCCTTGGAAAGCCTTCAACAACAGATGCTGTCTCATTACTTATCAGCCACATAGCTGATTACAGCCACCAGGTCTCCCTTAACTTAGGTTCATAGAAGCTGCCACTGGGCTCAGAAAAAAAAGCCCTTTCACCCTCGCCCCAAGCCTCGTGAACAAAGTAAAGCATAGTTCACAAATGAATATTTTACTGAAGAAAAATAATTAAATTCCCCACATGTTCCAAAAGTACTGCTTGAGAAACTGCATTAATTTGAACTGTATTAATTTGAATAATTCCATGAACTTTTGTGAAATCTGAAACTGAGTATGTTACTACTATCCTCTTTAAATGGCATTCATTATCACTACAAGAACATAGAGTGATTACTCACTTTAAAAAAATGAACCAAACATTTAGAAAAGTTGATTTAAAGTAAGAATTCTATTTTAATTTTTTAAAAACCACGTATTTACTCACCTTCAAAAGATTTTCTTGTCTGATCGGATACTTTTGCTCAGCAGAGTCACTGACTATTCCTGAACCATTGTGGTGTACTGAGTTGTTAGAATGACACTGTGAACCAGCTACTGGATACACATTTGAAACAACATCACGTGAATAAGAGCAGCTGGAGTATTCACGGAAGGCAGGATCTCCCAGAACACTATGTGAAGGATATTGAGACAGAGATGAGAAGTCATCCAGGGGCAAATCTTCAGCATATACCTGTTGCCTAGATAAACGTATCATTCCTTGGCTGAATAATTAGTTTAGTGAGAGAGATATATTTCAAAAGAAAACTATTCCATGTTACTTCAATTAAGTATTTTCTCACTGCTATAGACCGCTTTGAAAAATAATTAATTTTGTTTTGAGAAATCATGCAGTTTAGCAAACATTTTAAAATAAAGATGCTATCTGTTCCCAAGTTTCAAAGCTAGTCTGCTTTGCAGTTATAGTCCTCATTTTTGTTTAAGGTTATTAAGATTCTTCATACTTATTTTTGGGAGGCTTTTTCTTGTGAAACAAACCAAAAGCACAGTATAACTACATGACATGCACTACATACTTGACTACAAAATTACAAACATTAAGGAGTAAAACCTGTCTTAAAAAGTCATAATAACAAAGTAGGGTTATAACACCTTATGGGGTATAAGACATGTATGAAATACAATATAGAATTACAAGATAATAATTAACTGACCTGCATTTAACCATCACAGTTTATGAAAATACAACATGTCTGGGGCATGCCTTTTTCCTTCAAAGGTATACTCAAAGCTTTCTTCCAATTTTCTCCTACTTTGTACAGAAACTATATGCAGAGATCCAAATTTGATTAGCAAAACCAGAAATTTCTCAGCTTCATAAAGTTGCATTTAATTTTTAAAGCTGTTCACCGTGAAGTGGCCAACCTCTGAATCTTGGGTAGTTAATGAAAAACAGAGAAACCTTCCCATGAAAATAAGAGAATTCAGATAACACATTTTCTACTGTCTGTTGCAATTGTGATAGACTGTAGTCAAAACTCCTCTTAGTTTACACACAGAGGAGTAACAAATGAGAGTAAAAAAAATAACTATGGCTCAGTCTCAACAAGGCAAAATATTCATCAGAATATTACTGGGTTTTTTGTTTTTTTTTAATGCTAACTGATGCAATGATAATGCTCTGTTTCTTCTAAGACATAGACCAGGCCATACTCACTTCAGTGTTAAATTTCTAATACAAATCAAAATCAGCTGCAAATACTCGGATTTCCTGTAGGATAAACGTAAGGCCTACAACAAATGTGTTCACTAAGGCTCTAACTGAACTTGTTAGAACGTACCAATAGCTCCAAAGCAACTGTAAAATTAACTCAGTGGTTCGAGTTCTGAGAAGCTAGGAGAGAATTATGTAACATCACCAGATTCTTACAAGACATGATTATTTCCTACCCTACTATGCATGCTTTTTTCTAGTTTGCTCTGGGGTTAACAATACTTTTATAAGTCTACCCCAGAAATGCCCTTTTTTTTCAGGCCTTATTAGAAAAAAGCCTTTAAAACCTGTAGAGTTCTTATTAAAACTGCCTTTCTGGGGATGCATGAGTGGGGAGAGGCGATCCAGGAGGAGTCTCGTACATTATTTAAATGTTTTACAGCACGAGAAACCTTCCGAGAAGACCTTCCTCTTCCTTTTATATGGCCATTCTTTCATCCAAGGAATGGATTCAGCTCCTTCCAAAGCACAAATGAGCTACAACAATCATTACAGACCAACAAATCCTCCTTAACATTCTGTAACAATACAGGCCCTTCAGAGCAAGGGACAAGATACCAGACATACACTCAAAAAAAATAAGTGCAAAAACCCAAATCATGAAGACAATGCACAAGTGTTAAAATATTAATGTATCAGAGCTTTGAGTTTGTAAGAGCATGCAATGTCCAAAACTGGAAAGTTAAAATCTCCCAAGAAATAATATTCAGAAAATATACATACTTATCCAAAGATGGTTCCTGAACAAATGGGTGGCATGTAGTTAAATACCTAGGAAAGACACATGCTTCTGAGGGTTCTGACCATGCCACAGTTACCGCCGCATGTTTTGGAACAAATGGTTTGACCTCTGCTGACAACTTGATGCCCTGAGAAACAAAACGTTTTTTGGCTATGTGCATTTGGAGATTAATGTTATAAGTGAAAAATAATAATCCTTGTGACCTTAACTGTCAAAAGAGAGCATTAGTTTGCTGTCTTCTAACAAAACATGCAAAACAATAAAGGTCACCAAAAGGAAATGGAGGAAGAGGGAGAAACAAAATCAAGGAATTCTAAGAGAAACGTGACTGCTCTGGGAAGTTATTTCCTTTAATATCCACATTTATAATGAAATATCCACAAAGGTCAGGGACAGAAAGGACAGAGGCTTGTTTAACACAAAACGCAGGTAACACTATCTTATTTTAGATTTGGACAACATAAGCTAAAGCTTGCAACACACACTAGCACTACTGTAAAATCGAACTCCGGAAGTATGTAACAATAATGGCTTCGTCCACATCTGTATTTCATCTGTGTCTGAAATCGCTACTTAATTACACAGCCTTCTCATTTCTGGTACAACACAAATCACTAAGACAAATTTCCCATTTGTTCTGAACTACCATCAACTTAAACAGGGTATGTATATACAGAAGGACTGAAAATATTTATTGCCATTACAGTATTACACTGCTTTACTCACTTTAATATATGCCACAAATCATTCCTATAGTTGATTGTGTATTTTGGGGTAATTGACACACTACATGAAAACTGGGATTTTTTTCACTTGTCAAAGCCAATTTCAATGACTAAGTAACGTGCAAGGCTTTTAAAAATACTTGAATGGTAATTTCAATGCTTCAGCATATAAACTGGACTCCCTGCATCCTATAGTGTCTCAGCAGTCACTTGTATCATAAACTTTTATAGAGCTCCGACAGCCTAAATTACAAATAACTGTCAACTCTTCTGTTTCTGAATGTACCAAGCAGATCCAAATGTACAATGCACAACCATTGTAAAAGTGAAAAATAAAATGTGAAATTTGTACAGTTAAGTCCACTCGTATACATGAAAAACATAAATTGAGAGGTAACTAAAGCAAAGCATTATTGAACAACCACTGAGAACACTCGATTCACTAAACACGCAGCAGACCACAAGAAACAACTGCGATGGCAGGCTAATCGCTAACTTTAAAGACCCCCGAGCCTGCTCAGTAAATAAGTTCATGTGCAATGCAACCCCGTTGTCCCTGGCTAGAATTTGTGCCTCCATCTTTAAAGCGACTAGGACGCCCACCTGCCCCTGCAGCAGGCTCTCCGCTCCCTGAACAGGAAGCGGTTTTCACCCTTAAGCTCACGGGATCCCGCTCCCGAGCGGCGGGCACCGACCCGCTGGGCACCGACCCGCGCTCCCCCCGCCGTCTGGTTTCGCCCCTCCAGAAGGACTCTCCTCCCCTCCCCCGAACCAAAGGCCAATTCAAGGCGTGGGGCGAGTCACCCGCCCCGCTCCGCCGGAGGACGGCGGACAGGCGGAGCGCTCGGCCCGTCCGCAGCCGCCCCCGCCGCCAGCCCAGCGCCGGGGGAGTGAAGGGCGGGGCGCGGTGGGCCCCGGGCCCAGAACGGCAGCCCGTGGCTCCGCGCCGGGCGGAGGAGGCGGCTGGATGCCGGCGGCTCCGCACGCCCGTTACGCAGCAGGTCGGGAAGAGGTGAGGAGGGAGCGAGGGACCGTGGGGAGCTGCCGCCACCCTTACCTGGCCGCCTCGGCCCGCAGCCGGCCGCCTGTCCGCTGACATGGCGTGGGCAGGCCGCGACCCCCGTCCCGCCCGCCTCCCTGCCGCCCCGGGCGCGGCGCAGCGGCGCGCTGCGATGACGTCGCCGCCGAGGGACGGGCGGGCGGCGCTCGGAGGGAACGGCGCACACCCTTCCGGCACGGGCGCGCGGCCCGCGGGATCCGGCTCTGACAGGGCCCGGGGCTTCGTCCCGCCCGGGCCGCCCCCCTTCAGGCAATGCTGGTCCCCGGGAGGGACAGAAGGGCCCGGAAGGTGGGCACTCGCAGGCAGCACATCCGCAGAAAGCCTTTTAAGGACCACCCGTGGGACACCAAACACCCGCGAGTCTGGTGCTAGAACCCCGAGGAAACGCACGGCTTCAGCAGGGCTCGACGAGCTGCTGACTGCTGGTTCTTCCCCTTCAGCCATTGCAGGGCACTTGGAGAGCCCCCCCGAGGCAAAGCTATCAGGTTGATACTTCGCCCGGAGAGGCTTTTGCAGACCATTTGTCCATCACCAAGATAGGAATCCCTAGCAGCTTCAGAGGAAAGACTGCAAGGGTTATTTTCCTCACCAAATTTGGCAACTTACTTACCTCTGTCTGTCACCATAACAACCTTGGTAGCAAGCACACATGACACAGGGGGACCACGTACTTTATCAGTTAAGCTACATGCAGACGTTCCTGGTTTTGCTGGCCTTTCAAATACTACAGCTGTAACGCTGGCTTGCATGTGCAATGCATCAGACTGGTACTACATGAAGTTATTCAAACACCAAATACACTGAAGCACCTTTTAAAAAAAAAATAAAATCTGTTTGTATGGCTCCTAGTACAGGGTCCCAGGATGCCACAGTGACCATTTCAATGCAATTTATTACTTGACAGACGGAGTCCATCCAGCAGCTCACGTTTGCTGGCGCACAGATTCCTGAAAAAGGATGGATTAGTTTGGCTATATTAGACCTGACCTTCTACATTGTGAAGAAATAGAGTTCATACTGTCCCACAGCCAGCAGTTGCTTTTGTCAGGTGAAAAAGCACTCAGTTTACTTTGACACCACGAAATTAATGATTACTTAACATCTTATAAGAAAGCTATGCCTAGTCATCACTGAATATCCTGCATTAAAAGGGACTCACAAGGATCAAGTCCAACTCCTGACTCCATACAGGGCAACCTCAAAGTTAAACCATATGTCCAAGAGCATTGTCCAAACACTTCTTGAAGACCAACAGGCTTGGGCCCTTGACCACTTTCCCAGAGAGCTCATTCCAGGGCTTGACCACCCTCCCACTTCCTCCTGACATCCAATCTGAACTTGCCCTGACTGGGCATTCAGCCATTCCCTTGCATCCCATCACCAGACACCTCATGAGAAGTACGATGACAAGCAGTCCTTGCAGGATAATCAATACCATTATAATCTACATCAGCTACAGAGTCCCATAATTTGAGTATGTCAGGCGCTGGTCTGAGTATTACCTACCACTGCCAGCTTTCTTCTCAGATTGCCTGCAGTTCCCAACTCAAATCAGGGTTAGGAACTTCAGCCTCCAGGGCAAAATAATTCTTGCAGATAAACAAAACAGGTTCACCAAGTTATTTTTTTTTTTTTCTGAAGTAGGTAGTCGTAGCATGTTAGACAATGAATATTTGTTTTGTCTGGTAAATTAGAACTCTAGGCATTTAGTTTTATAGAACATTAAAAATAGTTTATTTCTTTATGCCTGCTACTAAACAGATGAGCCATTGGATTTGAAGAAGCTACACTTCAGCAGAAAAGCTGAGTGCAAAAAGTTATTGAACACAGGTAACAAGTGATCATCTAGTTAGAGCATGCAACATATAAACTTAAAATTCGCTGAAAAGTCGGACAGGCACTTAGATTAACAGTAAATAAGATAACTTCATCATTCTTTGAACACCATAGCAGCCTACTTGGAATTGCATTTGACTGAGCTTTGTTGCTGTGAATAATACAGCTCATGCACAGGTATGGATGTATGTTTTGTACATTTCAAAGTATTCACTGAATACTACCAACATATATACACACATATACATAGTTAAGATTTAGGAGAAGATTTGTAGACAATGGTTCATTTCTGCTCATCCTTTGGAAGAGGTCTTCTGAAGAGAAGAATATGCGGTTCTGCAGAAATAAAATTGAACAAAGTGTTAGTCTGTCACTTAAGTCTTGATTACAAGGATTTCTTCAATTTAAGTAGCCTTGAACAACAGTTGTAACTTGCTGCCAAATACGGAATAGATTAAGAAGTCAAGTTCACAAATATGGCCTCATGCATAGCGTGAACAGATCAACTTTGCAGTAACCTTACAAAGTCAAACAGATGCTTTTGAAAGTTTTATACCAAATGATGGCAGTATCAAAAACTTCAGATACTTACCGGAAGGAAGTACTGGAAAAAATACAGAGTATTTTTAGTTAGTAGTGGTACTTACTCAGTCTCTCTCCATTAGGCTATTTCATGAGCTTTGTTGCTATAACTTAGACTAACAAACTGTCCTTGCTAGGTACATGATACCAAGCATCAACAAAAGCCACTGCAGTTAATACAGCCAGCTTACATTATTATTGATCTGACTTAAATGCCTCCAAAAAAGTGTGAATTATCAAAGGTGCCCAGATAAGGGAAACACTGGAAGGTTATGCTGCTTTCTTCACCTGGTGCTTTGGCAACTTGCAACTCCATGCTGCTGCAATTAATCTAACACCAGTTACTTTTTAGTCAGGCTTGTCAATGGTGAGTTATCTTGAATGGCTGTTTTCAGTACATCTTAGATGGGAGAGTTTTTAAGGCTTCATCTCCCATTAATTGAAAGACTAGTAGCTATCTAGAGTTCAAACTATACTGTAAACTTTTCTGAGCATTAACAAAGGATCTTGTCTATGTGAGCATCTATTAAGTTTTTGTACAAAAAGCAGGTGTGTCAGCTTTATGATTTAAAGATATGCTACTAAATGAAGGTTGATTCAGTAACTGAGATACTAACATTATTCAAAAGCTCACAAGAAGCCTACTTCTATAGGCAGAGGTAGGAACAGTTTCCAGTCTGGCATGTTTTGTCTACTGATAGACCGTATGTTCCTAGGAGAAGGCTAGCATTTTGCAGCTCTGAGAGCAAGGTGGGAAGGTTGTAAACAAAAGCTGTTATGTTGCCTTTGTTGACAAATGGCTAAAATAGCAAGGAGATAAAAAGGAGTCTAAACATTCAGTAGTGAAATCCAGCTCGATTCCACAGCAGGAGCAATTATGCACTACACACTTCAGTTGAGCACCAGGCAGGTGGTATTTAAGAATCTGTTGTTCATCTAATTCTGTTCAGATGTGCTTACCTGGTTCATGGATCATATAGTGAACCCAGCCGAGACTCTGCTGAATACCAAGTCGTCTCCACTCCTCTTCAGACATTAGATGGGATTTTGGCACTTGTTTCGAAAGTTCTCTTGGCAGCATAACGTGTCTGGAGAGGTTTAATTATTAAACACATGCTACACACACTAATGACTGTGTACATTACAAAACTTGCAGAGATCTACACTGAAAGACAGTAGGCAGGTTCAGTTTGAATACCAGCACTCCCTGTAAAGAAGCCTAAGCTGCTGACTGATACCACTAATTTGATTAGGAAGCCTGTCCCAGAATCTGGTTTTAAAATCACTTTGTCTACTAACCATTACATCTGTAATGCAACTATATATTGAAACAGTCCACATACTTCCTAGAACAGATTAATTCCCCTGCATGCTGTAATCATGCTACTCATATAGAAGTTTATGTTCCTGGCAATCGGCCATAATGTATCAGCTATTTGATAAATAAGGACTTTGGGCT
Organism: Tetrax tetrax; assembly: GCA_009806455.1. Lineage (NCBI taxonomy): Eukaryota > Metazoa > Chordata > Aves > Otidiformes > Otididae > Tetrax > Tetrax tetrax. The sequence continues at coordinate 400,072 of WHYT01017280.1, forward strand.
TTTAGAACGATTGATAAAGTCACTCATTTGTATTTTACATTTTGTAACCAGCAATATATTTTCCAGAGACTAAAGTGCTGGTTTAGAAAGACAGAACATTAACTGAGGAGAAGCATCTGGCCTGCTCACCACATTTCCAAGTTCCTTTATCACTTAATAGAGAGTAAAGCATTCAGTCTTATTTTTGAAACTGTAAGAGTCAGCTAGTAAGAGCAACACTTGGATATCTACACAGAGGAAAAAGGGCACCTGATCGTGGTAGTTATTTCAATTAAGCCCAGAGGACTGAACTTCAATAGCATCAGTTATAATCCAGAACTGACAGGTGCTATATAGCAAAGCTTTGAAAACTATGAGAAGACTACCTCGAAGTCTTTACAAACCACGTTTATACTTTGTTTTGACGTGGCCTTATGTACTGTCTTCAAAGCTGATGCCTTCAGTCAAAACGCATGCTTCGTCCGCATTCAGAACTCCAGCTGAGGCAGCACAAGACGTTACCTTTAGCTGCGTTGGGCATTCTGAACCCAAGGGTTCGAGTTCTCCGCTTCCGCGCGCGAGCGAGGCTCACGGCCCAAGGCCGCCTGCACAGCACAGGCCCAGCCCCTCCTCCCGCGGGACCGGCGCTGCCCCGTGGCCAGCCTCGGGGTGGGTCGGCAGGGGCCCAGCGCTCCTCAAACCCGCCTCTGCCCCAGCCGCCTCGCTGGCGAGGCGCCACGGGCTTGGCCGTCCCGCCCCCCGCCCCGCTCCCTTCAGCGCCCTCTGGGGGGGACTGCGCTACCCGCCCGCCCAACGGTCGCCCCGGCAGGAGAGACCAGCGTCGAAAGCACCTCGGCCCCCTCCCCCCAGCTGGCCGAAAGCCAGGCCAAAAACCCTCCGCCGAGAGGCACGGCACGGCCCCTCCCGCTTCCCACGGCGGCCGAGGCCGCGCTCACTGCCGCCTCCGGCGGAGTTCACTCCCCACGGGCATCGCACAACCCCAGGAGGGGCGCCCGCCCAGGCCCCCCTTCCCCCTCCGAAAGGGCCGGCAACAGCTCCTTCCTCATCTTTTTAGCCGGCCCTCCCGCAGCCTCGTACCGGTACTCGTACTGCTCATCAAAGTACTTGTCGGAGTAGTAGATTTGCTTGTGAGCCATGGCGAGAGGCGGCAGGACAGGCGGCAGCAAGGCCAACGAGCAGACCGGTGCCCCCCACGCACAGCGCCGCAGACTAACCGCCCGCTGCCGCGCCCCGCTCGGTTTGAACCGAACAGCTCAACTCTCATTGGCGCTGCCGGGCCAGCCAATAGCGTGCCGCGCCGCCGAGCCCGCTCAGCCACCGCGTGACTCCAACCCTCGCCCTCCCACCAATGGCAGAAGCTGCGGGGGCGTGTTACGTAAGAGGGTGACGGTTGGTAGAAC
>WHYT01017280.1:401491-429346 GCA_009806455.1 Tetrax tetrax
GGGGCGGGGCCGGGGGGGGGCCCGCTCGGAGCGTTGGTGTGCGGTGGCCGGGCGGTTGGTGGGCCGCGGGCGGCTGTAGGCCCGCGTGTCGCAGGCTGCGGCTGCGGGGAGAGGGGAGGAGCCGCCTCCGGCCTCCTGATGAAGCGTCAGGTTTAAACCGAGCCCGAGCTGCTCGCTGGCGGCGGTGAGCTTGTGGTGTGCTGGGCCGAGGCCGTTGCGCAGACATGGCTGGTCTCCTCCCTCGGGCGGCTGTAGTATCTGCGGTGCTTGCCCGTCGCTCGCGGGGAGTGCAAGGGGAAGATAAGCATGGGTTATTTATGGCAGGTGTGTTCAGAGCTGTGTGAGGCCTGTGGGTAGGATTTCGGCTTACAGACATTCTCACTCCCAGTTAGAAACGCTCATTGCAATACAGCAGTAATATTTTTCTCTTAACTAGACTGAATCTTAGGGATCTTAACACAAGTCATTTACAGGCAGAATTAAGTCAGTATTTTTGTACTAGTGTAGTTAAATGTGTGTACTTCTTTCATTAACAAAGATCCTCTGCAGGAATATTCCAGTATAATTGTACAAGTACAACCATCTGCAAGTTTTCTAAGGTATTGGTTGAATTATTCAAAGGAGAATTTTTTTTTTTTTAGCTTAGTTTCAGGCAGCACAACTGGGTTTATTTAATACTTAAGGCAGAGAGTACACAATAATTTGTTGGGAATGTATAATAATGGGAAAAAAAAGATCAAACCACTATGACAAAGGGGTTTTGCTGGGCAGAAGACATTGCATCTGTGTGTCTTCTCTGTAACCTTTCAGCTTACATATATTGAACATGAGCGAAAATTGATCTTTATGGAAGCCTCCTCTGAGTTCACTCAGAAGTGAAAGCTTGTAGTCCCTTTAAAGCAACTTTTCCTTCTATTGCAAATACATATACCAAATAATAATTTTGAAGAGCATTAAAAGGATTATTAGGCAGATGTGTGTGCAATTTTCTTTGAGATCCCTCAAATTATTTTAAAAATTGTGCTGCTCAGGACTTAAGTGCTGTATTTGTTAGGCAGACCTAACAAAACTAACATTGTGGTTTTAGTAATCTGGGGTTAGGAGATCTTCTTTAGTACCAGAGTGCCATTTCAGCTATTTCTTTCATCCTTTCTTCTCCCTGACAAGACTTAAAAATGTTAGTGAATTACAAGTAAGGCAACAGTACCAGGAATTTGTCAAGCCCCACTATTGATTTGGTATCTGTTTCCTAAAATGAAAACCTTAATGTTAGGGATATAGTTTGTAAAATCACTGAAATAAACAATAAGCTTGTTAAACACTTAAGCTTGATAATAATTTCCAGGCACATGAATTACAAGAAAAGTGTCAGGTGTAGTCAGTATGGATTGACCCAGGGGAAGTTATGCTTGATCAGCTTGTTAAACTACTATGAAGAAATGGCCTGGTAGAGGCAAGGAGAAGGGCAGTGGTTATTGTCTACCTGGATTTCAATAAGACTTTTGACACTGTCTCTCATAACACCTTCCTATAGAAACCGTTGATGTATGGGCTGGATGTGCGGTGAATGGCTAGGCCCAGAGTGTGGTGATCAGTGGTGCAAAGTCTAGCTAGAGGTCTTTCTTGGGTTTTATTTATTTCTTTGTTATTTTCCTTTATCTTACAATTATTGTTATTGTTGTAATTATTATTATTACAATTATTAAACTGTTCTTATCTCAAAGCGCAAGTTTTCTTGCTTTTACCGTTCCAGTTCTCTTCCCCGCTTCCTGCTGGGTGGGAGGGAATGAGCAAGTGGCTGTGTGGTGCTTAGTTGCTGGCTGTGGTTAAACCGTGACAATTTCCTACCAGTACTTAATTTAATTACCTAAGGACTGAAATAAGAACATTTTAGAAAAAAAAAATACCCTGCAGAAATGTTTTAGGTCCCACTGATCCTGTCTCTGATCAGTGATTTCTTTGAGGCCTGCTTTCTGTGATTGTGTCAGTTATGCCTTCCCATTGTAACTTTTGCCAGCATTGAGCAGTAGAACAAGTTTTGTTTGTTTGTTTGTTTTCTCCAGTGTTCTAGAATGACTTCTAATTTGAATTGTAATACCTTTTCATTTTCATAGAAATGAAGTCTCTGGAAGTAGGATCATTAGGCGGTGGATCCAGATGCTGACTGTGAGGCTTCTGAACCAAGTCAGAAGTGAATTAAACCGCAAATACCTACATTTATTAAAGAAAAAAAGCTGGTGAATATCTGTTACTGTATTCTTGTGCCTCAGCATGTCAAAGGCATATATCAAAGCATATATTAAAAAGTTTACCATAGTACAGGCTGAAAAGTGTCCCATGTAGCCTCAGGGGAATAGGTCTATTAGGAGAAACCTGTGAGCTGCTCAGCTGGAAAGCATGTTCCTGCTCAAGGCCCTGTCCGATTATCTCTTGTTCCTGAAACATAACATAAAACTTTAAAATGTCAAAAGTATGAAGAGAATATTCTTGAGATTCTCTCCGTGTCTTTTGTAGCTGTTACACAGGTGCGTGTAATTTTGAGTTGCAGTAATCTGCATCCTGTATGAGAATAGCATGACTGTAGTCAGCGTAGAACGTCTTCACAACTAAAGATGGACTATGAACATGATTTTTTTTTTTTTTTTTTATGATTTCATATATGTAGACACAAGCAAATTTAAATTCCCTGGGTAACCTGTTGCTTGTGACCAAGGCTGTAAACAGAGTTATGTTGGGTATGATAAATAAAAATCTGTGATCACGGAGGGCCCATGTGCACCTTATCATTGAATATACATAATCTAGGATGTACATTATAGTGGATAAAAACATTTTCTCTACTTTTTGACAGAAGGGCAAGAGGCAGAGTTTCCCACCTGTGATGTGTATAGCAATTTCAGATTAGAATTCTCTACAGATTTTTCTTTTCAGTTCCATGAGTTATTTGAAAAATTTAAGTTACATGTAGTTCTACTGCAGTTCTGTTTTCAAACATGTCCTTATAAAATCCTAAAGTAGGATACTTTGAATGTATTTTCCTGAACAGAACAGCAAGATCACAGTGAGGGAACCTTTTGTACTGTCTTCATGAGTCATAATCATATACACAGTTAATAATTTGTGAATAATTTGAGTGTGAATCACATTCATAACATATATTGATGAACCATTATTTGTGCTTTTATATTAATGTTTCCTCTGGAAACAAGGCTTAAACAACTGCACTGTCTATCGGTTTTGATACTTGATTAGCTTTTGAACTTATTAGCCGGTTTGGTCAAAATTAACGGAAATGTTGATAAATAAATTAATAAATTATTGCAGGTTTCATTGTAAGAAGTGGCAAGGTAGAGCAGAAGCGCTCTGATGAGGGATGACGTTATAGTTAAACTCATACCTTATTAGACAACAAAGAATCTGCATGGGAAAAAAAGACTATATAAATGCCTCAGTGGTAAATACTTTCAGCCTTTGGTGTGCATAACTTCTGAGGCAGTAATAATTCACAAACCATGACTCAGTAGAAAATCAGTCTCTCTTATTTCTGATATTCAGTAAACTAACTTTTTATTTGACTGTGATTTTATTTTCTGTCTTTGTATGGTATTTGCCTAGTAGTTCACAACCTCAGTATTCCTTAAAGTGCTGATCCTACACACTTAATTGGGGTAGTCATATGTGTAATATTAACAATATTTGTCTTTGCAGACTTTATATCTTCAAAATTAGTTTACCTTAATTTAAATACTTAAATTTGGATTTATTGCCTTGCTTAATTTGAAAAACATTTTCATAAGCATGGAGTTGTTTGTGTACTGATTAACTTCCCCTCAGTTAATGAAGAAAATGGATTATTTTTGTTTTGTTTTTCAATTGACACAGAAGTTTGAACCAGGTTGTGGAGAGACTAAAGAATAATGCTGTTTTGATGGTTTATCTGTGTGTAAGTAAGCTAGTGTGAGTAAGTGTTGAAAATAATCTAGCTGAATTACTGAGGATTTCCATCTGAGAGAGGATAAATTGACTTGAGAAATAGAGCTGACTATGATGCATGTTCTTTCCAATACCTGCACTGCTTCAAGAACTGCATTTTGAAGGTGTTCTTGAATAAATTACTCTGAAGTCATACAAGAGCCCAGCTGCCAGGGTTGAGGTAGAGATACAGAATGTTTGTGATCCATTCAGATCCTTGCAGAGCGTAGAGGCTAGTGTTGATCTGTGTAATTTCATTGAGATTTAATTGTCTCTAACTCTCTTTCTATGGATTTTCCTGTGAAAGGAGTGATCAGAACCTTGTCTAAAGACTACAGATCTCAAGAGGAGCTCAGATCTCAAAAGGAGCCACACTGAAGTATTTCTGTGTTAAACAAAATCAATAATGCTGAATTTAGCAGATGATGATTTCCCTAGCAACTAATGCTCGTATAACAAATTCAGGATCGTGCTGTATAATGACTACAGAATCAAGCACAAGAAGATGTTGTCAAAGGAGGCACAATCCTGCTCAGATTTTTTCTGTTAGCTATGCAACATGGCAGTATCTGAGAGTGGACCAATGGCAAAAAAAAATATGCAGTGGAATCTCAGAGTTCTTAGTTACTGGATATTTTTCACACAATGGTTAAATAGTTTCAGTAAAGATTTTATTTAAACTTAAAAATGTCAGTGCTAGACCTGAGAAAAGATACTTTTAGCCAAATGTATCTCTGCAACTTTCTATAATGGGTACAGTGAGCAAGTGTAAAAGTCAGAGAAGTGTATGTTGGTACATTCCCAGATTAGTCTCGGACTCTGGGGGTTACTGATGAGCGACTTCTTTGCAAATAACAGGCCCAGGTGGATTTTTGTTTCATGAATTTTCCAGTTATCTTTGGGCCAAATGTCCTGTCTCCACAGGATCTTGTTGCAAGGAGTTCCATGGCTGAACAAGTTTCTTTATGAGAACAAGCATCTTTTGTTTATGTTAAATCTGCCACATCTTGGGTTTTGTATTGGAAGAACCTGTGAATGATTTATTCATTGTCCCAGATGTTTCTAGTTTCCAGAGATAGGTTTTATGTACTAAAGGATTTTAGGCCAGGATTTTGAATTTGAGCCCAATGCACAGACTTTGTTTTTCCTCTCTCCCCTTTGGGTAAGTATTCATCATTGATTTCTGTGAAGTTACTTAAATGTTTAAAATGAATCATTTGTAAATCTTGTACATACACAGGAGGGTAAGCACATGTATGTCAGCTGAAAAGACATCTGATTGTAAGGGTTATAAAGCCTTTTAATAGATTGCTACAAAATGTTGTTTAATTAAAGTAGTAGAATATGACTGAGTTAAAATGAAATTTAATGGAATCTGAATAAACCACATATATACAAATAGTTTTTTCTTATGCTTATTGTAACAATGCAGGGTCTAAAGTAGCCACTGGAGGTCTCACTGATTTCACATTAAATCCTTCTCTCTAAACTGGAGCGACATGGATTTGACAGATGGACCACCCAGTGGATAAGGAATTGGCTGTGTGGCCACACTCTGGCCACACTCAAAGAGTTGTGGTCAACGGGTCAATGTCCAGATGGAGACCAGTAATGAGTGGCATTCCCCAGGGGTTGGTATTGGGACCAGCCCTGTTTAACGTCTTTGTCAGTGACTTGGACAGTGGGATAGAGAGTGCACCCTTGTGAGATACTGTATTGTGGGACTTTTGTCTCAAAGGATTGCTTGGCCAAGTGAGAAATGTTGGATATGATAAGGACCATTGTATGTAACAATTGTGTGGAGATCCGGGTAGAGTCGTGAACTATGTGTGAACATACAGAAATATGGAGACCTGCAGGCAGTCAGAAACCACAGCCCTGGAGCAGGGATAAAAGGACTGTTGGGACAAACCGTGGTGTGATCACCCGGCAAGAGGTCTGGACCCCCAGGACACCAGTGTGATCACCCACTGAGAGGTTTGGATCCCCAAGATGCTGGTACGATTGCCCACCACTGAAGCACAAAGAGATCTGGATCCCCGGAACACCAACACGACCACCGAAGCACCGAGAAATTTGGACCCCTAGAACACCAAGACTACTGAAGCACTGAGAGATTTAGACCGCGGGACACTGCAGATGCATGGTGGTGACTGTTCCTAAATAGTCTGTCCCGAATGCTTGCTTAATTTGCACCTTTTCTTCTCACTCTGTCTTATCGCTACTATCATCCACCTTTTGATAATAAATCTAAGTTTGGTTGCAGGGCATTTGATCTCATTTGTGTCTTAATCTCACTCAAGTGGTCGAACCTGCAGTGAGATGTTGGTCTAGCCACCCCTAGCCTCCCAGACTTGTCTGAGGTCAGCTAGAACACAAGGGGCCTTCCTCTGATCCGAAATCAGATCTTAACAACCCTCAGCAAGTTTGCTGATGACACCAAGCTGAGTGGTGTGGTCAACACGCTGGAAGGGAGGGATGCCATCCAGAGGGACCTTGACAGGCTGGAGAGGTGGGCCCGTGCCAACCTCATGAAGTTCAACCAGGCCAAGTGCAAGGTCCTGCACCTGGGTCGAGGCAATCTCAAGCACAAATACAGGCAGGCAGAGAATGGATTGAGAGCAGCCCTGAGGAGAAGGACTTGGTAGTACTTGTGGACAAGAAGCTCAACATGAGCTGGCAATCTGTGTGTGCTGCCCAGAAAGCCAGCCATATCCTGGGCTGCATCAAAAGGAGGTGGTTTTACCCCTCTGCTCTGTTCTTGTGAGACCCCCATCCAGCTCCGCAGCCCCCAACCTAAGGACATGGACCTGTTGGAGAGAGTCCAGAGGAGAGCCATGAAGATGATCAGAGGGCTGGAGCACCTCTCCTGTGAGGACAGGAGTAGTAATAATAGACCAGTGTAATGTTAATTTTTCCAAAGGATGAGGACTCATTTCAGATTTGTTTTGCCATTATGCACACATACATAAATGCTTAAAAGAATCACTTAACGGCAACTCGGCATATCACTGTGTTTCTTGTTTTTATTACAGTTGCCCCAACATAAGAAGAACATGGATCAGTTGGAGAGGGTCCAGAGGAGGGCCACAAAGATGATCAGAGGGCTGGAGCACCTCTCCTATGAGGACAGGCTGAGAGAGTTGGGGCTGTTCAGCCTGGAGAAGAGGAGGCTCCAGGGAGACCTCATAGCAGGTCTAAAGGGGGGCCTACAGGAAAGACGGGGAGAAACTTTTCAGCAGGGCCTGTTTTGATAGGACATGGGGTAATGGTTTTAAAATAGAAGGAGGTGGATTCAGATTAGACATTAGGAAAAAATTTTTGGCAGTGAGGGTGCTGGAACACTGGAACAGGTTTCCCAGAGAGGTGGTGGATGCCCCATCCCTGGAAGCATTCAAGGCCAGGTTGGATGAGGCTCTGAGCAACCTGATCAAGTTGTAGATGTCCCTGCTCCTTGCAGTGGGGTTGGACTAGATGACCTTTGAAGGTCCCTTCCAACCCTAACCATTATATGATTCTATGATTCTAAATGCTTGTCTTTGAAAGCCAGTACCTGCAGTTTTTGGCTAAGACGCTATTAATTGGTGCGCTAACCATTTGAAGAAGACTGAATGATAACAGAATTTTTGCATGTAATGGGCAGAGAGCACTTATATTTTCATCTCAAAGAATGACACTTGTGTGATTAATACTTGTGTCATGGTGTGGGAACATTTACAAAGGTTTGGAAGGTAGGAGGATCTAAATGTCATAGAATAAACAAAAAGGACCAGATTTCCCATCCTCTTATTGTAAAAATCTAAAACGTCGTCCTATCAGGCAGTAGAATTTCCCCATTTTGAGGAGCCACCCACACATCTGACAGACTTTCCCCTCCTTCTTCTGTTCTGCAAGTGATACTGAAGCCTCAGTGATGATGAGTTAGGCCCAGGGCTGTGGCCTCTTTGAACTACTTGGTAGATCTGGGATCAGATGCAACACATATAATTGGTGTTAGTTTCTCCTGGCATTTTGAATCGAGTCTTTCTTTTGTTGCAGTTAAACAGACCTTAGTTTCCTAAAACTTTGGGAACAATGAAGTCTGCTTATGTATTTTTTGTGTTTTGCTCAGCCTGAATTTTTCTTTTTCTTTGTTTGGTTTTTTTTTTTAATAATCTTTCTTGGATATGTAGATTACTGTCATATCCCTGATAAAATAAATGCAGGTAAATGGTTTGTATTCAGTGTTACCGTCTTGCTTAGTTCACAGAACTATTTACTAGTCTTCTGTGGGATAAACATGTGCTGAACATGTTCCTGGTGTGATTTTGCCAGTCCTATCTGGGCTTGTATCTGCTCCTATGAGTGTGTATTATCCCAGAAATTTACTAAGTCTGTTGCCTTATTTCATGGAAGCTTATCTGATTTGTTCTGCTGTTATCATTTTTAGTTCTGCTTATTTCCAGATATTTCCTTTGCACTGAATAGCTACTTGAATTATTTCCCGTTATTTTAAGTCCTACATTTTGCAAGCTAATTCTATCTTGTTTTAATCCCTGCCTATATGTCTCAACTCTCAGTGTTGCTGGTGAGTCCCTTCTTCATTTCGGATGCTAGAACAGTTATCTGTTGTAGGGGATAGATACACACAACTTTGAACTTGTCTTGTCAAGTAAACTTTAATTCACAATTAAGTGTACATATTTTTAGTTTCTTCATGCTTAAACCACATCTTCCTAACGGTCATGTTTTTAGTCATTGATCTCCCATTATACATTACCACGCAGTATCTATACAGAAAATAATTTAAGAATTATAACATAGATGGGAAGAAGATTCTACCTGGAAATAAATTTTGTCAGAGTCTGTCCTTACTGCCACTCAGACAAGCATTCATCAAACTCGCTTCTGCATTGCATTTGCCCCACTCTTGCTGTTTGACGGGCCATGTTGCCAATCTGGTACAGAAAAGAACTTCAGATGACATCACTTCTAAAACTGGTGTGTGTGGGAAATATACTAATTTGAAACCTTATCCTTTTTTAACAGCTATTCCAGTTAGAATAACATAGGAGAACATGCATTTTTTTCAGTTATCCAAAGAATATCTTTGACTGAAGTCTTGCTTGGCCATACTTGAATCTTATATAATTACATACATACATATACAGACTTACCTTTTTAAAAAAAATTAAAAGTTAGCAAATTCATAGAAGAGAAAGAAAAGCAAACTGATTCAACTGGCTTTACAGGTATTAAAACTTAATGCCTTTTCTTGTTTTTAGCAGCACATCAGCAGTGTTGCCATGGATACTGAGACAGATCCTGTTTTACCAGCTTGCAGATGTGCTAAAAATGGGATTTTCCCTTCCCACCTGTTAACCATTCTTACAGACTTGTCCACTGAAATCACTGAAAAGTCTTTGGTCATCCTAACAGGTTTTGGAATAGGATATAAGTGAACGGTAGAATGCCAGCAAATGTTCTATTTGGTATTACTAGTCAGATATTTTTAATGTCTTATTCCACTGTTGAAAATTAGATACAAGCTTTTTCTCATTCTGGAACACACCAAACTTCAAGCTTCTGCTGGCTTAGTCTGATAGTGCTAGTCCTGCATCTTGATATTCTTCTCCTGGTAACCTATCATCATTGCAAGACAGACTTGCAGACTCAAACTGTTAGGTCTTGGGACTACCTTTTTGGAAATTCTTTTTTAAAAAAACTTTTATTTTGGGGCATAATCTTTGCATCAGAGGTCCAACATGTGGACTGACAGCAGACTTGAAATAATTCTCTTATATTGTTGTATCTTCTGATACTTCCAGTGCAGTGTAAGTGCCCTGGGAGCATGCTCCACCTCTTTGGGGAGTTGGCTGTGGTCATCGGGGCCAGCACAGAGCCAGTGCAGCCAGCTTACTGAGGGAGCTAGCAGGACTTCATTTTCCCCTCTCCCCCAGCCCCTTTTCCCAGCTCACTCTTGCCTCTTTGATGCTGGAATACCCTGCCTTTGCAATGCAGCAGTGCCTCTCCTGCCTCAGTGGTCCCACTCATCCTCCCTGCCATACTGCACGGAGCTGGAGTCCATCTGACTATCCCTATCCTCAGCCTCAGGCCAGAGGTTGTATAAGGTACTCTGTCTCAAAATGCTGCTAGTAGCTAAGACTTTATGAATTGTCTCTTAATGTTGGTTTTCTGGTTTGTTTTTTTGTTTTGTTTTGTTTTGTGGAATTCCCTAAACTGCTGGCCCTGCCGATTTTTAATCGTAGATGAAACAGTAAAGGCTGTGGAAAACACCATCTCGATTCTTTGTGAAGACAAAAAGATATTGTTAATTCATCTATTTAGGTGCGTTCTGGAATGGGGTGTTTGGTAACATAACCACTGCAGTGCCAGCATTTGGCAGGAGGAGTGGAAATGTCTAAGCTTGATTCACATTTTTGACTGAATCTGCACCATGGTGCTGTACATACATCTGTGCCCATGGGATGTGCCTGCCAGAATGCATCCTGGGTACTCCATCCCTGTGCTGCACAGACCAAGAACTGGCCAAAATATGCCACAATTTACTTCCTGTGGAAACATCTAGGTCTCTTTGATGACAGAGATAGACTTCTATAAAAACAAAATTAGTCTGTGCTCTGAATTTTCCTGTAAAAGAATCTTCTACTGACTGGAGAGGAAGCCTAGGCAGATTAACCTGTTGTCCCTCAATATTGGTCCTTCTGCTTATCACTTGTCTTTTAATGACATTGATCATTGGCATCAGTAGTTGGATGCTGAGCAGTGAAGTTTAGACTTCAAAATTGCCAGTTTACACTTTGAGAGCACTTGAAGTGTATTTTGAACAGCAAAACTTGGTGCATCTGTGAAATACCAATTTGCCTTTTATTAAGGACGGACACTTTTCCCACTGTCTGTGTATTATAATTTTAAAATGTAAAATATATATAAATAACAAAACCATGAAATTTCCTAAAATAGTATCTCTGGAGTGTTTCTCTGACATTATTGTGCATTTTTGTATGTCTTAGTTATGCCTTAGGAGTCTGAAAACGTTCTTCGATACGTCTTATAGCATAGCAAGCGTTACCATAGTACCTTGTAAGATTTTTCCAATCAGCAGATGGAACCACAAGGGGAAAAAAATATTTGAGTGAAGAATTTTGGAATGGAAAAATGCTAAAATAATCTTGTTATAAAAATACTCCATATGATTGATGATAAATTAAAGCAAACAGTCCTGAAAGTATCATCTGTTAGTTAAACATGTGCTCTCATTTATGTGATCTGTACATAACAAAAATCAATTACTGCAAATTAGTAACAACTAATTACAGACGTTACTTAACTTGAAGCTGTATCCCCTTATTTAAGCCCTCACCCTACTATTTGAAAGAGTGGACAAAATTAACTTTCAGGATGTTTATTATTTCACTTCCTCAAAGGTAGAATTAGAATAGAGCCATCAGACTGAATGTGAGAACCAAAACGTCAATGCAAGTCAGCTCCTTTCTGGAGATGGGGGTGGGGTGCAAAAGGGAAGAGACCTTCCTGAAGGATATTAAGTGGTAGCAAGGCTTCTCACTAATCCATTGAAGCCTGATAGAAATGCTTAAACAAATCGATAGTTTAACCAGATTTTCCAAAGCACATATTCCTAGTGACTGCCAAAATAAATCACTTTGCTGTGTTTCAGAGTGCCTTACCAAGTATCAAGTTTTGTGATATTTCCAGGAGATGAGCTAGGTAGTGAGGTTTTAAATACGTTTAAGTATGTTACTTTTTAAATATAGTCAATCATGTGACTGAGCTTTTATAATTACAACATACTTGTTGCAGACATTCGGCTTTATCAGTATGGAATGCTTTGTATGTTCCAGTTTCAACTTGTCACAGGATAAGCATGTGTTTCGCTCTAACTGTTGTTCAAGATAAATTTTTTTTAGATGACAGTATATAAATTGCAATATGGATTGTACGGTCCTGTAACCAAGTGCTGAACTTACTCTACTCTGGAACTTCAAAGAACAAGAGGATAAGTTAAACAGTAAGAGGCTCAGATTATTTTTGTCCTTTTATTTTCTTCACTTTCATGGTGACCAAAATAAAGACATGAGGGAAGATTCTGAAGCTCAGTCTAAAATCAGCAGTTCTTCAACCTGTATTTTGGCCCCTCAGAATTCTTCCTGCTGCGTGAAGCAGATTAAAAGGAAGAAGCAGGGTATTTTCCAAAACTGCAGATGTAGCTGCATAAGTATACGTCAGATGTTAACTTGGAAAAACAATAGCTTAGTGATTTGTCTTACATTAAGGTGCTGTTGCATTGGCTATTAATACCGTATCTCCTCTGTGAATAAACTGAGAATTTCAGTATTCAGGGTGACACCTTTGGAAGCATTAAATGTATATACAAGCACTTTAAAATGGCAGAATGTAATTAGAGCCATGAGTTTGACAGTAATTCCTACAAAATTACAATATTTTTCACTGTGCAGAAGGCAAAACTAAATTAAATGGATGTTGTTAGCATCTGGTAAGCGATGCTGACTTTTTTTTTGTGATAGTTTGATGTCATATTTATGGCACTCTGAGTGAGAACTATAGCTGAGACTGATTGTGCCTTACCATTCAGTTGTTGCGGCTCAATCTGCGCCATTTATAATTGAGTATTATCAGGATGCCTCTTTCTGAAGCTTCAAAATATGAGGGAGGAGGAGGTCAAGTTCACTGTAGTCATTTAGCCAGGAGTGCTCCAGTGCAATCATACATGTAACCACATGCTCAAGACCTATTATTTGGGAAATCAACTGTCTAGTATTTTCCCAGGGCAAATAATTGCAAGGGACATAATAGGTTCCTTGAATTCAATTCTTCTTCTCCATTTAAGGTTAGGGAAAATGCCGTTCTAGTTCTGTTCCTGCAGATACTCTGGTCACCTCACTCCTGCTGTGCCCTGTACTGAGTATCAGCTGCTGGCTTTGCTGCATGCCTGACGTATTAGCATACATAATCCCTAGAGCTGAAAGAAAGTTCATGATTTGAGGCAGCATAGGTGTGGGTTATTTGCAAAATTTCCTTGCATTCTTCTAGTTCTCCAGACTTACTGCTGAGTTGCCTCTCAGATTCTCATAGGATGTAATAAGGAGAAGGTGCATGACTTTTTTTTTTCTTTCCTCCCAAATAAAACATAGTATGTTTTTTCTATATATAAATATATATATATATGTATAGCATATATGACAGGTTCTTTAATATACAAAGTAAATACCTGATGTCTCTTATGTATGATGTTCCTAGAATGCAGGAACTGGTAATGAAAAAGGCTCTGTAGGTAGATTTTCTGAGTAGCTGTGATAGCATGTAGACCTGCAGCTGTAGGAATATGTTTTTTGTCACAGGAGATAAGCTTTTTTTTTTTCTGAAACAAGTATTTTTAATAAGTATGTATTGTAACTTAGCAATCAGATGATAATTATATCTAAAGATGTTTAAAATTCAACTAAGTTTGGGTTTGTTGGAGGTTTTTTTTTTTCACATTTGCTTGGTTCTATTTTTGCAGTTGCACTCCATGTTTTTGCCTTTATTTAGCCAACTATATTTGGCTGAAAAAATTTATAATTACATTATATACACTGATTTGATAGCATCCTGTATTCGTATTTTAAAATTGTAGATGGTTGAAAGGGAAAAGGCAATAAATGCCATTATTTTTCTTATTACCATTTTCAAAGTCTTGCTGTATCATCCTGTAAAAATTGTTTAACTGTAATTGTCTACAAGTTCTTTTTTCAGAGATTTTGCTTTTTGGAGTAAAATTGATAAACGATGATACCTTCCTGAGCTTCCTCTTACTAAATAGCATGTGGGATGGAGCAAAGGTTTCAACTGTGAGAACAGAAAATCCTTGAACACCATTCAATGTACGTGGGAGTTATGGGTGTTTTTAAACTATGCTAAGCCTTAGGTGAACAAGCTGCTTACCTACCTGTAGCTATCAAAACAAAAAAAAACCAACCAAACAAAAAGCCCTCTGTTGTGCTAGTCTCCTAGAGAATAGAACATTACGTATTTCCCACCTGAGGAAACAGGAGGAGAAAAGGGAAAGAATAGATAACAAAAAGATACCAAATACAGAAGGAATACATATTTTAAAAGATACTAAATACAGAACGAATGATGATTAAAAGGCCACCGAGTTGCTTTTCACAGAAACAGCTGATGAGAAGATTGAATTATGAGAGAGAAGTATACAGCTCATTTAACGATTAGATGGAATTTGTTTGTTCCGAAGGCTATTCAAACATTTGAACTGCTAATATGCAGATAGTTTCAGTCTGAATTACTGAGCAGGCATTCACTAAATGTGATTCAGCTGCGGTAAAATCTAATCAGGCTTTTACCACTGCCTGTCTCTTTTCATAGCCTTTAGAGAGAGTCTAGGATAACTAGGTTTCTAACTTAAGCCCCTCCACTGAGTGCCTAAAATTAGGTATGTTGAAAATGGACTTAAGTGATATGCCACTCAATGACAAAAATAGTGTTGAACCTGCAAACTCCCACTTGCAATCTGTATATTAACGAGGCAGAAACATGTGCTATATATGGGTGGGATAAAAACAATTGTACTGTTTATGGTCACGTTGCATTTCTGTTGAGATGCAATAATTATACTTCAGATCACTTTCTGTGGCTATTTCAAACACATTGAATTCTCATTAACGTATCTGAACTTTCCAAACAAACATTCATAGATCTCATTCATCACCTTTATCTGTTGCGCTGAAAATACTTGTTTGTGTTAGTCAACCTCTTACCATCTAGGAATTAATTTTTCACAAATACCACAAATGGTAGTCATGAATTATAAAAGCTACCTGTCTTAGCCAACTTTTTAAAATTGTAAATCTTTATCTTCCTTTTTTTCATCTATGCCACTAACATTGAGAGAATTATCTTCTTTTCCATAAAATACGCAGTCAAAAGTCTGCTTCCAGCAGTGTCAGCAGTGCCCTTTTCCCATGTCAGTACTCACTTTTGAGCTAAGCCCTGAAATGAACCTATCATGGATATGGCTAGTATTTTATGACCTGGCCATGATAAATGGAGAATTAGTCTTGTGTTACTCTTCCATTCCAGTTAATCATTTTGCAATTTTGAAACAGTAGAGAGAGGTTAATATTGCATTCTTTATTAACATTAGGAAAACTGTTTTCTCCAGAGTAATGTCACACAGTTGTTAACATCAAACAAATGTGACCTTGCCTAGGAGCTTGGTTATCTTGGATCCTAACATTAATAATGTTTAATTATATAATATGATTTATCACTATGTTGATTAATTTCCTTCAAAATGTAAGGCAAATGTTTTACAGCACTGGTAACAATTAGTACTACATCATTGAGACATAGGACAATTTTATGTGCTTTTGATTAATTATATCTCTGTTGTCCTATTACAGCAATATATTTTTATAGTAGGGATTCAGTGAAGAGGGCAACAATAAAGAGCACAAAGGACAAACTTTGCCATTTTCAATTTGCTATTTTAGATTCTCTGCAGCGCTCTCCTTGGCTTTATTGCAGGTGGAGGAGGAGTCACTTGTTATCCAGACTTTCATGCTGATTCCTAATTCTGTTTCTGGTGAAAGTGCTTTTGAAAAGACCATCCTCATCAATGAGAGCTTTTTCACATTCTCTGAGTATAGCAGTAGGACATTTGCTTTGTTGTGTTTTATTAATTTTTCCAATAAATTGTTTAATGCTTTGTTGCAGTTTGTGAGTGGGGAACTATTCCTTTTAAAGCAATAAATATTAACTAGGAATATACTGTATTTTCTTGGGTTTTGGAAAACAGTCTTCAATAATATTTTGAAGTCTATATTAAGAAACCTATTTCCCTTCTCTGTGGCAAAAAGCCTCCTTTTCTTTAAGGACTTTTTAAGTTCACCAGTTATTTCTAAATTAAACTTGTCCTATGACAACCACTAAGATATTTCCAAATGTCTGGGGAGTCTCTTCCTAAATTATTATTCAGATACATTTCTGGTCTGATTTTTGGTTTTTTTTTCTTCCTTCTGCTTTCATCTTCTTTTTCTAGACTGCCTGTATATGATTTTTCTCTTTTCCTACTCATAATCTCTAAGTGAGGACCTTCATTCTTTTTCTCATGTGCATCCACTTTTTCTGAAGATACAGCATTTCATGACCCTTCCAAGAAAGGATATTTAAATTACAAGGTTTTTAGTTTCTAAATCTCATTTGGTTCTTTTTCAGTTTCTTTTTTGGTTTGTGATAAGAAACTAATTAATTTCCCTCATTCTTGTATTTTTTAAATCTGTGGACAATGTTTTTGAATGACTTCTGTCTTTCATGTCAAAATGAGTTTTTATTCTGATAACATTTCAGACACCCAGATTTGTCATTAGGGAATTATGCAGCTTTCAAGCAGTTCTACAGGATCATTATTTTTCATTGTAAATGAGAGTTAAAATCTTCATCAGTTGTGCCTGTGCTTGGATATAAGATACGAAGCTGTAACATCTGCTACTAAGAATGATGTAACCGATCTGGTATTTAAAAATGCCGGAGTGAGTAGGCAGTTGTAGGAGATGATTTGAACACTTTTAGCAGGTGCCTTGCTTTCCAGTAACCATGGACCTTAGTATGGGATTACGGATACCTGACTTTTTAGCATTTATTGGTTGATTTTTTTCACTAGAGACTTGTTTGACCTTTTTTATATATATAATATATTAAATATATATATATATAATATGTATAGTATACAAATAATCAAGCAAGTAAACAATTACACTTAACAAAGTAGTTAACAGGCATACGAGGTATCAAGCCAAAGATAGAACTCACAGTGAGTAAACATGGGACAGAAACAGGAATGTGAAGGCAAAGGAATCTATTTTGGAGCAAGGAGTGGTTCTTGTGCTTTAGAAACCCTCGGGAACACAGAAAGGGGTTTTTTTGCACTTCACAGCTAAGATTGCTTTGCTGTAGATTTCACACTTTTCAGTGTTCATTTTATTGAAATATTTGTTTTCAGAATATTTGTACCACAGATACTACAATGCTTTGCATTTTTTTTGCTTTGCCAAGTAATGAATACTTTTGTTTGTTGTTTATTATGGGTTTGGGTTTTTTTTTCATCTGGAAGTGATGATTAACAACATGTGGGAGATCTAAGCTGAAGAAAAAGTGAAAAAGCCATTTCACTCTAAGGCTAATACTTGCTATTTTTATTGCACCCAAAGAAAAAAATTCTACGAGAAACAGTATTTTTGTGTCATTTCAGCATTAGTCATAAAAGCTGTAGCATTAACCAAAGGCTATGTATACACCTACAGTGTAGCATTTTGCTCCTGTGTGCTGATACCGTTACAGTCCTCTCCTTGTTGCCTCAAATGCGGTTCAGTTCAGCACTGGATGCTGCAGTCTTCTATTGTGGTGCAGGTCACGTAGCAGTGAATGAACAAGACTGCATGAATAATGTGCTTTTTATTCAGCGATTGGATAAAAATGAATGCCCTCAACACCTACGTACATCCAATCTCCACCACTTCCTGTGTGCTTATTCTTCCTGAAGCTTTAATTATTTATCCTTGGAGAGAATTTGACAGCTACAAGTAGTCACGACTCAGCAGGTTAACCCTACAAACACCAGAACCAGTCTCCATACCAAGTACATTCAAATGTCTCATGGAATCAAATGTTGATTTTGAAGTGGTATGACTCCCAATTAACAGAATAAAAATGGCATCCCTAAATACTACATATTTTAAAATCTGACACTGTCTTTATTGAAATTAAAATTGGTCTAATATTCTTGCTAATTTCAAGAGCTAGTCTTTTAAGACTGAAGAGTGTGATATGCTCTAGATACTGATGTTGGCATTCTGCAATAAAAATGCATTTTCAGGAGAGAATGGTCAAGTAATGGGGAAAGCAACATTAGTTAACAAGCCAAAATAGGTGCATAGTTGCCCATCATACAGTATTGCATAGTGATGAGAAAAAGATTCAATTACATAAGATGTCTGCTGATTTTGCTACTTGATCTTTATAAAATGTGTTCAAATTATAGCAAAACTGTACACATAATAGGAGTCAGTATATCAATATACATTAAGAGAAAAAGAGCCTCAGAAATAAATTGCTTCTGATCTTGATCTATAGAGAGAGAAAGGGAGGGAGAGTGTGTGTGTGTGTGTGTCTGTGTGTATGTGTATATAAATATATATATATACACATTTTGTCTGAACACAAAAAGATCATCATGCAGTAAAATTATTTTTCATGCAAACATTTTGTTTACTAAAAATATTTGTTGTATGGCTGCATTTTAGAAGCCAATGCTAGAAAGGCCAGTATTTGACTAGATTACTGCAGCTCATTTTTGCCCTCTTCCTCTCTCTTCCTGGCAATAATGCCCTGCACAGACTCAGAATTTTTTTCAGTCTTCTTTTAGGGAGGGCTCCCTGGCTTGTATATCAAGATCAGAAGTAAGAGCAGAATATCGTTAGTCCTGGGGTCCATAATCAGGACCCAGAATAGCATGGAGCATTTTTTGTATGTTTTTACCTGTAGATTGTACCTTTCTCTGTTGAATAATGTTACTGTATTATCTGTCTGGATTGCATGAATCACAGCAGGTAGGGGCAAACCTGTCTGTATTATCAGGCTGTATAATGTAGGAGTATGCCCAGCAGTGGTAGCTACTAATGGATTGATTTAAGCCTGAAGACTTATCTAGAGTATCTGTACCTGATACAGACCTTATTTATCTCCCCATGCCATGAACAGACTCAAAAATATAATGTGAGGTGGTTTAATTTTGTGGTTTTCCTTACAAACAGTAAACAATTGGGTGGCTGATTACAGTAGGATTTTACCAAGAGTTCTGGCAGCCTCTCCAAATTTTTCAGAAATACTAGGTATTTTCTTTGAAAGTAACACAGTCGTCCAGTGGAGAATTAATTCACCAAAGCTACGTTCCCTGTGTTACCTGAAAGATTAGAGCAGATATTAACAGTGGCTCCTTTTTACCTTTAGTTCTAGGAATTATTAACTGGACATATTATGCTTAAACTTATTTCAAGCCTGTTGGTAAACTGCAAACTGCTTAGTGTCGTATTTAGTGCTGTTGAAATGAATGTTCAGCTGAACAGCTGGACCAGTGGTTGAGATGTGCCAGAATACTGACAAATCCTGAGTTTTGTGTTCTAATTAGTGATAGTAATTGTGATCACGGTGAAGTGGATCTTTGATAGATGAACTGAATAGAACAGAATAGTTAGGCTTGGAAGGGACCTTTAAGAGTCATCTAGTCCAACTCCCCTGCATGGAGCAGGAACATCTACAACTTGATCAGGTTGCTCAGAGCCCCATCCAACCTGGCCTTGAATGTCTCCAGAGAGGGGGCATCCACCACCTCTCTGAGAAACCTGTTCTAGTGTTTCACCATCCTCATTGTCAAATTTTTTTTCCTAATGTCTAATCTGAATCTACCTCCCTCTAATTTAAAACCATTACCCCTCGTTCTTCTACAGGCCATGCTAAAGAGTCTTTCCCCATCTTTCCTGTAGGCCCCCTTTAGGTACTGGAAGACCACTATCAGGTCTCCCTGGAGCCTCCTCTTCTCCAGGCTGAACAGCCCCAACTCTCTCAGCCTGTCCTCACAGGAGAGGTGCTCCAGCCCTCTGATCATCTTTGTGGCCCTCCTGTGGACCCTCTCCAGCTGGTCCATGTCCTTCTTATGTTGGGGTAACTGTAATAAAAACAAGTATACAGAAATACAGTGATATGCCGAGTTGCTGTTAAGTTATTCTTTTAAGCATTTATGATAGGTTTATCCTAGTCTATATGAAGATAAGGGTGAAAGCTAAGTTAGCATATTTTGTGAGATAGATTAAGGACATATGAACAGTCTCAGAATTTTGGAGAAAGAAGAATGTGGTCTGAAGCTCCAAACGTACATTAGAAAATTGTTCTTACTCATAAATGTAAACACTGCTCTATGGCATAATGAAGTCTTTTCGCTCCCGTACAATGACAGCAAGACAGCTCATGCTAACCATGTCGATTATATTGCCAATGTCTTCGACATTACCTGTGAAGTTTTGCAGTACTAGTAATACCTCCAATAATACATAAAGCATATTTATTAAAAGCATTAGATTTTAAGAAATACGGGGTATCACTATGATGCCTTCCTCTCTGGAGGCATCACGTTTTTCCCTGCCTGCTTACTCCATGAATATGTTGTTACTTAACATCTTTGAATCTTCCCCTTCTTTGCAGTTTTTGGCTGAATTTGGTCAGTGGTTTCTTTAACCATTGATTTACTGATGATACACAGGTAGAGTTATAGAGTTACAGAGCAGTTACAGAGGTAACTGAGGAATGAAAAACAGACTAAAGCGTCATGAATTTGGTAGTCACTGTGTATGAGTAAAGGACACTTTTGATGGTAGTTTCCTAGCAACTGATTTTAATTTACTTTGGCCAAGGTTCTATTCAGAATGAACAAATTAATGATGGTTTAGAATATAAATAGCTTTCTCAAAAAGGCACTTAACAGCCCTTAAAGAATATTTTCGTATCAGTGAAATTCAGTAAAATCTCTAGTGATGCCAAATGAATATTCTGCTGTTTCAATGCACTGTTTATTGATTAATAAGATTCTGGGCATCTGCTGTACTGGCAAGTTTCAAATTTTATTATCTTGAAGTAAAAATTAATTGATAAATGGGAAAATTTGTTGTAGGGAATAGAAAAATGCCTCTTTATTTTTGACTCTTACTGTCTATGTTATGAAGAATTTATGTCCTTTTTTTTTAGTTGTTCTTTTGATCTTTTTGCTGGTTCATAGGTACAAAATAATTTCATGGACTTAATTAAAATTATGGAAAGATGAACCATATGATCTTCCCTCCCCTGTTCATGTATCATGCTTCTGTTCACTATGCATCACCTCTCCTGACAGCACATAATCCTTCCTTTTCCTTAAATGACAGAAACATAATTTCGGCTGCAAAAGACTCCCTTCAAGGCTGAGGAAGATGGTTTATCTGTTGGTGACATTTTATAGACTGCTTCCTTTCAAAAGCACGAAAACCTGAAGTAGCAATTGAAATAGGGTTGCTGGTTGGTGCAGTACACTTCTGATGAGATGAGACAGGCAGGCAGGACATTGCTGCCCTCTCAAACAGGATTAACCTGTGTGTCTTACTTTCTGATGGCCCATGCTCAGTTCTCTCAGTTCTTGCTGCCCTAACATGGCCTTGCAGAGACTTAGATGTAAGGTTTTTGTTCTCCTTACTTCCTCTTTTAGGGAGTGCTTTTCAGGCTGCTGATGTAGCAGCCCGTTGATGCCAGTGCTCTGGAGGAAGTTCATGTGCTTTGTGGAAAGGAAAACCTCCTTCCAGCTTCTTTTTCGTCTTGGACACCAGAGGGCAGGTGTTAGTTTTGTGTGACTGAAAGTTTGTTGTGCAGAATGGCTGCATATGTTGAAAGAGTCTGCATGCTAGAGTGAGTTACAAGGATACAGTTGGAGCAGTTAAATATAATTTATGCTTTTTGTGCATATAAGAAGTTTCTTCTAGCAGAATATTCTTTTGCTTTTTCTTTAAAAACCTTTGGTTTGTCCAAAATGTTAAAACAAAATTAAAATGGTGTTGGCAAGGTAAGAAAGAGTGTCAGTTCAGGAACATTACTATACTGAAACACATTACTATACTGAAACCTTCTAATAGCTTCCTTTTCTCCTCTTTGACTGTCATCATGGTGGTCTGTGAACATTCACGTTGATATTTGAGTCATGGAACAGGAGACAGACATGTATGTTTATCCTGATAGAACATTTCATGCAGTAGACTTATTCTGGCATTAACTACTGAGTTTTTGGTTTAATTGTACTTAAGGATTTTGTAGCCACATGGCAGTCCTAATGCTTGTATCTAAACAACAGATTTCTGCCAGTTTAGATATGCTGGTCAGGCATATGTTGGTCAGGTGCTGTGCAAAAGCAGGCATTTAGTATTTACACAATGTTATGTGCAAAATTGTGGTTTTATTGGTATAGTTTCTTGCACTTGGGTAGACTAGTGGCTTTAGGAGGACACTGTGGCATTGTTTTGGTAGTCCTAGAGATAAAGTGCTGTTAGTCACGTTAAAATAAAATATTAGTTTAAAGGTAATTGCAGTTCATGGTGGTCAGTAATAGCAGTTAGAGAAGAGGCTTAACAGGTTGCTTCACAGGCACATAATAATTTCATAACACTATAAATCTTTACTCTTTCCTATGTCAAAGTGAATAATAACAGCAAACAATCAACATTTTTATAGTGCTAACATATTGACTGTAATGGTAGTGCTCAGTGCACATCTTGCAGATGTGCTCTCACTTAAACTTGTTGAACTACCTGAAGATAACAGCACTTCTGTTTCCAGCAGGTAGTAAGGATGATTGTTTTCAGTGCCACTTAAGAGGATTTTTCCTTCCACTTTACTTATTACTGTAACAGGCCTTCTTAGGCCATTTAGTGGCTTCCATGTGCCTTTTCCCTTTCTCCATCCTGGAACTAGGAGCTGGGGTCAGTGTCTCTGCTGGTGGCATTTCTCCTCCGCCTCTTCATCCTGGCACCACTGCTTCATGGAAGCCCAGTTCTTGGTGAGTACCATGTGACGCTGGAGTCAGGCTACTGGTGCACTCATTTTCCAACAGACCCTCATAGTCGATAATTTTCTCCCATTCTTGGCTAGCTCCTCTGACCTGGATACCCATCAAATAGCTGTGTGTGACGGTAGGCTTCAGTTTCTGCTTGTCTGTTCAAGCTCTGGCCAAGGTTTTGGCTCCAGCATCTTAGCTGTACAGCCTTGCTACATGTTTTTGTTGGTACCAAAATTTGCTCCTAGCTCATGTACCCAGAGTCCTTCAGAGAACAGCTGACCCTCGGAATACAAGTAGCTTCCATCCTTTCTCAACCCTAATTCTACTGAAGCTTCTCGGGGACTTGTCTTGCTTGAGCAAACAAAACAGATTTTCTGAGGGTACCTGGAGAAAGTCACTATATACTTTCATTATAGCAAGGATGTGGATGACAGTAGAGCAGCACAAACATCTTTGTCTCCATTCCTCTGCCACTTAATCTTGTAGTCCTTTTTAGAGTGAAGGATGCTTGCCTCCCTTCTGGTCTCTTTCAATGCATGGAACTTAAGACAGAGTTTCTTATTCTTCCAATCTGCAGCAGTTTTACTTTGCCTTTCCTGACATTACTAGCAATGGAATTTGTAAACTTCAGTCCAGTTAAGTGATCATTTAAACAGCTATTTTAATCCTGCCACCTATCCCTTCTTCATTACTGGGTCTTTCGCAGGTTGGCCACCCTGCTTTGCCATACCGTAGACATTGCATATCTAGATAGCATGACTCAAATGTAAGGAAGGCAAGCAACCTACCTGAGAAAAGCATGCATCCTTAATACAGGCATATGTGTGTGCTTGCCTGCGCACACACACATATGCATGGGTCTGCAGATGCCTCTTCCGTGTGATGGTACCCAGCAAGCAGTTAACCATCACTTCAGGTCAGATAACAAGCAATATTAGCATAAAGAGGTGCAGTGACTCACACCAGCAATTTGTACAAATAATACAGAAGTGCCCCACATTCTGAATTCGCTGGGATGAGTGCTGTGGGAAATAACCCTACACCAGCGCTGTTATCCACTGCTGCAGAATTGCCAGAATCCTTTCGGTACAAGCGCTGATCGGTGATACCTTTGCTATAAATACAGCATTGTGTGTAACTCTTTGTTTGCCAAGAAAATCTGTACGGTTTGGTGGCACGAGTTAGTGGGTTGTGTTTCAGGGTGAAGTTGATGCAAGTGGGTATTAGGCATTTGTCCTGGCCTGTGCAATTAATCCTTTTCCTTTCCCTCTTCACATTCCTACCCTTGTTCTGCCTTCAGTTAAATTTGTTTAGTGAATAAGAGTCTAGAACTGATTTGGCTGAAAAAAAAACCTTTTTTTTTTCTGTGTTATTCTTCAGTCAGATGCCACAGCATGCATTTTGTGGCAACACAGCAAAGGTGATGCAGTCGGTGACAGGAGAGTGAGAGCAGGCTGAACAGCTCTGCCACGGCCACCAAGTCTCTGCACATACTACCAGAATTTTGGTCTGATGTGCAAAGATGGCCATTCATACTCTCTGTTGTGTTTTTGCTTCTTATAATTTTGGTTATACCCTTTTAATTAGGGGAGGGGGAACATATGGATTTAGGAAAATTAGATATTTTTAATGGACTACTGTCTGCTCAGACAATGTACAGTTAGCCCTACTTCATGCCAAAAGTAGCAAAAAAGAGCATTGTTCGTGTCTGCACATCATCCTTTCCACTGCTGCTGCTCTTGCTAGTATTTAGCTATTCTAATAAAGAGTAGGTACTGGATTATAGATCTTCTTGTAGTAAAACACATATTTGTATGTATACAGTAAATGTAATAAATTATTTTTTCATATATTTAAAAAGGAAAATATCAATAAAACAATTTACATTTTCATAAAATAAACATACTTTTAAAATGGCAACCAATGGAATAGAATTTATTTTAATAATCTATACCTCATAGGTTGTTTCTACATTTTAATCAGTTTACCTAAAAATTTACCTAACAGTTAAAATTCCTAGACTTGCTTTTGGAATGGGAAACCTGCAATAAAACTCCACTCATATTGAAATCAATAGGAAACTCATGAAATCAGAACTTCATATAATTTTTTTTTTTTTAAAGCAACTTTGTAAACTGTTCCTAGGAAAATAAGATATAAACAGAATGAAAAGACAGTACACAAAAAACCCACCAGAACAGAAATAGATACCTTATTATAAAGTAGAAAAGAGAAAAACTGAATTATTAAGTACAACTCATGAATGAGAACCAAAAAGGAGCTGAGTTAACAAATAAGTAATTGACTGGCTCCCCATCAAAGGAAGACAGCAGAAAGTGTTGTTGCATAATTTGTCAGTGAACTAGGTCGCTATTTACTTAGTCCTCCAAATCACCAATTTTTCTAGTTATTTTAAATAAAAACACTTGGAGACACTTGGATGTTGATGCATAGGTGCCCAGAAGAACTGTCATTTCCATCAGAATGAGTGCATCATAGGACACAAGAGAAGATTATGGGCCTCTTGCTGCACTGTTCACACTACAGTACAGTTTGTCAGCCATGGGATAGTTTGTGGGCATAGAATAAAACATGACTGGGAAATATTTCTTTGGGAAGCAGAGTCTCTGTCTAGGGTGATGCTCCAGCTGGAGGGTTGCTGGCGGTACATTGGGGCAGGGAGAACGAGGAGGAGTGCCTACGAAGGGCTGCGGCAGGGGCAGGCAGCCACACAGACGTGGCTGAGCTTTAGATTGCACTTGGAAAATACAACCCTATTACACTGCTGCTACTTCTCTTTCTCACTGCAGGTGCTATCTTAGAGAAAGGAAGAATTTACTGTAAAAATTTGGGTTTTCATAAGAGCAGGTCCCATGCTACAAAGTTGACTTAGTGCTGGTTTGCAGATTTTAATGCACTCTCCTGTCTGATCTCGCCTTGCAAAAGCTTAGTGTTGTGTTCGGATTATCTCAGATTCATCTTTACTCTGAACTTTTATAGTATTCTGACTTTTAACAATAGGCCTCCAGGAAACACTAATGGACCAGAAGGAGTTACAAGTTTCATTTTCTTCCAAATATTTCATGTCTTATTTCACAGAGTGAAAGTGTCTTAAGGCAAAGTTGTTTCAGTATTTTCAGCTAACAGAAAAAAAACCATCGTCCTTGCTTAGGGTCAGCTTCTGGCTCAAAATCTAGGTATCTGCACAGAAATTTGTCGGCATATTTCAGACCTTTATTTTACATTCCACTGGTGTAAATTAAATGATAAGTTGATCATTAATGGTTAATGGTCACTGATTTTGAACAGTAATGCTTCCAACAATGTGGTTTTCCAGAGAAATAACTTGCAGAGCTGCAGATAATGCTCCCATTTACTGCTGCAGCCCACCCTTAGCAATAATGTTGCCATGGAAACAGCAAAACGCTCATCTGGTGAGAGAGAAGGGGCGAGAATGAAAGGGAGGTGGGGGCAATTTACAGTAGGTTTTTGTTTTTTTTTTTTTTAAATAAATCAACTAGAATATGTTAAAATTTTGTTCTAGGAGAACCATAGCGTTTGCCTACAGGCCTTGTAGTTTTTTGTTGATAGTTTTTTTTTTTTTTCGCATAGGACAGTAAGCTGAGTTTTGACTCAAACAGTATGGAAAAAAATCTAAGTGATGTGAGCCTAGTCTGTTTTTTTTTCTCGCAAAATGTTTTGAAGTAGAGTATATAGTCATGGCTGTTTTTAATGACACTGACAGAAACTTCAGTGCCTTTTAATATTTCTGTCAGCTATGTGATGAGTCTCCCTTGAAATCACAGGAGCATGTAACTGAGCTTTCTGTGCAGGTATATCAGAGACACAGAGGAAGACAGAATATGATGTATTAAGTATGTACAAACAGAATAGATAAATCAAAATTATTTAGAAATAATATTTAATTAAAATAGCTGCATACCCTCTTAAGAAGTTTAGATCATAATGCTTTTTAGCTGGTCTTGATGTTATCGTACTTGTCTGTAACTACATCATTGCAGACTATCTTACATAAATAAAGCTAGATCAGGCTGATTAATACATGGTTAATCGATTTCTGCTATGTATCTAGCTTGTGCAAAAAAAGCTGGTATTTTCCCTTCTCGGTTGACTAATTAAGAGTAGAAATGTCCCTACAGGATATTTGAAACATTTTTACTATTGAAACACTCTCCTTTTATGTGAGGAATCAACTATTTGTGATACTCAAGATTCTGCAAGACGATTTGCTAAAGCAGAGTATTAACCCTTGTGTCGATCACATTACAACATGAGGTATAGCACCCTATTTTCTGATGGCTTAATACTGCATCATAGTAACATTAGTAGTTTAGGGCTTACTGTAAAAAGGAATGTCAACTGTGATGGCTCTATGGGTACTTTTTGTGTGCTGCAATTAAAACTCATAGCAACATCTATATTTAAGTTTGCCTGACATACTCACTGTTTCTTATAACTTAGGTAACCCAAATTCAGTTTGGATTTATTTTTCCCAAAGTCAATGTCTTTCTCATGCGCATTTTTTAAAAATTCAGTTTAGTCCACAAGCAATTTTACTGCTACTGGGCAGAAGCTGTTGAAATGCAAATGGTCTTTCAGCAGAATTTTAACAATTTTAGTAGCTGTTTATAGAGACTACATATTCAATCACAGTGTGTTACTGGAACTAGGTATTTTTGCTGATTCTGATTATATGAGTAATATTTCTCTAAATATGGGTCACTGAAAGTCACCTTTTTTGCCTTTGGGATAGTTTCTTACTACAGGTCGTGGAATGCGGCAGTTGTGTTGCCTGCACTTCCTCTTTATGGTGGTCTCACCGTCTTACCTGTCTTAGCTTGTGTATTGACAACACCTCCTACATTTGCATCTGCAGCAATTTAAATCCTTTTAAACCTCATCCTAACAATGGAAACCAAAATGTAGTTTCTCTCCTTTCCTCCCCCTAATCTTTCCCCTCAGTATAGGTTTTTGTTGTTTTTTTTTTTTTCCCCTACCCTTCTGTTTATAAACATACTGTTTATAAAATATACTTGCTTCTGAACTATGGGCTGCAGAGGTAGTTAAGATATAGAAGGAAAAAAGGTGGCAGCTAAGAATAAGCCCCTGCGAGCCACTTGGAGGGAGGAAAGGAGGAACAGTCACATGAGATGCAGACTGCATCAGGGTGAGAAGAGAATCCATAAAAAAAAAAAAAA
>WHYT01017280.1:465286-492817 GCA_009806455.1 Tetrax tetrax
TAATAATAATAATACCACCGAGCAACTATGGAACACTTATTAATAGATCCTCATGCTCTACAAAGTGATGTTTGTTTACAAGCTTTAATACAAAATACTATTTCATGCAAGGTATCAAGCTTTTGATTTTACTGAGGAACAAATAAAGTTGTAGAGAATTTAAGTAATTTACTTGAGGGTGTCCAGGAAATTATTGACGGAGGTGAGGCTTACACAACTAAATGTAGTGCTCTTTCACCAGACCCAACTGCTCTGTGAAGTTGCTAGAGTGAAGGTCTGCTGCTGTAAGAGGTCTCTAGCTGGGTAGGCAGAATAGGCAAAGCAGAAAATACCTTTCCAGTTTGCAAACTGAACACATTTGACAGAAACTATAGTAGAAATTTTGGAGGGACAGAAAGACAGCTTTGCCCAGGCCAGAATCGTGGTCTTCTGGGATGCACCTGTAACAGCTGCCAGAGGTCACCCAGCACAAAGTG
Source organism: Tetrax tetrax (assembly GCA_009806455.1). Taxonomy (NCBI): domain Eukaryota; kingdom Metazoa; phylum Chordata; class Aves; order Otidiformes; family Otididae; genus Tetrax; species Tetrax tetrax. Next base: position 465,763 of record WHYT01017280.1, read on the forward strand.
CATGCCACAGCAGACAGGGAGAACAGATTCTCTATGAAATGCATACCTAAAAATGTTTTGTAAAAAAACAACAAATTGTTTATCAGCTCCAAGTTCCCATGGTGTATGGATTTTTTGCAGGATCAGAGTTGTGGGGAATACCCTGGGTACAGTGAGATACCAGACAGGTTTCATTCGTGTAAGAGACTTAGTCTTGTATATGTTGTGAGCTTGAAGTGAGCAATATTTATGAATGTATTTTTTAGATCAGTGTTATGAATTGCAATTCAGGTTGCTCAGTGATAGGCAGAGAGCGTGGTAAGTTACGCGAGAGACATCTGAAGAAGTATCATTGACATGCAGCCTGTAGAAGTAAGTGCAGTAGACTTTTCAGGTTGAAACCACATTGAGACTACTTAAAATACTGTTATTTACGTAGTGTAGATTACCCCTGGATTTGAGACTGTTTCATTTGTTACAGCAATAGTTGCATTGGACAAATAGCCTGCACATGAAGCAGGCCTGCTCTGGAAGAGAAAACTTAAAATGCTGATTCTTGAAGATGTATCTTTCTGTTACTGTGAACCTTTTGCTAATTAATTTTATAGTAATAAAATAAGCAGAGAGCACTGAGTAAATAGAAACATTATATGAATCCTTCTTGCAATATATTTATTTCTGTCTGGGAGCCTGAGGAGCAGTCTGCTTGCTGTGGGGTGGCACAAGCTGGGAGCTGCAGGTGCCCATCCTGACCTGACACGGACATCAGGGCTTTTGGGCAGGGGTGGTGGGGAGGGTTCCAAGGTGAGGCCATTAGGGCCTGATGGTGCCTCCAGCACCTCAGAGCTGTTCTGCTAGGATTCTTTGTGGCGTCTATGCTGCAAGAAGACCTTTTTGAGATTTTTTTTCATGCTTTAAATCAAACTCTGGACATCTCTTGCCTTATTCCTCTATTCCGCACATTGGAGGTCACCTTTGGGCACTCTCACTGTGAACTCACTATAGCTTAAGCATAAGAAAGTTAAAGATTGATAATGATTCAGGAAAAAGATGATGAAGACCAGAGGTACATGCAGCATTGGTATAAAAAAGGACTCGCATCCCTCTATGTCTTGGATTTCCAGTTTTAACAGTGATAGGTCCTTCCTAAATTACACCTCCAAATGTACAGTTTTGAAAGCATAGGCTATAGCATTTCAGATACTTAGCATAGGTTTATATTCAGCAGAGTAGAAAAGCAACTGTTAGATCCTCCATCTTCTGCATCTGTGCTTTAATAATCTCATCAAGCAATTATTCTTAATGACTGAGGTAGTATAAATTCTTTAATAACTGCATATATTTACAGTGTCCATATTTACATTTTTCAAATGTCTGATTATGATTTTCAACTATTGAAGCACAAAATTTTGGCTGCATGTTTGTGTTAAAGGAGTTCTGATGCAGAACATAAGCTGCTAGAACTTACCTGTGTGGTGCTTTAAAATGAAATATATCTTAGTGAATAATCAAGGTAGCAAGCAAAACAGTCTGGAAAGTGTTCACTGAATTAAAGTATGCAACTGTGAAAATGAAATGATTCATCTGTGATATTCAATGCATACTCACAGTGGTTTGCACTGATTAATATCACACTGCAGTAATTTCATTCAACCTGTATTATATACTTTTAAAATTAAACCTGAAAAGTATGGAACTAAAGTTTTTCCAAATGTAGCCTTTTTAAAAGAAGACTTTTGGCACATACCAAAAATTCAGGCATAATGCAGAATGTATTTACATTTTAAAATAATAGAATAAATCATTGTCAAATGTGTGCGCTTCTGGTTGTAGTATTTCTGAGTTTTTGCATACATCTGTAAAATGATAATGTAAGAAATATTGTACATGCAAAACTACTGCTATGGAATTTTTGTGGAATCTTGTGAAAGCCCAGTCCATTTAGCATCTCTACTGCATCAATATTTTTGAGCATGATGTTGGCAATCTTATTTCATCCACATATGAGTAAGAAATAAGATAAAGGTGTTTTCTTAGAAGATGTGTTGTTTACAACCCCATTTGAGATGGAGATTAGAAAATTGTCAGAAGCAAAATTTGCTTCCCAGTGGTATCTTTCCCCTTACTAGCAAGAAATGAGACCCTTAGAGTTGACTTAAGAAATTGCTTTTCAAGGTAAGATAAAATATATTCTTCTTCCCCTAGCTGAATCCTTGGCCTTTTTTTTTTTTAAAAAAAAAGATATTCTGAATCATTACTGTATGATTTGATTGTGAAATGCTGCCAGAATGCTTTAACAGGGGACGATGTAAAACCACTGTTAATATCTAGTGAGAGTTGTAGATGTATCCCAAATAGAATGGATTCTTCTTTTCTTACAGAGGTTTATCGGACATATTTTTTAAATTGCTTTCCTACCGGTAAGATGCCCCATACTCTCATGTTGTGTGGAGATTTCTACAGCTGTTCCTGTCTGCAACTCTGATAAAAGTAGAAAAAACCCTGTTTATTCTCATAAAATTAAGTGAAAATACATTCTGTCAGCAGAGGGAAACTGTACTTTGAAATGTGGTGAAAATATTACACATTGTTGCACATCTTTTCTTCAGGTATCTCCTTTCCCCAGCAACTGATAACATTTAGTCAGGTAAAATCTTCATCAGATTTTTCAGAGATGTGTTAACAGATATGGAATATACTGGTTAGTATTGTTCTACCTTCTGTCCTGATACCAGTGGCACATAATTATATTTTCATTTGCAAATTGTGTGCTCTCTCTGTGCCTCATTGTCAACAAGATTTGGAGGCATTCAACAGGTGTTCACATCTTCTCCAAGGCCTCTTTGCTTATATGAATCCCTAGCTGCCGAAGAAGGAATTTATAGGTTTTCTCATCTCTGTGGGACAAAAGGGAATAACCTATTTCCAGCTTTTTCACAGTGTGGGCAAATCTTGATATCTTTTTATATATAGTCTTATTTTTCATTTTATTAATACATGCATACTGCTGCAGTTATAAATATTTATATACTGCATTTCAGAACTAATTAAAAATCAGCAATTTTTTAGACTTAAGGATTCTTGATAAGCATTCTTAACAACAGTGGCACTGTATATTTGTACATACTTGAAATCAACATATAGGATTTCAAGGTCTATGTGTATGTAAAAGAATACATACATGCATATCTATAAAATATATAAATAAAAGTAGGTATATATAAATAAAAATTGTGAAAAGCGAATTGATTCTTTTTTATCACTTAAGCAACTCAGTGCAAGAAAGACATATGAAATAGAACAATATATTCGCCTTCCTTGTTTAGAAGCTGATTTTTCTACTGACAATGGGTTAGACTTAGGATGAATTTATTTAGATGAAAAAGTTTCACAGCCTTTCAGTGTTAATTAGTCAATGCTAGGCACTTTGTTTTGTAGTTGATCCCAGAATCCCTCTGCAAGTCAGTCTTGCTTTACTTATGACTGAAAGTCTTTATGAAAATCTTCAGGAAATTCACCATAAAAGGATTTACATTATTAAAGCTAGATGTCTAGCAAATATGCAGTGAGTCACAGTCATGCAGTGAAAATTTTAAAACGTGACCTTTGTTTTTATTGTTTTATAGTCTGGATGCTAAGCAAACACTGTTCCTGTTTGGTGCAGTGAATCAAAATATATCAAGGCACAGATATACAGAGAAAGTCTTATTTCCCTGCAGTCTCTTATGAAAATATTTTATCACTCTATTATGATAATTAAATCAAGTGCTTATGAAGGTTATCTCTTTCACCAAAATAGTTTACTAGCATAATTTTAGCAGCATTCCTGTTATTGAAAATACAAGCATTCAGTTCAAAGAACAAAATAGAGAAGTAAAACACTGTAAACATCATAAATTGTCAAAACAATATTAAACTATACTAAAAATAATGCATTAATTAATGAATCAAAGTATACAAATCATAGAAGTAGTTTCTGGGAGGTACTGATCTCGTGCACAAAATACCTGTGTTTGCCTCCTAAATCCCTTTATTATTACAATTGTGCACACCTGAGGCTTGTGTTCAAATAGGATAAGGCAGTTCATTGAAAGAGTAGGCTAACATTCACCAGTTAAGAATTGTTAAAGTCCACATATGTAGGAACATTTAAAATATTTTTAAGCTACAGAAGCTGTTTATTGTACAAGAGGAAATAGGAAAGACCCAGGTGTTGGCCAGAATCGGAGGTATTCTTCAGAGAACTGTGTTCTCCTCTCATCCATTATTGAAGAAGCAACCACCTGTTTCCAAGGGAAATGCAAACCTATTGACAGTCATATCCATCATCGTTTGTGCTAGTTCAGAAGCTCTGTTGGTTTACTTGTCTCGTGGAGCAATTTGTGATGATAAATTTACAGCAGAAGGGTCAAGGCTTATTTGTAGTTGACTCCTGAAGAAGACTTGTTTTTAGATTTTCCGTTCCATTTCCATTCAATCAATCCTTAGAGTTTTCTGTCTGGATTAGAACATGCATTCTTTAATGAGAAAAAACCCTTTGGGGGTAATATTGATTCACTGTAAAGCTCTATACATGATTACTTAGTGGTATAAAAATTACCACTGCAGAAGTATGAAAGCACAGAAGAGTGTCTTTCTGTTTTTCATGGCAGCATATGTTTATGACATATTTTTGGTGTTAGATTCTGTCAGTTTCTAAATATAGGGCCTTTTCCTCATTCAGAACAAGGCTGCGTTTCTTTCATGCAGGATTGCTGCTCCCCCAAGCAGCTGTGTCGTTGTGCAGATACCAGAGAAGCACGGGCAGGGGTACAGAGCGGATCCCTCAGAATACGCTGGTAGCTCAGTCATCAGGTACCCTTGAAGATCTCTGTCTTCAAGTAGTCCTGAAGATGTGTCTTGCCCCAAGGGAGGGGAGGGAAGGGCAGGAGAGTATGGCGTGGCTGGGAGAATAACACTCATGTTAGGTAAGATCTCACTATCATGTTACTTGGTAGCTAAGTAGAGCATTTAAAAGCAAATCTTCATATGCCAAACTACCAGAGAAACTGAAATCTCTAGCAGCTGACTTAAAGCTCTGTGACTACTGCTCATACAAATTTATTTCTCTCTGAATATCCAGTCTTGCTTCTGCCCACAGCTTTTTCTAATATTGTAACTTGCTCTACATTAGAAATGTCACAGAACTAATCTTCCATTCCATCCTTCTGCTTAAAATATCTAGGTATTTTGACATAAATCTGAACGGTTGTGTGCATGTGAGACCTTCTTCCCACTGCGCATCTATCTGCTCAGTCAATGGCAGCCAGTATTTGCCAAAGGCTGCCTCTTCTGTCTGATGAGTGCTTTGCATTATCAGCAACACCTGCAGTGACAGGGTGTCCCGCAGACTTCTCTGGTGACAGTTTGGGTGGAGTGGGATGGCGATGGCAGGACAATGTACAGCAGTTCTCCACCAATTAGGAAAAGGTTTGCCCGAGGTTTCTCAAACACCTTCTTAACACTGAACAGATTAAAAAAAAAAAAAAAAAAAAAAAAAAAAAAAAAAAAAAAAAAAAAAAAAAAAAAAAAAAAGTTTATTGCATGTTAGAGTTCAGGTCTTCAGAAAATACAGAGTTTTTGGTGATACTGAGAAGTACCTCCCTATACTGCTAGCATTTGTTCTAGTTTGGCTTCAGAAGTAGCTCCTGTGCTCCAGTGGGCTAGCTGACTGTTGAGTTCAGAAAGATGTACTAAGCTCCCACTAAGATCTATGTCCCAGTTTGGTAGCTGAGTCACAAGCCTAGCATATGACTAGCATCATATGTATAAAGTCCCTTTATATATACACTCTTTTTCAGTATGAATGTAGTAATTCTGTATGTAAAGAATTTCAAGTGTAAATTCAGCCTCAGGAGCTTCTCCTGCAGTCTTCAGCCCCTGTAAGTGCTTATGACATCAGCTCATATCCTACCTCTTGTCTGCTATACTGACAGAATATGCATGACAGCTTTGGTCTTTGCTATGTAGAGATGTCTTCAGAGTATCCCTCCTTGTAAAGCAATTTTTTTATTCAATGTGAATTCAAGATATAGGCTGTCTTCATATTTAGCCTGACTAAATGAACCATTTACCTGTTTTGAAAAGGTTTGAAAGTCTTTCTGGTTACTGGCAAAATCATTTATGCTTTTCAAGCTGCTGTATAAGCACATTGTATTTTACATCATTGCTATTAGAAGCAAAATTTTATAGAAACTTTTGTGAATGCTGTAAATATTGGTGAGTATTAGCTGTTGTTAAATACTAAACATTATTATCAAATTATTGCAGTTAAAGGTAACTGTCTGAGAGGATAGCCCCTGAAGAACCTGCTGGGTTTGTTGGTAGCATACAATACATCCCCACTGTTATTTAGCACACTTTCTTTCCTTTCCATTTTGCTTTACTAATGGGAGCATCTAGGAGAAGAACAACTCAGGAAGGTCAGTTTTGTCTGTCTGTGTCATTTGTTGTGATCAGGATGAGGAGCCACTGTTCCATATTAAAAAGATGATTCCCACATTCCTGGATGCAGAGCTGTGCCTCCAGACATTCTCTGCCTCCCACACAAATCTGATCAGTGAGCCTGGTACAGGGGTGCGCTCACTGTGTCATATTCAAAGGCTGCAAAACTATTGGTGTGGAGGCTTTATGTCCTCCTTGTACAGGCTGTGTGAGTAAGGATTTGTATGCAAAAATGCCAACCAGTTACCTTTTCTCCTGAAGGTGTGGAAGGAATGGTCCTCCTGCAACATGCCAGTATCTTCATAGCCTTCTGTGGTGGTGTTTTACCATAGGGTAAGGCATTTTATTATGGGTAACTGAAAGGATAATTAAGTATTTCAAATTATAGATAAACTGTACCAGTTTATCTTAAAAAATAGCAAGGACTGAATTGTTACTGTTACTTCAGACAGATTTTTATCAATGACTTCTTCCTGCCTCTGTTAGCGGATGGATGCTAGGAAGTACCCGGCAGACTGACAACCACCAATCAGAGGGTTCTTTTATGGATTGGCAAGGAATTTGTATTGCCAGATGTCCCTGAAGTATTTCAGAAAAATGTGTTTTTCTCACTTTTTCTCTCAACATAAAAGTTCAGTGTTTTCATGAATGTATAATGCTTCTAAGATTCCTTTGTCTTCACAAAATTAATAAATTTACTGCTACAGGATACTATGTAGTTGAATCAAATACATACAACTACACTGATCTTATGAAGTAAAGAAGCAGATGTATGTTGTGATAAGCTATCTTCTCTTTTTGGGATCTTTTGCTGCTGATTAGCTGAGTTAAGTAATTTGTTCTGCATGTCTCAGTCAAATTAGTATGGTATTCAAGGTGAAAAATGTTCAGTTAAAGGACAATTTTAAAAAATAGGACATATTGTGGCACAATTTTTTTTCTGTTACTTAGTTTATTTTATTAAAGGGAACACCTTCTGATTACAGTTCCTTGTTCGGTTTTTTTTTTTTTCTTTCTTTCATTTCAGTGGTTTAGAGAGTGGGTATTGTAAATTCAGTTAAGCTAGGAAATCAGTCTAATACGGGAGCAAAAGTATTCAGGTTTACTTTTTCATATTAATTTGCTAAAGAGAAAAACTAATTTTGTAACATACTTGTAATTATCAATCCTGCAATCTCTGGTTATGCCTTGGTTTGCTTTTGTGGTTTTTTTTTTTTTCCTTCTCCTTTTCATGCATTAATATGGATATTAAAAATACGGACTGGGTCCCCAGTTGCATGTGGACAAACTTACTATCTTGAAATAACGTCCTGGGCTGTTACTATTTTTCCATTATCCCTTGCTTGTTAGCGTGTATCAAGGCCTGAATCTTAGTATCATTTAGGGTAGACAGCAGACTTGAAAGTAAGCTGTAAGTATTGCAGAACATTGTGGAACTCTTAGTGCTCATTTCACAAGCCCCTTTGGCTGTGAAATGATATATGTAATGCTGATACCTGAAATTAGAAGGAACTGTCATTTTGATGCATAAATAAATGTTGCAATACAAGCAACATAATCTGAGTTTGAAATAAAAGCTCTCATTTTTCAGTAAGGGTGTGACTTGAGAAACACATGAGGAACAGATGTGGCAAGTAAAAAGATGCTCACTTCTGCATATTTGCCAAGTAAAAGCACAGCCTAAGCCTGTGGATGAGAAACTTGCAGTGAATTGACCAGCTTATTAGAAGGTATCTTATGTTTCAGAGATTTCTGTTTTCAAAAATTAGATCTACATACACCAGCCAGAACTCTGGGAATCTGAATCTATTTTTTGAGCCCCAAGGCTATTAGCAGCAGCCACGCAACGTTAGTGCAGATTCCAGATACACTGATATTTGAAGGCACTGGCTTATTTTTTGGCTAACAAAGCAGGTGCATGTTGCTTGCTGATGTAACCATGTTATCTCTTACATAACTTGCATGAGGCTCTGTGTGTGGCAGGTACTCTGCAATGTTGTGAACTACTCAGATTTGATGATGGTCATCTGGTTACACAGATTAAAATCAGTCTATCTTAGTTTATTAAGAATACTCATACAGTTTTGGTGAGCTAATGATGCCCAGTAGTTCAAACTCAGAGATTAGGAGTCGTTACTTTGTTTGAGAGTAGGTGATGGGCAGATCCTCACGCTACCCATGACACTCATCTGCTATTAGACATACATATGTTATTCAAGCATTCAAGCACTCAAGTATGCCATCCATTGTCTCTCCCAGGTTGGACTGCTGCAGTGCTGTATGGGGCTACATCTGGCTACATTTTTATAAAATTATTTGTTGCTGTAGTTATTACTAGCTTCTGAGTCAAACAGTGGAAGACTTCTTCCAGTAACTTGATGTCTTGAATGAGCTTGTTAGGAAACATGTTTGTGGGGCAAAAGGCATCTCTGACACTGACTATCCTTCTTTGCCTTTTCTCTTTGCTTCATGCACACGAATGCACTCAGCACTCATGCATTGAACTGTCTGTTTCTGAGAAACGTTGGTAGAACTCAATAACGTTTCTTACACAGGGTACAGTAAAAAAATTCATTGGTTAAACAAGAAGTTTCTGACTGCATCATAGAGAAGAGAGAGATACTTTAGGGAACATGAAAAAAATCTTCACCTATGGGACAATCCAGAAACCTGGCATATATGGCCTTCTCTTATATTTACCTGGAAAAAGTATAACTAGTAAAGGTATTGGAATCTGATGCAATGAGAGACGTGCGGTCCCAAGAGTATGTGGCACTCTGCTTTTAGATTTACATCAGCTTCCTGCAAGGTGCTGTTTAGCATGCAAAGTACTAGTTATGAATCTAAAACCTCTGAATGGGAAGGTATTGATTCATATGAAAGACTTTTTCCTCAGGGCATAGTACCATTCAATTAAGGTGTACAAGCTGGGAACTCATTCAAATATCAGAAAGTAGACAGAAAGCAGAATGTTTCCTAAGAGAGCTTGGAATGGGTAGTTTGAAATCTTCCTTCTTCAAGGTGGGCTGCATCTCGGTATATTTGTTTCCTGAGCAATGAGAGAGAGGATGCTAGTTGGGTCTTGTAAATATCACAGTGCACAGTACCTAATTGGTTAGAATATACATTATGTGCTGGGTGAAGAGGAACTTTTTTAGAAGTAGACTATTTGTAACTGTAATTTAAATGTTTCGTGGAATACCTAAAGCAAAAGATAGCATTTCTTTTTAATTGGGATATTTATTTGTTGAAATAAATGAATAATTTATTTACTTGCTATCTTGGTTGTATGTCTCCTTTTTGTGGATCCTTGTCAGGATGTACTTCAAATGGATATTTTTAGAGAGCAATGTTGGTCTTGGGGAATAATTGAAGCATAGCAGTAGGTGAGTTATATGTCCCTGTAGTTGGCCTTTGGACCTTTTGAATGTCAGTTTTTATAGTAATTTTGTTACTTGAAAACATGCCGTGGTGATTAAGTGTTCACATCTTTTATCCCAGAAAATCAGTTGCCATCTTTGCCTTGATCAGTCAGGAATACTGCAAGCCTTACTATGTTGTGTTCAGCTGTCTCTGTGCTGTACATAAAATAAGTACAGGATAACTTTTCCACCTGATCTTCCTTCAGTCTGGTTTTGTCTCTACTTTGTTAATGCAGATCAGGTAGTATGACTCAAAGGAGTCTAAATGCACGCCTTCTAAGTATGTTTATGGGTATTTGTCTAATTATTTGTGTGTTTATTTTGACAGTGACTTGTGTGCACATGTGTTTGTGTAATTATTTGCACGCCTGCATGTACTTGTCTAACTACTTCCCAGAGTTTGCTTCTAAAATGTTGGACCTGTTTCTCAAAATTGTACAATTACTTCACTTTAAAAGACTTGTGGCAAATATAGATAAGTGAAGGAACAAGTGCAATCCAAGAGTATCTTAGTATAGAGTGGTCTAAATGAACAGGTTGATGAAAAAATGAAAACCAAGCATTTCAGTAGCAAAAAAATCACTGGGATACCTTTGAATAGTTACACCGTTTACAGTATATTTAAATATAAAAATGTCTCATATTAAATAAATATTTGGGAAAATTTATCTGTAAAAACATCTTAGAACTAAAACAAAATAACCCAAAAACGGTACAGGAAAACATCTTTCATTGCAGTATACTGGCATAATTTAACTGACTTCAGCTGATTATTTCAACTGATGTTTAACGAACTTAATCTCCAAGCAAATTAAATTACCCTCTGAGACACTTAAAAATAGAGTTAATGGCTTAACTTCCTGCATCAGAGCAAGAAAATGTTGTTCTGGATGCTCTAAGTAATCTGACAAAAGTATATGTAAAAAAAGGAATCTACATGTAATAAGATGCAAGGGTTACCTAAATTTGCACTGATACAGAAGTGATGATAATCTGAACAGCTTGAGAATATGACCCTTAGCTTGAAGGCTCCATGTGCCAGTATCCCTATAGACAAGACATTTTCCATTAGGATTTTAGAAGCTTTTCAAAAAACATAAGATTGCAGGTGATTTCTAAAAAATTCTAGGAAATGAGTCTTGAAAAAACCTATTCCAGAAACTGTGGGCAATTATAATCCAAGTTTGGGTAATTTAATGAATAGAAGTAACTTGATATTCTAATTTTTTTTTATTTTTATTCAGTGTTGTAATGACATTGTAACATTTGATATCAATAAATTAAATAATAATGGACATGTGAAAATAAACTAGATCCTCCCTCAGCTTGTAAACAGTTTGTGACATATTTGAAAAAGCACTGCTGAAATTCCAGATAGTATAGTTACTAATATACTAATTCTCTAATCAAGAAATCATTTTTTCAATATAAATAAAATTCTCAAACAGACACAAAATAGTGGACTCACTGGATTTTTTGCACCAGTTGCATACCCAAATAGATTGCATTACACTGCAAATATATATAAAAGCTGATATAAAAGTTGATATAAAATCACAGTACTAGAATAGCATTATCAGGCTCATTATGTAAGATTAATCTCTGTTTCCCCTGACTTTCACAAGTCAGATGTGTAATTGAGTACTTAGCCTACATGCAAAGATACTGCAGTGGGATATGCCAGCATCAGCTGGTTTGTACAAAGCTGCTGTCCAAATATCTGATGAGACCTGTAGCTGCATGTAGACATCCACATGCAAATTATGCCCACTTTTGGAAATAAGTCCGGAAGACTCACCTGAGTTCTTCTCACTCCTGTGACAGTGTTATATTTTAACATATTTTCTAACAGTACTCGCTCTTTTTCATGGAGATGCAGGGCAGAAATCTGAGTCAATAAGACCTAGTCTTTTCCTAACATTAGCTAACCTTCATGTCATTCCTCTCTTGAAAGGTCCTGTTGAAGCCATCTCCCAGCATGGGTTATTAGTATATTTTGTTAGCATTTTCCAGTATCTTTATACTAGTGTCATTGATGAAAATATTAAATCTTGTCTATCCCTGAGCTGGTTATTAAGGAATCCTCTTTGGATTGCTGGTGCTATTTTCAGCTTACCTTTTTTGTACTAAGGAGGCTTAGTTCTCTCCCTCTTAAATCAGGTTTTCCTACTAACTGGTGTTAGATGAATTTGCTTTACCACATTTCTTTTTTCATTAAAATTATTTTTTTTTTACTTTGATTAGCTTTATATCTAAAATGGAACAATTAAGATAAAGGAAAATGAAAGAGCACAGCAACACATGATGAACTAGGTGTATTACAGTGATTAGATAAAACATAAAAAGATATATTGGACCAAACTTGCCACTTAAATGAAATAAAATGTTTATGGAACAAATCTGTTACATACAAGAACATAGTCATAAAAACCTACCTGACACATAGGATAAATCAAATGTAAAAATAAGAATTGTACAATGCCTTTTAATGGTTAGCTGCATTTTCTCCTAGAACTCAAGAATAATTATAATACATTTTCCAACTGTTTATTTTTCCTTACAGTACTTGGGGTGTATAGAAGTCTTACGCTCAATGAGATCTCTTGACTTCAATACTAGAACACAGATCGCAAGGTAAGACTTTGTGCAAGTATGTTTTTTAAAGTAGCTTCTGAATTGTGTCCCCAGGGTGGAAAGGACAGGAACATGGCAAAACACATAGTAAACAATTTTTGGATACTGTAAGTCCACTTTCAAATTTTGCTTTTACAGGTAAATCTCTCACCTGGTATTAATATAGCTCCGACAGCACTTGAAGGATATTTTCTTAGTGGTCTTTTGATGTGCCAAGAACTGCTTTAAAAAATTTTTGCCTCTTTGTTATGCCAAATAAGGCACTTATCTGGGTACCAATTTTGTGAAATTTAAGCCAGTGCGAATTAGAATATACTTAAAATCTACAATGCATTTGTCAAAATGAGCCTAGGGAGCTGCTTTGGAGCTGCATGTTTTTAGGTTTTATTAGTAATTTCTTATCAAAAGATGTCAGATTACAAATTGGCCATAGAAAGGCTATAAATGAAAATATATTACCACAATGATACCAGAGACAAATTAAAGTATGTTATCTTTTCCAGGCTGTATGTAAGAAACAATAGGCTTGTAGGTTCTTGTTACAATTCTTTTAAATCTGTCACAGTACTTTTGTAAGAGTGGTACATAAGTACAGCATTGTCCTAAGAAGTGTCGATGAATAATTTTATTTCTATGAGACTGTTTTCTGAGAACTATAGGAAATAGTGTGTTGCAGGCATTTTCACTTGAAAAGCTAAGCTTATTGATTTCAGAGGACTGTAGTACTGACATCTTCTAGGAACTGGAGACCACGTTTTCAAATTCTGGCATCAAAATAATGAAGCAATCCTTTCCAACGGAACACGTATAAAGTGATATGACTGGATACAGTGCTTGAATTTCACTTCTTACAGTTGCTGATAGTCTATCATAAACCGTTTCTCATACCATACACAGCTACGTATTTCTTTTGTTAGATGAGAAAATTTACTTATTTTCAGGCTCGGATGCTGATTGTATGGTCTATATGCATTGACTTTGAGTTAACTTGCATACAGCAGCTTTGAGTTGGACCTCATAAGTCCTAACAAAATCTTAATTGTTAATTTGTCAAGATAGCATACTGATTGGGGGTGTAAAAGCACAAGGACAGGTAAATGACAGGATTCTGGTTTTCAGGCAATGAAGACTATGGAGGTATTTGAGAATTTTACTACTGTACTTTTAAAAACTCATCAAGTACATTTCTGTGGTATTTGCAGCAGTGAACTTTTAAAATTATTTCATGTCTAAGCAGACTTGTAGTTCCAATGCAGGTAATACATTTGTGTTTACCACTTGGAGGTTAAATGATACTGGCTTATGAAACAGTCATGATAGTTATTGTTTTTGTAGTCTATTTCTGCACAGTCTCTTGCACTCTATGTCTCTATTGGAATAGTGTTGCACTTACAGACACAACTCTGCCATTAATACTTAAGCATATTTGCTGATCTAAAGCTATGTGGTCTGCAAAAAGAAACTATCTTTGTCTTACAGTTCTTTCAACACAAAAATGATTCTTGGCTTTTCACTGTGAAACAGACTTGGTATTTTTAAACACCTGTTTAATCTGTTATTTTTTCCAAGACCTTGCAAAACCAGTCATAGAAGAAAGTGATCTGTCTTGGGCCAATATGACTTCTGGTATTACGGATTATTTACTAAGTATGATTAAAAAAAAACAGTTAGAAAAGATTAAGCAAGTTACCTAATTCAATGTGGAAGTCTCAATGCATCTCTTTCTAATAAGCACACATCATGCTTGACACAAAGCACTTACTCCCTTCATAATACTGCATCACATCCCTGTCCCTGCCTGCTTTCTTACCCTTGCACATTCTTCCACATTGCAGACCTCAAAGAAGTCAGTCATTAGGGATCCTACATTTGCCTTTTTTTTTCTGTCTTCTGGTTGTTATTGTTTTTGTTACTTTACCTCTCTGCTAACCTTGAGGAGGAACAAAACCGCAAAGTAAGATAAGCAGCACCAGTTCCTAGAAGAAAAAACTTTTTTTTGTGGCTCAGTCATGAGATGGTGAGATGTGTAGTCTCTGGCTCTGCTGCAAACATTGGGCATTATTTTGGAGAAACCATTAGCCCGCATCACAGACAACTGTGTGATTAAATGAATTAGTGTTTGTAAAAGGCATCTAAATCGTTAGATGAACATTTAGAAATTACTAAAATCGGGTTAAGATTTTGTTGTGATTTAGCCCAATTGGCAACTAAATACCACACAGACACTCACTCACACTCCCCGGCCCCAGAGCAGTGGGGGAGCGAATTGGAAAGAAAAGGAAAACTTGTGGGTTGAGATAAAGGTAGCTTACTAAGACAGCAAAGTAGGAGATTACATATATATAAAAATAATAATTATTATAATAATAAAATATAGGGATAATAAAATACACGAAGCTAATTATGCACAATTTCTCATCACTGGATGACCCGATGACTGATACAGCCTGTCCGGAGCAGCAACAATGGAATGTAACTGAGAGCGATCTCGAAACAGTCCCAAGCAGTGAGAGAGCTGCCCACTGGCCAACCCCCTCTTATATACTGAGCGTGTTGTCTATGGTATGGAAAACTTCCTTTGGCCAGTTTGGGTCAACTGTTCCAGCTATACTCCTCCCAGCTTCTTGCACATGCACATTAGCAAAACCTGGGAAGCCAAAAAAAGTCCTTGATCTCTTAACCACAACTAATAATATCAGTGTATTATCAACATTCTTTGCATACCAAATCCCACACTAAGCCCAAAACACAACAGCTACTGGGAAGAAAATAAGCTCCATCCCAGCTGAAACCAGGACAGATTGCCAGTATGTAGTGAATTAGACACTCATTTAAAATAAGAAGTTAATGGGAAAAGCTTGTCCAGGTGTTTTGAATGGCTTTGAAAAAAACAGTTGTTATAATTAATACATCAGGAAAGCACATACATCGGTGTGTATGCATGGACCAGGCTGACAAATGAAGAACTGTGTTTTCAACTCCAGGAACTGGACTGAAGCCCCAGTGTAAACAGTTTGATTAGCAGTCTTTCCTTCCTTGTAACAGTCATGTGAAAAATCAACCTGTGCCATCTAAGACTGTTGTACCTGGCCTGTGGCTTGGTTTTGTTTTGCTTTTTCAGGTTTTGTAAATTAAAATGTTTCACATTTATCTTCATGTGAAAAAAATGTGAGCAAGCATTTTCACTTGTCATACTCTTCATCAGATCTTAACAGTCTTGTGGTATCTGACAAAATATATTGTTATCCTAATTTTGGGTTTGATTTGAGGAAAAATGAACAGCTATGTACAATTTATAACAGAGTTTTCCTTTTATCGTTACACATTTGAAGTCTCAAGATTCTTTCACTACAGAAGAAATAGGAGAACTAGAGTAGTGTTAATCAGTCATATTGTATGTATTCCTTTGCGTCATGCATGTAATGTCATGTGAATTCTCGAGTAAATAAATGGATGCACAAGCAGTTATGGTCTGCAGTTATGCATAATGATAAATAAAAGCCAGGTGAATCCACATGTTGCATCATTAATTATCTATTGATAATTCCTGTAACACATGTGAAGTCAAAATGACTTTCTTGGGCAGCAAGATGAACAGAAGCGTTTCATTTTCAACATAGCGGAGGAACAGGAAGAATAGCAGGCAAGACTACTGAGTTAACTGCAGGTGGCAAGTGACCATAAGTTCATCTGAAACCTACCATCATCGTCACAGAAAGGAGCCACTCTTAAGCTTGTGCGGCCAGGCCCTTTGTGCCCTCAGGCTGTTTATTAAAAAAAAAAAAAAAAAACAGGTAACATTCTTTTTCAACATGTGCAGTGTTTGTAGTTCATATAATATGTTTGTATGCTTATTGTTAAATCTGTTACAGTGTAATCAGTCTTCACTACTGTCTTGTATGCATGAGTGTAGTTATGCACTGGATTGAATTAGAATAATGTTGCATGCACTGTTGGTCATACAGCAGTGTTGGGCTGCATATTCATTGGTATCTAATTGAATGCATTCACTTTACTGCATGCAGTTTCAGAAAGTCAAACCTCCCCATGCTGAGTAAAACATTATATTGCATGTTAATAGCAGTTAGATCAGAGGACTGAAATACTCCGCATCAGCAGTGGACCCGAATCCCAACTCTTATCCTTGTCCTCTCCATGAACTCTGTGGGGCTTTCAAATTTGAATGAGATTCCAAATCTGGGGCCTGAATTCTATTAATTGTGAAAACCAAATCCATTTATCCCAATATCATAGAATAATAGAATGGTTAGGGTTGGAGGGGACCTTCAAAGGTCATCTAGTCCAACCCCCCTGCAAGCAGCAGGGACATCCCCAACTAGATCAGGTTGCTCAGAGCCTCATCCAACCTGGATGCCAATATGCCAGGCTTCTGGAGGGGAGACAATGGAAATCTAGATTTTAGAGCTGAGTCGAGTCCAATGCTAGCAATATGAATGAAGTTCAGTTGATGCAGTGTTTCTTTCAACTGTATCTGTATTCTTTGCAGAAATTCACTGTCAGCAAGCATCACTGAAAAAAGGATGGAAGACATTGAAAAGTAAGAACTTTTCCCCTGTGATTTTTGAAGGCGGATAGGTAACGTGTTTTCTGCAGTGAATTCTGTATTCAGTCTCCTCCTTAACATTCTCTCTTGCTTGGAAGGTGAGTGGGGTTCACCTATGCTGTTCTGCTACATGGACTCTGGATGTGGAGCAGCACTTAGGGAATGATGCTTAGGGGAAGGCATAGCCGCACTGCAGTCTGGGTATACTGCTCTGTGCAGGAAGGGCTGTGAAGGAGAATCCTTGTTCCTTGTGCACAGGGAACCTGAGGGCCAAAGCTCTGGGAAGCACAGGGTGCTGACTACTGCTTAGTTCACTACGAAGCAGGATTCCCAGAAGTCTATGGGGACAGCCTTGTAATTCATGCAGCAATGACAGCTATAGTGCCTGGTACTGACAGAGTAATTTACATTTCCTAGTTTAGCTGTCATTAGCACAGAAATGGGTTAGAATAAATGTATGTTTAACATTGAAATCTTTCATTTTCAATGTAGTATTAGTGAGGAAAATGCTAGCTAGTATTTGGATTGATTTAATATACAGTAATGCAAAGCCTGAGTGAGAATAACTAATGGGGCTTCCCCCACTCCACATGCCTTTGTGAGAAAGCAAAGAGCCTGTCAGAGGATGGGGAAAGTGGAAAACTGAAGGCCAGATGGCCAGGGAAGCAGTTTTGGGTATAGCTCTACCCTGAGTTTTAAGAGAGCGAGCTGGTGACTCCACTTGGTTCTACAGAAGCAGAAGGACTGAAGCAAAGTGGTCTTAACATGTTTTAAATGTAAATCACACTGCAAAGTTAACTGCTGCCTAGCACCTTGGAAACAGAGACAATTCCAAGTTCTCCTAATAGCACCAAGCAGTTTGATTACACAGAGAAAGAAAGGCATAAAGAATTTGAGTGTCTTTCATATGACATATCCAGTCACACCAGTCAGTTCATCACCACTAGATAGTCCTTTTTGGCAAATACAGCTTGTATAAAAAAGAGGGTTTAGAAGATACCTGTCTCCAAAGTCTTGCTTTGGACATGAAGCCAACTAGGGGTTAGCAAAAAATATTCATTAGACTGTATTTTTTTCATTTTGCTGTTGTCAGGTTTCCTATGCCTTTCTTTGAAATACCTGCTATGGGCTACTTTTTGAGCGATAAGATACTATAGCAAATGACCTGAGGCTGGACCCGGTTTTGAGGTTACTATGATCCTGACTTAGCAACAGAAGACAGTTTTAGTTTCTCTCTCTCCACCT
Source organism: Tetrax tetrax (assembly GCA_009806455.1). NCBI lineage: Eukaryota > Metazoa > Chordata > Aves > Otidiformes > Otididae > Tetrax > Tetrax tetrax. The sequence continues at coordinate 484,090 of WHYT01017280.1, forward strand.
CCCTGACCACTACCGTTAGAGACCAGGTTGAGTGGAAAAAAAGCCAAAAGGTGACAAAAGAAGTTAAAGAACTGGAGCTACCTAACAGATCTAAAGCTCCAAGTACATTTTTCTTTAAGTTTTTGGTATCATTGACCTTGTTCTTGACAGGTGAAGGGTTGTGCAGAAGGAAGGCTTTTGTAGTAGTGCATTCAACAGCAAGGTTTTTTATACCCCCACTTGATGTTCATAAAAGCTGCAACCAGTATTTTAAGAGGTTTCCTCTTTGAAAGGTGCCCTAAATTTTGGACCAAGATTGTCAGAGTCTAGATAATGGTTAACTGCAGATAGACATGACTGTGTTGTCAGCAGTGGAGGGGCAGCTTTATGCCTCTTTAGCATCACTTGTCAGTGGCATACTTTTGCCATAGCTATAAGGAAAACATGGATATGCTTGCTCCAGTTTTGCGAAGCACAAATCTGACTGTGCGTGCACACAGAGTGAAGAGATAAGGCATGCTGCTGGATAAGCAGTTTCATTCTACATTTATAAAAATAAGGCCATTGTTCAGAACTGCTGTATTAGACGTCATCATCAAGATCAGGTAGATGTCTCTGTTCACTGATGAATGAACCAGTTTCTTAAACTTACTTGCATGTTATACAAGAAGGTACAGATTGTACTGAAATGGCTTCAAATATTTCTTGAAGTTAGATCATCTATAAATACTGAGAACAGATAAATACTGAGAACAACATACCAATGGATAAAAATCTTATTTGGAAGTAAAAGCAAAAGAGTCCTCTTGAGTGCATTGGCTTCTGTTAATAGATGGATGTAAGTCTCACACTAAAGATGCAGGAGCGTAAGAATAACAACCATTGTATAGATTGCATACTACATAACTAACAGCATGCGGTACTCTATGTCTAATAGTTGCCAAAGCTAACCCTTCCACTGTATATAGTTTATTCAATAAACCAAAAATTAAGTTGGCCGGCTTCCTTTCATTTTCTGCTTGTAGATTTTCTACATGGGAATAAACAACATTTCAAGAGACAAAGTGAGGAACTGAGGGAAAGAAGAAGAGGAGTTGTCGTCTCCTTGCTTTACGAGTGACAACAGCTTGCGTGCCGTATCTGCTGATGTTGCCTTATTCCACAAACCCTTTTTTTCCAGGCTTTCTGTCACTTGTGTGGTCAGGACAGGCTTCACTTCGGTCAGGATGGTGTGGCAAATGGCATCACTTGGTCTCTGCACTCCTTTCTGGGGGAGCTCCCCCACAGGGATGCTCCTGGCATGGTACTCTGAATTTGTGGCATTAGGTGCATCCACGCCACAGTTAGCCTCCCCTTCCAACCCATACTCTCTGTGTTGTTTTCCTTAGCTACTTCTCCAGTCTTACATCTTCCAGACATGGTCAGTTTGCCAGTTGGCATTTAAAGTTCTGTAAACAGTAATACACTGGTTTCATCTTCAGAGCTTGTGAATGTCCCCTATGCTACTTCAGGCAGCACACACTCATTTTGCCTATTTTGCAAATGAAAATATTTGAACTATTAAACAGATTTCTAAAAATGTATTTTGGGTCTCCGTTTTTTTTTCTTTTTTAGAAGCAAGTTTTCGTTTTCTTTGGTATATTTGTTTCTCCTCAGCAAATACTGGTACAACACTTGGTAATGACTTATAAATTATTTTTTTAAATTCTCAAGAATAACTGGGAGCCTTCTGTACAATTCTTCTAGACATCTCATGCTTTCATTTTAAAAATCCATCTTTCAATATCTGACTTTTTAACCTGTGAAGCCCTATGCTTTGGACATGGCAAAGATAAACTTGGGAACTAAAGGATACTAAAGATACGAACAAAAAAATATTAGTAGGTTTTATGTCCTGTCATACAAAACATTTCAGACTAAAAACTAGTCATAGTTTCTTGTCTCAATATTTGAGATGGCTATGCTTTTTCCAAATATGTTGAGAAAATCTGTGCCTATCATTTCCCTGAAATATGAATTCTAGAATTCTGTTTTTTAATCAGTTAAACCATATTAATTAAAACCAGCAACAATAAAACTTAGCTTCACAGCCAAAATATAATTGAAACCACAAAAAATAAGGGTATTTTCATGCAGTAGTGCTTCACAGAGGAAGAGGTTTGAGCTTCCTGAGTGGGCTACTTTCTATTAATAGTCAGAGTAAAACATGAGTAAAGCTATGAAAAATATCAGGGCATTAGCTTTTTTAATAGAACAAAATGGCAATGTAAAATTATTTTTTTTGCTGTCTTGGATAGATGTCAAGTCACTTTAAAGCAGAATAAGTCAGCCTTAGAAAATGTATATTGGTAATTTTTCACTGGATACATTTGCGTGCTGAAATTGTATTCAAAATACACAACATATTTTGTGCCAAGAAAATGACTCCACAGTTTGACCAACTGCAAAGCAGAAAATACTTCTGGACGGATTTGGAACTCAGCATGTGGCCCCTACTGCAGACAGTGCAGCAGCTAATTTTACAAGAGATCAAGATAACTCTATACTGGTATTTATCTGTGCCTAGCTAATGAAACAGAATGTGGCTTAGAAAGGTGTAATGTGTGTCAAATAACTTGCTTATTGGAAAGAAAGCAAATTTAGTCACATCCAACTTTTCCAGACTCCGTGTAACTATTTAGCCATGCAGATGTGTCCTGAACTTTGGCTTTTGCCTTCCTTAGACAATTTGCATGCACAAGTCACCAGGTAACAGCACTCTCAAACTAGCAGCAGTATCTATTTCTGGGCTTGTTTTGTGGCTCAGGTGTTTTGCTGAAGAAGCATCTGCAAATTTGATTTGCTGCAAAAAAAAGCTTGAGTCTGCCCTGTCCTGCCTGGCAATGCAAGCTGGAAAGAATTATGTTGCCTTTTCCACGTCACTAGGCTCTCTGTGTAAGCCCCCCTCCTAAAAATGATCTAGAATATTCTGAACAGAGAGATCCAGGAACCATCCCCTGGAAAAACTGCATATGAGTGTGGTGGGAGATACTCGGATGTCCTTTTTCTTCCTGTTTTCATTGGATAATTCTTCAAGACTCCTTAACTCCCAGGTGGGAAAAGTACTGTGCCTTTTGTTGCCGGTACACAAAGAGTTGCTGCCAGGCTGCTCTGACCTTGCCTAGACAGAATTGCTCTATATTTTCTGAAGTTCCCAGCATTTTCACCAAATGCATTGTTAATTTAAACCTTGCAGTTGCTTGAGTACATTTAGTATTCACAGGGTTTCAGAAACCAAAGTTAAAAGAATTCTCAAATTCAAGTTTAGCCATCCTGCCTCATCTGAGGTGTATCTCAATGTGCTGTCACCTTTTTCAGGTCTTTCCCCCCACTTCAGGTCTTCCTGCAGACTTTGGGAATGCCAAGTTTGGTAAAACTGAGACACTTTACTGAAAGACAGATGGAAAATCTATAGCGCTTTGTTACTGAGCAAGAGGATGTACACCCTAGTTTTTCAGCTGCTTAGTGCTTTCCTGGCTCTTCCCGGGCAGGGTGTACGAACAGCAACCAAGGCTGCCTTGCCAACCTTCAGCCCTGGGCTTCAACCTCTTCAGCTGGTGCATTTCCTCTCCTACACTCAAGTGGCAGTTTTGATCAACAGGGTCCTTGAGTCAGATGGGTCTACTGAGTAACAGGCTTTATGTCTGATTGTCAGGAGCTGGCAGGCAGAAGAGGTAGTAGCAAAACCACTATAAATCCCAGAGAAATAACCTGCGTCAGAGAAATAACAAGCTTGTGAACATTTTTTGTCAGCTGTGGTGCCCTGAAAATTCCCTTTTCTTCCTACCTGCACCATGTTGCTACTACAGAGCGAAGATGGTGGAGGCAAATAGGAAGAGAAAGGAAGTTACAGGCCAATTTATCCCTCAAGTACAGTTCATATCTCTGAAATACAAATCCTTTCTGTGAGAGGCAAAACCTATGAGGGATCTCAATGTGTTAATGGGACCACTGGAGGAGACAAAGAGGATGAAGCGCTGGTGATGCTTCTGTCTCACCAACTTGCAGTCAAAATGCCCAGGAAGCTCAGACATATCTGGGGAAGCAAGCAGTATGGGTCTGAAAGACAGCAGTGGGGTGGGGACTGCCACAGGCCTGGGATTCCCACCCTGTTGCCTGCAAAGGATTTGGTTCAGTGCAAGACAGAGATGGGAAACCCCAAGTTTTATCTCAGAAGGAAGGCTGAGGGAATGGCTCTGTAAAACACGTTTGCTTTCTTTTCCTGGGTCAAAGGAAAGCATTTTTGGTGTAAAAGATTATTTATTTTTCCTGATTGCATTTTCAGGAGTAACCTATGTCTCAGTACCATGATGATCAGTGTGTGTGATGCTTGCTGTGCTGTATTTCTAAAATGCATCAGGGCTGCCTTTATAAACCAACTGATTTTTACTTTATCTGTAAGAAAAGTTGGTAGCTACTTTAACTAAAACATTTGTTTGGAGTCAAAGCAGCATTGTGGTAAATGTGGGAACTACATACAAGCACCGAGCTGTGAAATCGAGTGCAGTTGTAGCTGTGATGGTCTGAGGGCATATGCAAGGCAGGGTTAGTAGTGAGAAGCAATTTTATTAGATGAGCAGATGTAGATGGGAAAAAAAAAAAGAAGAACAACAAGCTGTGAAACTAACAAGCTCTCCTCTAGTCCTGATAAAAGGATTTTGTGCCTGAAAGCTTTTTTGACTATCTCTTGCTATAAATCTCATGCTTCTTCACAATGACAGGACCTTAAACCTGGTGCAAGGCCTGTTCCAGCCCCCCAACCACTCACCCCCCCAAAACAATAACTTCATGTGATTCTTTCAGGTGATTGGAACTTTGGATTGGGCCCTAGGTAAAAGCACCTGAGGCATAACTATGTAGTGATAACTTGTTGGAGAATGGCTCAGAGAGAAGGGCCATGGGACAGAGTCCACGGAGCAATTGTTCGAGCAGAGCCATGTCTGAAAGCCTAGCCTTGACATAAGCCAAGGCAAAACAGTGTTAAGACGTGTCAGCAGAAATAGCAAGGTCATGGCGATCTTGAAGAAGATCATAGAATCATAGAATCATAGAATGGTTAGGGTTGGAAGGGACCTTCAAAGGTCATCTAGTCCAACCCCCCCTGCAAGAAGCAGGGACATCCCTGACTAGATCAGGTTGCTCAGAGCCTCATCCAGCCTGGCCTTGAACGTTTCCAGGGATGGGGCATCCACCACCTCTCTGGGCAACCTGTTCCAGTGCTCTACAACTCTCATTGTAAAAAATTTTTTTCTAATATCTAATCTAAACCTACCTCCTTCTAATTTAAACCCATTACCCCTTGTCCTGTCACAACAGGCCCTACTGAACAGCCTGTCCCCATCCTTCCTTTAGGCCCCCTTGAGGTACTGGAAGACCGCTATCAGGTCTCCCCGGAGCCTCCTTTTCTCCAGGCTGATTGTAAGCAACTTTGAGAAAGTGAGAACACGATAAGTATGGGACTTTCCAAGATAGCTAACTGCAAGTAGGAGGACCATGCAAACATAATCTTTAGAGCTTGAGCCAATTGTGTAACGCCAAGTAGGCATAATTAACTTCACCATTATAAATATGTGCACCCTGGACCAATAAATCGGACTACGCTTATAACTCATATTGGGTTGTTGTCATACGTTCTTCCGCCGCTCGCAACTGGCGCCCGAACAGGGACTTGAAAGGGATTACACGGATATTGGAGCGGTGGAGGCAGAGAGGCACTGGGAGCAGCGACTGGGGGGCAAGATCGAGAGCGCATTTGTCTCAACAGATGTGTTGATCCAGAGCCTGAACCGTTAATCAAGGGGTTCGCCCTCTGCCAGGGCTACTGGAAAAGCTGCAAAGACGCGCTAGACAGGGAGCGCCGATTGTGAGTACTTAACAGGGGAAAAAGACGCTTACATAGGGAGTGTCAGGAAACAGGTGCTTATATAGGGAGTGCCGGGGAATAAGTTGGTGTGATATAGGGAGCACCAACGGAAAAAGACGCTTATATAGGGAGCGTCAGGAATAGTGTTAAAGACGCTTATATAGGGAGCATCAGAAAATAAGTTGGTGTGATATAAGGAGCACCAATGGAAAGTGAGGTAGCCCTAGAATTATTGTAACGCTTTTTAGAAAAGCAGGGAGTAGATTGCAGTTGCATCAAGTATTTGTCAGGGATAGTTGCAGTCAGGAAAGCTAAAGGGTGCTTTCAGAATTCTGATTCACTCTTTAATATTGAGGAATGGAGAAAATTAGGTGATATACTGTGAGATAGTAATGAATCTGCCTGTGAGAAAGTACTGAAGCCACCTGTGTGAAAATAATGAGGCCGCCTCTGAGAAAGTAATGAAGCAACCTTGAGAAGAAGGAAAACAGCTGGTATATGTGACTGGGGGCTGAACGTGAAGCAGGGTGCAGGTGGAGAGAACTGTGCGCAAAACAATTACGGGTAAAAGCAAGGACACCCTGCAATTTGGTCCGGCCTGGAGAACTGTATTAAATACCTTAAAAAATATGAAGGCTGAGACTACTGAACCTGCCAAAGGACTTAAAGGCAGACAATGTAGCTCGCTTGCAGAACTCTTGAAATCGCAAAAATAGAACCGAGAGAGCAAGCCCTGGTTGAGGCAAACGGAAAAGAGGGAGTGGACTCGGCAAATACTGAGGCAGGACTGAGATGGATTGAGGAAGGAGAAGCGAGTGACGGCTAGTTAATGAAATATTGAAAAGTATGAAAGCCGAACATACAGCCGCTGTGTCTGCTTTCGCGGCTTTAACTCCAGCTGGCGAGTCCACCTCTGCTACTAACATGTTGGTTTTGGGTCCAGCGAGCCCTGCCGCCGCCCCGGCTTGTGCTGAGGATGGGGGGGTTCGAGCCCCAGCAAGGACTACAGAGACTGCAGCCACAGCCCCCATAACTATAGATATGCGAGCACCAGAGGAAAAAACTGCCGAAGGCTTTTCACCACCATCAGATGTACCACCGCCAGACACCCCGCCACACTGCGCCAGCGCAGGCCCGGCATTACGAGCCTCTTCGTCGGCGCCAACAGCTCCAGTTTATCCCCCATTACCACCTTCGTCCCTGTTATCACGGCGTGAGGAGGGGGATGAACATTCATCTGGCTTGAAGGACACACGGCTGCAAGAGACGCTAAAAAGGCTGGAAGCCCTAGGGTTTCGCCTAGAAGTGTCACTAGAAAACTTGTCAACTTCTTTGCCTGTGCCACACCGAGACCTGCCAGCGTCCAACCTGCTCATTCCAAATGGAGCATCGGGTGAGATCACTCCTTTTGCACCTTTGCAAGGGATGTCAGAGGGAGGGGTGGGGGGAGATTGTCTTCTTCCCTTTCTCGTTATTCTGCTTTGGTTTTAGTGATGGGTGAGTGGTTTTCTCCAGGTTGGGTCTGTTATCCCTCCCTATTCTTGTCTTAAACCTCGGGTTTTAGCTTTCTTTCCACTTATAAGCCGCCGCCAGGCGCCTCCACCCCCCCACCCCTGACATGATTTAACAGATACTCCTGCCTGAGTCGACCAGTGGCCTTTAGCAAGAAAAAAGCTGCAACATTTGAATGATTTGACAAGGGATTACAACTTGGGTGAATGATGACTCTTATAGGATTTAAGGGCAGTAAATTTGGTAATTGAGGATATGGGACCTTTGTGACAGGGGTTACCATCTCCTTCAATGATACCTCGAAATTGGAATGTTATCATTATTGATTTAAAAGATTGTTTTTTCATTGTACCTTTGCATCCTGAAGATGCTCCGCGAGTCGCATTTTCTGTGCCTTCAATCAATATGGGAGAACCTAATCAGGATACCATTTGTCTGTCTGTATCGTCTGCAAATAACCCTTTCAGAACATGCTTGGGCAATCTGCCAGATAACGGTAGGACGGCAACTCTGTGTAAAACAACAGCAGCCGCGAACACTGACTGCTGAACCACAAAAGAGGAACTTTTGGGATCAGTAAAGACGGACTTATGTCTATTTTCTTTTAACCATTCAGAAGCTAATGTTACCAGAGGGGTAGTGATTGTAAATGCTTCATACATCGCCATGACACAGTGTGGTGTAATCATGTGAGTACTAACATATCAAAATCCAGCACTGCTCCAGTGGGCCTCCCTGATGGTATGATTTCTTATATATGGAGACTGTGCATGGGCAGGGACACCTTCCCATATAAAAGGGGGCCCCTGCACCATGGGAACCTTGGAGATGTTTATACAGTGACAGATATAATACAGCATAAAAGACCTAAATGAAGTACACATAGCTTTGAATCTGACTGCCAAAACAATATAGAATTTTGGAACCTAAGTGAAATTATTGCCACTTCAATCTTTGCACCTGGTGTAGCAAGTGCCCAGGTGTTAACTACGCCAAAAAATTGGGCTATTGGCTTGCTAAGCAAATAAATGATTAGTAGTACAAAGTTATGGTTGCCAGAATTTTGATGGACTTTCCTGCATGAATCTGTCTGATTGTTCGGAATCTATTCACCAAAGTATTCAAAACTTGCAAAAAGAGTGCAGAAACTGTAGCAAAGTGATGGTTTTAGAATCATAGAATCATAGAATGGTTAGAGTTGGAAGGGATCTTCAAAGGTCATCTAGTCCAACCCCCCTGCAAGAAGCAGGGACATCCCTGACTAGATCAGGTTGCTCAGAGCCTCATCCAGCCTGGCCTTGAACGTTTCCAGGGATGGGGCATCCACCACCTCTC
>WHYT01017280.1:493278-520481 GCA_009806455.1 Tetrax tetrax
TCTCCTCAGGGCTGCTCTCAATCCATTCTCCGCCCAGCCTGTATTTGTGCCTGGGATTGCCATGACCCAGGTGCAGGACCTTGCACTTGGCCTGGTTGAACTTCATGAGGCTGGCACAGGCCCACCTCTCCAGCCTGTCCAGGTCCCTCTGGATGGCATCCCTCCCTTCCAGTGTGTCGACGGCACCACACAGCTTGGTGTCGTTGGCGAACTTGCTGAGGGTGCACTCTATCCCACTGTCCATATCGCCGACAAAGATGTTGAAAAGGGCTGGGCCCAACACGGACCCCTGAAGGATGCCACTGGTGACCGGTCTCCACTTGGACATTGAGCCGTTGACCACCACTCTCTCAGTGCGGCCATCCAGCCAACTCCTTATCCACCGAGTGGTCCATCCATCGAACCCGTGCCTCTCTAGTTTAGAGAGAAGGATGTCGTGCGGGACAGTGTCAAAAGCTTTGCACAAGTCCAGGTAGATGATGTCCGTTGCCCGTCCCTTGTCCACGGATGCTGTTACCCCGTCATAGAAGGCCAGCAAATTGGTCAGGCACGATCTGCCCTTGGTGAAGCCATGTTGGCTGTCACCAACCACCTCCTTGCTCTCCATGTGCCTTAGCATGGTTTCCAGGAGAATCTGCTCCATGACGTTGCCAGGCACGGAGGTGAGGCTGACCAGCCTGTAGTTGCCCGCGTCTTCCTTACTCCCCTTTTTAAAAATGGGGGTTATGTTCCCTCTCTTCCAGTCATCGGGGACCTCACCAGACCGGCACGATTTCTCAAATATGATGGCCAGTGGCTTGGCAACTTCATCAGCCAGTTCCCTCAGGATGCGCGGATGCATCTCATCAGGCCCCATGGACTTGTGCTCCTTCAAGTTCCTTAGATGATCCCGTACCTGCTCTTCGAGCACCGTGGGCGGTTCTTCATCCTCACAGTCCCTGCCTGGGCCTTCCACAGCTTGGGTGGGGAGACAAGAGCCCTTATCAGTGAAGACTGAGGCAAAAAAGTCATTGAGTACCTCAGCCTTCTCCACATCCCGGGTAGCCACGACACCCGTTACCTTCCGGAGGGGGCCTACATTCTCCTTGGATTTTCTTTTGTCCCCTACATACCTGTAAAAGCTTTTCTTGTTACTTTTTATATCCCTGGCCAGATTCAATTCCGTCAGGGCTTTAGCCTTCCTCACCCGATCCCTGGCCTCTCGCACAGCCTCTTGGTAGTCCTCCCAGGCTACCTGTCTCCGCTTCCACCCTCTATAGGCTTCCTTCTTTACTTTCAGTTGGTCCAGGAGCTCCTTGCTCATCCACGCTGGCCTCCTGGCCTTTTTGCCTGACTTCTTCTTCATTGGGATGCACCTCTGCTGAGCTTGGAGGAGGTGCTCCTTAAATATGGACCAACTTTCCTGGGCCCCTCTTCCCTCCAAGGCCACCTCCCATGGCACTTTGCCCATGAGGTCCCTGAAGAGACTGAAGTCCGCCTTCCTGAAATCTAGGGCTGGGAGCTTGCTGTGCAGTTTCCTCGCTGCCCTGTGGATCTTGAACTCCACCGCGTCATGGTCACTGCAGCCAAGGCTGTCCATCAGTTTCACGTCCCTCACCAGCCCCTCCCTGTTGGTGAGCACAAGGTCCAGCATGGCACCCCTCCTTGTTGGCTCCTCTATCGCCTGCAGGAGGAAGTTGTCATCCATGCATTCCAGGAACCTCCTGGACTGCCTGTGCCCTGCTGTGTTGTCTCTCCAACAGATGTCGGGGTGGTTGAAGTTCCCCATGAGGACCAGGGCTGGTGACCACTGTGAGGCTGCTCCTATCTGGCTATAAAGCGCCTCGTCCACTCTGTCTTCCTGGCCAGGCGGCCTGTAACAGACCCCTACCGTAACATCCCCCGTCCGTCCCTGTCCTCTGATCCTGACCCATAAGCTCTCTGTCAGCTCCTCCCCCATCCCCAGGCAGAGCTCCACGCACTCCAGCCGGTTGCTGACACCCCCTCCTCGTCTTCCCTGCCTGTCTTTTCTAAAAAGCCTGTACCCCTCCATGTTGACGCTCCAGTCGTAAGAGTCATCCCACCATGTCTCCGTGATGCCAACAAGGTCGTAGCCCTGCTCGTGTGCACGCATCTCCAGTTCTTCCTGTTTATTCCCCATGCTGGGTGCGTTGGTATAGAGGCACTTCAGCAGGGCCCCCAACAAAACCGACTTGCTGGCTGGAGCGACAGGTTTTCTTTTGTATTGCAGATTAGGTTCATTTGCACTTACCTGCGATCCTTCCCCGACTTCTGGGCACTTGGTGCTGGCACTGGCGCCATGCTGACAGCCATGGGCTGAACTGTGCTCCCCCACCCCAGCCACATTAGTTTAAAACCGGACAAGTCTGGCCAGCCTACGTCCAAGCACCCACTTCACGTCTGGCCAGCCTACGTCCGAGCACCCTCTTCCCCTTCTCGTTTAGGTGTAGGCCATCCGGCCCTAGTAGACCAGGCTTCTCAAAGCACGCCCCGTGGTCGAGATACCCAAAGCCCTGGCTGTAACACCACTCCCTGAGCCATGAGTTGACTTGCCAGATACGTCTGGCCCTTTCAGGCCCCTGCCCTTCGACCGGGAGGATTGAGGAGAACACCACTTGAGCCCCAGAGTCTTTGACTGTAGAACCCAGGGCTCTGAAGTCCCTTTTGATGTTTCTTAGGCTGCTGCTAGCCGTGTCGCTGGCCCCCACATTTTGATATGTTCAGAAATCTTTTAGTGAATTGATTTAAGCTTATTACAAATAGCTGTAGGATGCTCATTCATTCTTTTTATATATGTATTTTTATCTATATTCCGTCTGTTAAAATGTGTGCAAACTTTAATAGATAAAGCGTTGAAACAAGCCTCTTCTTAAAAAAAAAAAAAGGGGAGACGTGGGTGTTTTGCTGAGCCAGTATGGTATCAGTGAAAGCACACTGACCTTGGGAGAGGGATGCAGTCATTCTCGCAGGAGGAAAGCCATGGAATGAGAAGGGAAGCTTTAGGATATAAAACATCGTTAGCAGAATTTATGGCTTCTTTCAACAGAGGCCTACAAAAAACTAGTCATTGGTCTTGTAGATAAGAAAGTTACTGGAGTTGTTATGTCTGTAATAGTAGAAGAATGTTATCGTAGAAAATTATTAGAAGGTAGTGAAACTTAGTTTTGCTTAGCAATCATGAATATGTATAATGTGTGATCAGTAATTCTATTAACTAAGCTTGTGTGTGGCATAACTGGGTGGTTGCTGTTCTTGGTTATTGTGATACTAGGCATTATACTAGGCATAATCATTAACATACAATGCTTGCAAAAAAAAAAAAAAAAAAAGCCATGGGAGGAGCATGCTATTTTCAAAAACTGACAATGTTTGCCCCATCTGTGAGAACATTGCGGAATCATACTAGAACAAGAAGATCAATAAAAGTATATTGCTTATTCTAATTATAATAGTGATAGGATTGCTATGCTTAAGTTGATTGCTATGCTTAAGTTGTGCTTTTTCTTGCATTAGAAGGTTGCTTGAACGAATGGCAGGACAGGCTCTGCTCGTACAAAAAGAAAAAGGGGGAATTGTTGGAGAATGGCTCAGAGAGAAGGGCCATGGGACAGAGTCCACAGAGCAATTGTTTGAGCAGAGCCACGTCTGAAGGCCTAGCCTTGACATAAGCCAAGGCAAAACAGTGTTAAGAAGTGTCAGCAGAAATAGCAAGGTCACGGTGATCTTGAAGAAGATTGTAAGCAACTTTGAGAAAGTGACAACACGGTAAGTACGGGACTTTCCAAGTTAGCTAACTGCAAGTAGGAGGACCATGCAAACATAATCTTTAGAGCTTGAGCCAATTGTGTAACGCCAAGTAGGCATAATTATCTTCACTATTATAAATATGTGCACCCTGGACCAATAAATCGGACTACGCTTATAACTCATATTGGGTTGTTGTCGTGTGTTCCTCTGCCGCTCGCAATAACTGACTGCAACGAGATAAATCTGTGACATTTGTTGAGCCATTATATGTTGAATGTTGATACGTGTATGACATTTCTCTCCTAACTCACTTGTTGATCCTGTGCATTCACCTAACGCGTAGCTGAAATATCATCCTGCACATGGCATAAAATTAAAATAATTTATGTTTTTATCAAGATGATGTTTCAAGCTTTTGAGGATTTTGACTGCCCTTTACCTTGTAGTTCATTGTCTCCAATTGTCTATTATTTTTTTCATAAAAGACGTGTTATTTGCATGTTTTTACATCTAAATATAATGTGCTGTTAGTCTCAATTGATATTTAAAACAGTTAAACAAGGTCTGGAGTCACCTTTACTCGTCTCTGTGCAACCATTCTGTCTTACAATATAAATGGAAAACGTCTATTGCAGCTTTGTAGCTAATGGTCACAGGAAGGTATCTGCGTGCAGGGAAGCAAATTTTAAATACCGACTACATTGACTATTCAGATAATAAGTTGTTAAAGACTGAAAGGATCTATAAGATTTGCTTGTAGCAGAATAATTTCAAGAGTTTTTGTAGTATACAATCACTCTTCTATGAGAGAGTAGGAATTCACATTCAATTTCAAAATGCATTTCGGTCTTTCAATCTGAGTGCAATGGGAAGAATGAAGCCATATTAGAAAACCAAAGCAAATTGTTAATGGCATTAATTTTGCATACAATGTAAAAATAGGATGACAAATAAATCATTCAGATTGTATTTAACAAATTAAAATTTTGCACATTGCATGTACTGTATTCAACATGCATATTACCAGGAATATTTTAGGGTTCTGATTTTACCTAAAGCCAAGTGGTTAGGCTCTGACTGGAAAAGTATATAGTATAGTAGTAAGAAAAATTATAGTTATGACCCCTTACATTACAAGAAATGTTTTTTTAAAAAAAAGACGTAAAGAGTGTTGATTAAATATGTCTTACGATCAGATTCCTCATGGCTTAATAAGGTACAAAAATGAGACTTGGAAGAAGGTATTGAGACAATTATTCTAATTTACAGTGAGAAAAGGTCTTTTTAATAGTGTAAGAAAACATTTTTATTCTTTGTAGTTCTCAAGATGCTCTTTCTTGCACTAACATTGATTATTTACTGTCTTCTGCTTCACACTGAAGTAATCCAAATTTGAATGGCACTTGTTTTAGCCTTGAGAAGAAAGCTAACTGACCCGCTAACTATCCTTACTTGTGAACAGAAATATGGTTTGAAGCTGTTCTTTCCCAGTGCATTTCAAGTAAAATGAAGAAACCCGCATATTCACTTGCCATAAAGCTTTTTTTCTGTCTCTTCAGGGAAGCAATCAGTCGTGTTTGTGAAGCTGTGCCTGGTGCCAAAGGAGCCTTCAAGAAACGAAAGGTATTTTTCTTTTCTTGTAGTGCAGTTGACTGTATTTTCTTCGCTCAACACAGAGTAGACAAGGCACAGCAGACAGGTGACTTTAAAGCAGCTTTGAGAATTACAGATCTTTAATCATTTAAAGTATTGGCTGTTTTGACCCACTGTATGTTGCCTCTTGCCTTTTGGTCAGGACCTGCTTTTATAAGCATCTAGAAGTATGAGTACATCTAGGAAAAAGATTGTGGCTTGCCTTTATGTTTCTACCATAGAAACCTCCTCCTTTTCCTGTTCTTTATTTTGTAGATTGCAGGTGGAAGGCTTAAAACAAAAGAAAAGCCTTTTCATAAAATGCATGAGTAACTTGTGGAAAGAGGTGCTGGAAGCTATTGCAGAGGCCAAAAATATATGTAGTTTTGAAAGTGATTACATCTGTTCTTGGAGCTTTTATGCTTATTGTGTGGTCGGAGTTAAGATCGGCAGACAAGGAGTGGAGTAAGCCTTGGCTCAACTTGGCTTCTGCACTGACAACTCTCAACAGTCTTGAACTGCCTGCTGCTCTTTGGGCCTCCTAGCAAAGCTGGATTTAATGCTAACTCCAAGGGAAGGAGCATAGAAAGCAATTCATTATGGCCCTTGTGTATGTTGTTGGGCACAGGAGAACGGGCAGGTGAAGGAAAAGGTCTGTCTGCTTCCCTAGCTGCTCCACTATCTAGGCAGAATCCCAGCAGAAAGGGATGAGATGAAATGCCAATTATTTGCAATGGAGAATCTTCCCCTGGTAAAATAAGGCATATGTGACAACATATTTCACAGTGTAATTGGACATTGTCTCAGAAATTAAAGTTGTGGACATCCCTCCCCACCCCAGTTTATCATATTGGCATTTCTAGGTTCTCTGGCTTTTGTTTATAAACCTGAAAGTGAAGAGGAAAATACCTCATTCCTTGGAAAGGAGAATAATGCAAAATATAATTGGAAAAGTAGGTTAAACAGAATCCCAAGTGCCTAGTGAAATACCTTGCTGTATTACTGTTTTTAAAAGCAACATTGCTTATCAGTTATTGAAACGAAATAGTGGTTTTGAAGTAAGTCTACTGGCTGAGAAGAAAATTTGCCCATCAACAGAATTTCAGATAAATGTTAAAGACATCCTTTGCCAGTCTCTACTTTCGTCATGTTTTTGCCACTAATGGCTTAGGAATTTGGTTAAGGTGACATGTACTTCTTTAGGCCAAGTTTTCACACTTTACCTACACTGGGCATGATCCTTAGGCATGAGCTGGGAATCATGAGAGTTTAAGGAAAGAAGAGAAACAAGAATATTCAAAAGGGCTTGTTTAAAAGATAAGTTAATGCAATACTAGCTCTGTAAGATGACCAAGTTAAAATAGTGCAGCATAAATGTTACATGCGAGCAGTGTGCAGGTAGTGTATTTTTAATCAATTAAACAGAAGAGAAAGAAGCTAAAATTGAATATATGTTAAGTTTTAAGTAGTAAAGAAGCACAAGTGTTTCCATCCTGCTAGGAACAAAACTTTCCAAGCTTGCAGACAACTTAGGACAAATGCAAATACAGCATCGAAGGACACTGCCTCCAATTACAGCTTCGCTTTTATATCCTAATGACCAGCATAAATACTCACCAGTGCAAGTACAGCAAGTAGAAAGGCTTGGTCTGTTACTGCTGGGCAGCCGGATTTCGTACAGCCTGAATGAGACTGCTCTCATGCAGCTTTGTGGTTTCCAGTAGCTGTCAAATTTTGCTGTAAATTTTGCTTTGGCAGCACAACTTGTATTGCTACAGAACCTCCTAAGATCTAGTGAAAGGCCTACAAATGTAATCAGTATTTTGACATCCTTTTTATTACTTTCCCATACTTTATACTTACTCTCTGAGTTAGGAGTAATCTTTAGCTGCATGTCGTACCCCAGCATACAGAGGTTTTAGCCTCTCGGTGGGCTTTTACCTAGAGGTAGGAAGTCTACAAGCATAGTGACACTGTGTATCCTTTTTTTTATGAGCAACCCATCAGTGTCACTGGAATCCCACTCTCCCTGTGGGAAGTGAGTAGAGCAGTCAATAGATGCAGAGCAAACAACAGATTTCTTTTCAGGAGCTGTTTTTACAGAATAAGAACATGCCATTTTAAGATACCGACTTAAGGCATTCATCTTAGTCTGCTCACTTGGTCCCTTGGTGAAGATGAGATTTTGTTATCTCACAAAAACCCTATTTTGTTGGGTCAAAAGTGGATGAATACCTGCCTAGCTTATTATTATTATTAGTAGTAGTAGTAGAATAAATAAGAAATTATCTCCAGAGGAAAACAGCTGTTGCAATGAAACGATCTTTGAAAAGTAGCAACTTTTTAGAAACTTTTAGGATTACAGGTAACCCTGCATACAGTGAAGGTGATCCCAAATAAACAGAGAACAAAAATGTGCTCTTTTTTTTCCCACCCCCCTCACAGCCACCAAGCAAAGTTCTTTCTAGCATCTTGGGAAAGAGCAATCTTCAGTTTGCAGGAATGAGCATAATGCTGAATATCTCCACCACCAGCTTAAATCTAATGACTCCGGATACAAAACAGGTGAGTGTAACTGCCATATTAATTTGTGAGGCTTTTGAGGGACAGCCTATTACACAATTATTTGCTGTCTGCCAAAATACTCAGTTGCTCTATTCCACAATAATGTCTATAAAATGAATGAAAACAGGTTATAAAGCATAGTAAGCGTCATAGTTTATTCCAGTATTCAACACAGGTTTGAGGAATTATTTTCTTTTTGCCATGTTTCAGGTAGCTCGGTTTTGCTCTTAAAAGACTTCTGACATGAAATGGCATTTTCTGTTCGTGGGAGTTCTTTTTGGGTACAAGTACAAACTTCCAGAGTGTTAAAAGAGATGCATTTGGAGTAAGTGACTAAAGGACTGAATGTGCATCCCCAATTTTGTTGTAATTCTTCCCATTTAGAGCCTTAAAGGGCAATCTATTCCTGGGGCGCTGCTAAAAATACAGCCTCAGGGATTTTGCAGTGCGGTGAAATGCCAGTCTTTTAGAAAGACAAGGCAGCCTTTTTCAAGCAGCCCATTTCTTCTTCATTGTGCTGAAGGTACAGATAGACTTCAGGGAATCACTGCAGTGGATTGTGAATGATGTATGAGATAAGAAAAAGCCTTGCTCTGGGTATATATAAAGGGAAAGCAGACAGACATGCGTAGTCACTGCTGTGCTATTTGCTGTGAGCTACATACTGCATTAGGGCACACAACTTTCTGCCCAGATACAGCTAGAGAGGAAAAAAAAAAAAAGTCCTGCTATCTCTAGGAGCCTTAGGATTAAAGAGTAAGAACGAATACTTACATTGTCTATTAAAAAGCTTGCTGTTTATTACTATGTTTTCATTGATTTATCTTCATTCTTATCCTTATTTAGAAAGCATCATAATCTGCAGTGAGCACTGAGACTGCGGGAGCAGCATTATGGCTGGTTGCAGTAGTTTGGAGCCTTCTTACGGAATATGCTCAGCAATGCTTTTCATAAGGACAGCTGCCCCCAGTCAGAAGCATAAGAACTTGATGTTAATTACATCTGCTAAAAAATTCCCAAACCCTAAAAATCTCCTTGTCTTCAGCTGACATCAGGGTAGAAATGGAGTTGAACTGATGTATCCCAGGGAAGAATCCCCCCTAGATGTTTTGCCTTTTCTCTGAGTTGACAAAACTGTTTCTCTTTCTCTCACATCGTTCTTTTTGAGGTAGATGTGGTCTGGGTGCTTCAGGCCTGGGAAACGTCTGGTTTCTCAGAGATCCCCAGGCTGGCTGTAGTCTCCCTTGTTTCTTGTTTGTGCCAAGCATTTGATTTGAAAATAAGTGTGGCCCAGCAGCTTTGCCCTTTTAGGCTCTACCCAGGAAGATGGTTGTGAACTTCTGTAATAGCCACTTTTTCCAGAGGAGCTGGCAGGAAAGAAAAGACAAGACAGAGTTGATGGTCATTGGGGTAGTAGCAAAGCAATTGCATGTATCCCCCGCACAACAGTTTTGTGAACATCTTAAGCAGGCATGAGTGGAAGTTGATTTTGTTTTGTTTATTTGTTAAAAATCCAGGTTTGGGTATACTGAAATGTTTCTAAACTATGTGCCAACATTAGTGAATTGTTTCATTTTAAGCAATGCAAGGTGTTGGTAATTTGTTATGCCTTGTTTCAATATTTTGGTATTATGGGGGGAAAAATATCCCTGCCTCAAACTAAACTAAAAAAAATAGTGTCTGACTTGAACTTATGGCTTCAAGCACTTTTCAGTTTTCTTAAAATTTGGAAAAATAAGTTTTGAGGCAATCTGATTTTTTTTTTTAACGATGCTGAACTAAAAGATTATTTGCACTATTCAAGATAGTAACAATATTAAATGTGTAATAAATCTTCACTAGTTCATCTTTATTTTTAGACTGACTTTTTATGGGAAAAAGAGAAGGAAGTCCTCACTAGCGAGTAAGAGAACAATGGTTCACCACTGAACACTTAAAAATTAACCATATTTCAGATGCTGCTGTGGGACAAGCAGGAGTATTGGAAGTGAAGCACTTTTTATGTGAAAGAAGCACTACAAATAGTTGTCAGCTTTCTCTGACTTGGTGAAGCAGCAAAATCCAGAGAAACATATCAAGCTTTTTTCTTTCCAAGGAAGGTAGTTGCTGTTTCAGGTCTTTAAGATGTGAGATGGGAAAACAGCCCAGAGAATATATTTTTGGCCTCATTTTTTTTTCCAAAACAGTTTTCTAAAGTATGTAGCACCCTCTCCAAAGTGAGCAATTACGATCCAACTGACTATTATCGCATGCTCTGAGGCACTAAATAAAGGACTTGTCCTATACCAGATGAATTCCTTGGCATGGTTTCTGTGACTCAAATGATCAAGCAAAATTTTCTTTCAAATGACTTTTTCTTTCTTGGTCGTTACATTATTTCATTATTGAAAGATTTCATGAGTTAAATCTCAGAATAGCAATGGAGCAAAGCTGTTCTTGTTGTATTAGAGGTTCATGACAATCTGTCTCTTCCCAGAGAGATATCGTATTAGTTCAAATTGTACATAAGCAAATTGAATTTCAATGAGTATGCCTCAGATTTTGTCCACAGTGCTACGCTGCAGCTAGATTCAAAATTCTGTTTGCATATTGCAAACATGTTGGTTGAAACATAAAATGACACAGTAGGTATTGTGAGAAATGTTAAGATTCTTAGCTGGTGTGTAGATAGGCATGATTTCATTGATTTCACCAGAATGGCACCAGCAGAAAAGTATTTTGATGAATAGGACCCTTTGCTCCATTCATCACTATCTGTAATAAAGAAAGTGAGCTTTAGCAGATTAAAATTTCTCCAAAGATACAGTATGACAGATCTATGTGATTCACTGGAGTTCTGAGCACATTTAGCAACTTTGCCGTGTCCTCCTAGGTTTTAAAGAACACTAGAATAGATATCTTCATCCTTAATTTTTTTATATTATCATGCTACCCTTTGCACTTCTTGTAGGTGAAATGCAGAGGTCATTTTGATCTTTGTTTTGGATTTTCATCGCCATACAAGCCAAAAAAGAAGTCAAAAGGGTAAACTGCAAGAGAACCTACTAACTCACACTCTTTCTGATCCATACAGATCATAGCAAATCACCATATGCAATCTATTTCCTTTGCATCTGGAGGTGATCCGGTAAGCATTTCTTTAAAGCTTTCCCCCACATAGATATTGCTTTATGAGGACTGTGCGAAAAAAATTATTGCATAGCTTGCTGAAAGAGAAATACAGCCACAATAGCTCCTGTTTCTTGTTTCATAAATTCTTCTTGATTGTTGCCATCAAACTTTTTTTTGAGGAACAAGCAGTTATAAATCCTCCTCTTTGAAGGACTGAAACAAAAAGTATCAAAGGGCTGTGAGCATTCATATAATAACTGATAAGCAGGGCTCTGTTCTCCTGAGTAATGTAGTACAGTCATATGGGTATTGTGTGAATTTTTGTCCCATTTTTTATTTAGTACTTTTTACAGTAATAGATTATGTTGCAGTTGTATTTATTGCAATGTATGCATTTTTTTTTTCTTCTCCTCTTTAAGTGTACATTGAGAAGACTCTGCTAAATACTGCCTTCAGGTATATTCACTACGCTCATGCAGCTTGAAGATAGGCTTTCAGGAAAAGCCTAGATCTTTCTTTCTAGTTTTGTAAAGCTTTCAGATATACCTACACATTTGGTTCACGTAGATCAAAGATCAGACTCCTACTTGTTGTGCTCTTCCCTGTTTTTATAAGCAGTCCATCCAAAGGCATATTAAATGTGCTTAAAAAGTATGTCACCTAGGAAGCAATGGGGGAGTTATAGAACAGAGACATTGCTCACCTCTTACCTTAGAGGTTTAAAAGCTTTTAAACCTAGATTAATTGAATGAGTCTGCCTCTTCCTCCATCATACAATTATCTGTCATTTATCAGTCATGTACTATAGGCAAGGCAATTTCTAGCCTGCTTTGTAGGTTAATTTTCTCATTTCAACTCTGTTAATTTGAAGTTCCTTGGCACTTTCTCTGTTCATTTCACTATCCTCAGAAAACATAAGGGCAAACTTTAGTCTTAGTGTAGCTCTGCTGAGCTCTGTTCAGTTCCAGAAGGGAAAAGGACACTATCATATTAATCTGGGGAACAAAAATGGATCAACAGCAGCTTTGAGATACAACAGATTGCAATTGATGCTGTAAATGAACAATTCCTGAAGTGGGCAGAGGAGTGATTAGCACAGTTTCCTGCCTCCGTAAGAAGATTCTTCGCTCCCCATCTGCCATTCCAAATGCTATGTCCTGGAAACACCATTGCACACTGCCCACTGATAGAGTGATTTACCAGGAAAGATGAGAGAAGCAGCAGTAGAGATTGGATTTGGAGTAAACAAGCTCTTCCAAATGTTTTAGAGAGATAAAAATCATGCTACTGAGTCAGTGAGCTACCAGAAAAATCAAATGACATCGTATAAGGGAGCCTACAAGAGACAGTGAAATTGTAAAGTTTTGTTCCAAATAAGACCACTGCATGGTGATCTCATTCTGGGGGTGGAGAGAGTAGGTATGAGTTTCTAGGTGGGCTAGTATCTGGCACAACTTTAAATCAAAAGTTTGTTCATAAAGCAGGTAGTTCATTTGTCCTGCATGCACATGGAAGAAGACAAGATGCAAGGATGGGATTTAAGTCACAACTTTATTAGCCCATCAAAGGGTCATCCAGGCATAACTTTCATCAGCCCTTAAGAGTTTTTAAGAGAGCTGATGAAGTCTTATGAGGAGCAGCTGAGGGAACTAGGATTGTTTAGTCTGGAGAAGAGGAGGCAGAGGGGAGCCCTCATTGCTCTCTCCAACTACCTGAAAGGAGATTGTAGGGAGGTGGGTGTTGGTCTCTTCTTCCAAATAACTTGTGATAGGACAAGAGGAAATGGCCTCAAGTTTTGGCAGGGAAGGTTTAGGTTGGATATTAGGAAACACTTCTTTACTGAAAGAGCGGTCAGGCACTGGCACAGGCTGCCCACGGAAGCGGTGGAGTCACAATCCCTGGAGGTGTTCAAAGAATGTGTAGATGTGGCACTTCAGGACATGGTTTAGTAGGCATGGTGGTGTTAGGTTGATGGTTGGACTTGATGATCTTGAAGGTCTTTTCCAACCTTAAAGACTCTATGATTTTATGATTTTAATGATTTTCACTTGGTGGAGAACTGCCACCACCAAACCATTCCCCCCAAACACAATCAAGCTCCAGCCTGTAAGCTCATCTCCTCATATAAGATTTAAAATGGATGGAGAAAGGAGATGGAGAAAGGCCATACTGAACTAGGAACCCAGATCTGTGTCCATGTTTCTTCAGGAAATACTTTATTTTGAATTTTGAATTTTGAAGTTTGGTTTAGTTAAAAGCGAGGCTGCCCCTACTTCTCACCCCATCTGCTTTTCTGCTCTGGGTATCTGTCACACATTCACACCAGCAATTATCTTTGCAACTTTCCTCCCACTCCCTAAGCATTAATTACCCTCATCATTCAAAATATATCCACTGGAGAAGCGTTCCACAGTCTTGGAGAACAGCTTGAGTACCATATATATTTTTGCAATATTCCCCTTTGCAATGACTCAGACAGTTTCTGGCTGTGTCAGTACATGGGAGCTTAAAAATCTCTCCACCAAATTCTTTTACACACTATTTCAGAATCATTTCTAGTTCACTTCCAAGACTGTGTTCTGGATCTGCTTTAGCTCTCTTCAGCCACTCCTTATGATACACTAAATATTTTTCATACATAGTAATTTCAGGTGGCTGTTTCCAGGCTGCTAGTCAAGACATCTGTTTTTGGAGATGCCTGCTGAAATTTCAGAGAGGCAGATCTCATAAGGTCTCATAAGGCAGGTCTCTCCGAGGTCCCTGAAGGCAGCAGTTTTTCAGTGTCAGCCCTGCGTCCAAATCTTAGCAGCGCAATGCAATTTCTTTTAGGCCAAAATTATAGCTCATTCATACTTGTCTTCAGTCCTTTAATGTCAGGGACCACTTTTCTGCATCAGCCTAGCCCTGTATAGCCTTTTGATGGGAGTCTTCTAATTTAGCCACTGTGAAATGTGCCTACCTTAGGTCCGTAATGGTTTGTCATAGTCAGCTTGAATCTGAGAGCTTTAGATGAAATAAAGAGTAGGTAGTTCCAGTCTTTCACACCCACGCTAGCTATGAGATAGATCTATGATTTACTCAGCCATAAATGTATCCATTAGCTATGTCTGTACTAGTAAATAAAATGACCTGTGTCCTATTTTCTGGTCCTGAAACTAAACAGCACAGTGCAATTTGCATCAGCACATTCACTCTTTTTCCTCCCAGTGGTCTCTAGGGATTGATGCCCAGCACGTACTGGTCCCTTGGACAGTTTCAGAGCATGATGTGGGAAACCAGCACAGCCGGGCAAGGGACAGTATCAACAACTAAACAGTATGGACAACTCTCAGGCCTTTACCTTGGCTCTGTTTTATTTGCTTCTATAGACATAGCCACTTTTCTTGTCTGCTTACTTGTTAATATGCATCATTACTTCCACTCAAGTTATTGCCCAGACACTATGTCACTGGGTGCTTAAAAAATTACTGGACAAAATGCTAGGGCTCTGCTGTGCTTTCTTACAGACCAACATCATTACTGCTGTGTCTGAGTGCCTTCCAATAGTGCATTAAGTGATATAGCTACACATCTGTCACCAGAACCATGAATGTGCTGCATCATTTCCCTTGCCTGCTCCTTAGAAAGGAAGTTTTATACACATGCAGCACAGTGATTTGTTTTGGGTGGGTAGTGGCGGTGTGTACTTGCTTGAGAGAAAGTTAAGCTGAAGAAGTCAATCTTTTAAGTGAAGACTGATCTTTGTTATGACATTAGATCCTGACATAATGGTCAAAAGTCAGTCCCCTGAAAAGGCTTTGGGTTGATTTATGCAGCCAGCTGTAGTGTATCCTATATATACCTCAGTTAGGTTTAGCTATACCTGACTAGCCAGCCATGTCAGGAAGTATTGGAGCTAACCAGAACTTCCTGATTGCATCAAGGGTATATGGCATTTTCCAGATGTGCCAGCAGGCCTCACGTTTCCCAGAAGCACAGGCCTTTCTGTTTTGTCCGCACAATGATATAAGTCTGTGTCGCTTGTGCACAGGAGTGTGAGGGTGGCGGGACAGCAAGCAAAAAATCCCCAAAGAAGATGTTAGCCTGCTCTTGCCAGAAAATCCACCTGGCATATGTCAACAGGGATGGCTGGGAGCAGTCCATGGGCTGGGAGAGAGCGTCCTGGGAGACTCCTGTCACAGCCAAGCACCTGTGTGGCATATTTTTAGTCAGTAAACACACCGCTTGTCACACATGAATGAGCACCACTGCTAAGTATTTCTGGGGAGTGTGGCTGTTACTCCCACTCTTTCTGCCACAGAACCAGTTATTATTCATGTTCTGAACCCAAATCTCTGGGTAGTCTGAAGATGAGGACTTGTAATTCTACTCCCTTCTAAATGAGGCCTGATCCAAATACTACTAAATTTGGTTAACTCATTTTCAGAGGCCTTGGAAGAGATTTTTTAAGTACTACTGGAACAGATCTCACACTCTGGAGAAAGGAAAGTGGTGAGATCAGTACAAAAACCCATAAATGTTTTTATAGGGTTTAAGTAGTATATAACTGTAGAGCAAAAGATTTCATTTGAGGCTCTGCCCACAGGAATATGCACACTCTGGACTGTGATCTTTTGCTATGATCTGTGCAAAGATTTTTTGCATTCATTGCAGATATCTTGATTTTTTGACAGGATACAACTGACTATGTTGCATATGTAGCAAAGGATCCTGTTAATCGGAGAGGTAAGTTAGAAATATCTATTTGGCACCTTTCTTCCTCTGAGAAATATGAAATATTCATGGTATGATTCAGTCCATTTTTTTTTTTTACCCCTAGGAAAAAATAAATGCATCCCAATAAAAAGATTGCTTTTGACATAGTCACAGAAAAATTGTGTAGCAATAAGGAACAGCCATGCACAAGTTGGTTCTCAAACTTGGAACAGGTCTTGCTTATAGTTCATCTCCAAATATCACTTGGATTCTCTTCATCTCTTAAATCAAATGCTTGCCTTACTTGGCTGCATGAGCTTCTAAGCAACAGCTAACTCTTACCTACACCCAATCACACGCAAGAACTAAGCAGTTCTCTGATTAAGTCCTCAGATGAGGTGGCTGAATCTGTTAGGTCTTCTCAGTACATGCCTAATTCTTCCTGGCAGAATCAGATTCTTTACCAAATAGTAACCTTTTGAGCCACCTTGCTGGAGGCTGTAATCCTCTTTCTCAATGAAGTTTTATTCAAGGTCGTATTGCTTTTTGAGTGATCAGTCAGCAACAGGGAAACACTTGGTGATTGTCTTCAAAGACTAAAAACTAGTTCAGATTCTCAAAAAAAAAAGGTAGATTATAAAAAGTGTAAATTACAGTATGAAATAATAGGTACAGAAAACCTGCCTGCTTGTAAGGCAGAAAGCATCTCTAGGTCTTAATGCTAGATACAAAGTATTGTATAATGTACCTGAGAACCTATTTATTATTCATAAGATTCAAAAAAAAAAAAAAAAAAAAAAAACTAGCTCCAAAAAAAGACTCAAGCACTTCCAACAGGATTTCTGCAGAATTCAGACACTTTAACTCCAAAATGCCAACCCTGCAAACCCTGAACTGCTGTCTTACCATGGGCACAACTAATTCAATAGCTTCTGTATTTTGTCGCCTTTACTGATCTTAGATACCTCAACAATCTGTTACATCCATGTGCAGAGATGTCCAGACTTGAGAGCGTGAGTTCATAAATAATACCTGCGCTAAACATACTAACATGAATATTAATGAAACACCTCGAAAACTTATGGGGAGTGGGAGGTATGGAGATAGTCCAGTTCTTTGCCATACTTGTTATGTTCCAATATCATATGTCCCCCACTAGAAAGGCTTTGGGATCGGACTGTAGGCTGTATGGTGCAGAGGTGCTCTCTGCCCCACCTGCTTTAGCAGTACCCCTCTGCTAAACCACAGACTGATTTAGTTGTACTGAGAGGTCTCAGTGGCAATGTAGTGGACCAGCATCGCAGACCAGACGTTTGCACTGTACGGTCTCGAGGAGCCCTCTGCTCTGTTTTCTGTTCCTACGTGAGTGGATTTTATATAAAACCTGCTTCAAGGACTGTGTTCCTTATATCTATGTTGAATGTATTTAGCCTGGGATTCCTGCCACTGTTCCTTGTTAAGCTAGTCTGTCCTAGATTGAGGAGTCATCTAAGCCCCTGGTACTGTCTTCCTGTGGTGTATTTAGTTCAAGTCATTTCTCAGTTTTCTTTAGGAAAGTTTGACAGAGAAACTCTTCCAGCTGCAGTGCACATCCTCCATCCTTCAGACAATTTCTGTTCCTCCTTCCATTTTCCTGCATTGATTTAAAAAGGTAGATGATGCCTGTTATTGTTTGGAATAATGTAGTATTAATGTCAGCAACCTGTAACAGAGGCCACACCTTCCTATTCTTCCTTGCTTTTGTTCTCGTCATTAGCCAGTTTCTCACAAACCCTTTTAGCTGCAGTGAAGCACTGTTATCTCATGTGAAATTCTTTCATGCTGTGATCTTTAAGCCTTCTGCGTTACAGCTTTCTATGGGAGCTTTCCCCAATTGTGTGTGCACATCAGTGGTTTGCAGATCAATGACCCTGTATGTGACAATTATTAAATCACATTTTTAAAAGATCTAGTTTACCAAGGGATCTGGATTGCCCTCTTCTGCAATCTCAGGCTATTCTGTCATTTTCTATCTTACCTGCAAATTACTTTAGAAGTCAGTTCAAATTTATTTCCGTATCTAGTGAAAATATTACTGCTCCTGTTACTAACACTAGCACCAGTGCTGTAGTATACCTTTCACTTCCATATTAGACTCATTTCTTCCCAAGGATGGAAAAGCTCTCTTCATGCTTTGTATTCTGGATCAAGCAAACTAAAAGCTGGCTGTCTTATGCTGTAACATTCACAGGAAATCATCTCTGTGTGAACCAAACCTTCTCATCCTTTTACAAGAAGCACATCTCCTACCTGCTGAAAGTCCGTTCAGGTATCCAAGGAAACAGGTTACTCATTATGTCACCTACCGAAACTACTTAATGACTCATGCTTCATTTCAGCTCCAGACAGGTTTAGCACTGAACAATGTAGCCTCTTTGAATTCCCACTCTAGTTATAGAGTATAAAAATTATAGCTTTGTTTGGCCTAACTACTTTCTGTCCATGTTCGTGGAGGTAAGTCTGCACCTTATCTGGGGGCTGGTTGCTCACTGCCACCAGCAGTGGTGCAGAGCGGATAAACAGCAAATAACCTGCTGCAGGTTATTGTGTCTTTGAACACATGGAGGTCCTGTTTTTGGCTGGCGCATCCACTTTGAACATGCAGCTAAGGACATTTTCCCTGAATCAGGCATTGCCTCAGCATGCTGGTCAGTACAGCAGATGCTATAAGGTGAGACGAGAGCGTCACTGGATCTATTTCACAGGGCAGCACTGTGACTGGTGCCATCTCATGCTGTGTGAGGTGCTGCTGCTGCTGAGGGAGAGATAGATTGGTGCCCTGCATAACTGCAGGTTTCTTGGCCCTTTATTCTGACATCTTCAGAAGTTCTGTCCAGCAGATCAGCCTCTAAGAAGCCATTGTTCAATCTCCTTGTCTCTCTGTATTTCTAGAACTAAAATTAATGTCACACAAATATCATGACCAACCCTTATTTGTAGGACATTGGCATCCAAAGCACTTCATTCCACTGGGCATATATTAAAATGCAATCTTTCATCTGAAGAAT
Source organism: Tetrax tetrax (assembly GCA_009806455.1). Taxonomy (NCBI): domain Eukaryota; kingdom Metazoa; phylum Chordata; class Aves; order Otidiformes; family Otididae; genus Tetrax; species Tetrax tetrax. The sequence goes on from WHYT01017280.1 coordinate 512,076, forward strand.
TTATATTTGGGTTATTAAATCAGTCAGAGGTGATAGAAATTAGTAACTTTGAATAAGGTCCTACTGTTCTGCAGCAGAGCTTGGAAAAGACCGAGATTCAAATCCAGTCCAGGCTCTAGCCAGCAGGCCTTGTATTTGTCCAGCACTAAATATGGAAAATGAACTTACCTGGGCTTTTCTGAGTATCACTGTGGTGGTGTTCATTCAGATCTTTAGCTTTCAGCTCTTAATACCCATCTATGTTCTTGCAGTGTTAGGTGAAATCTTCATGAGTTTGCTTGTTTATGTTGTCACATAAGACGACACCTCCGAGCCACTCTCTGATTTAAAACCGGAAAGGATTTGGCTGCGCAGAGGGCTGATAAAGGTTGCTCAGCCTCATACAGGAAAAGAGCTTGTGTTGCCAGCCTCCCTCCTTACTGCCTCTGTCACAGTGGGTTTTGAGAGGTGGCATATGAGGGAGTGCTGGAGTTAACCGGGGTCCTGGCTCTGTGCTCCTCTGTGATCCTGCAGTTTGCTGGGAGTGTCTCCGTACAGACAAGGAGGAAAAGCTTCTGGGCGTCTGTATTACTGGAATCAGATTGGGGCCCAAGATCTAGGAAGTACCCTAGTTACTGCTCCTCCCTTAGCCTGTAATTTGGGAAATTCTGGAAACTCAAAGGAAGCGAACAGCTTGCAAACTTGGGATGATTAGACAAAACTGAAGTGGCAATAAAATTGAGGAAAGCAAAGAAAGCTTTTTTCGTTGTTACCATCTATTAGTATTTTTATAATCTCAACTTAAAGCTCAGAATTCTCATGTAATTTCTTGCATTCAGGTAATTAACAAGTGACATTTTACCAGATTTCCTGTCTTCATGGACTTGTTAAAATTGTAGAACTGATACATGGTCTTGCCTGTTGCAGTCACACATCAGAGCAATTTTATTTAACCTTAAAAAGACCCCATTGCCTGAAATTCACTATACCAAAATTGGGTTTTATTGAAATGTGCACACCACAAATAAGGCAATTATGCCTGACAAGTAGATGTTTTGTAATAGGTCAGTGCATCCCACCATAAAATAAACGATGATTTGCATGTGCATGTGTTGGATCTTTTTCATTTAGCTTGTCATATACTGGAATGCTGTGATGGCCTGGCCCAGGATGTCATCAGTACCATAGGGCAAGCGTTTGAGCTTCGATTTAAGCAATACTTGCAGTGCCCCTCTAAGATACCTACTTTCCATGATAGGTGAGTACAATTGTAGAAGACTCCTAAAGGATCTTCTTTAGCTTTGTATTTACGTAATAAAATGTGCTGTGGACAAAGTTACTGGAGACAGACAGGATTTAAATACTTTAAAAAGAGATTTATGCTAAATTAGCAAAGCAGGGTTTGGCTAATGAATATGACAGGAGCGCAGTAATTTTAAAATAATGGGCTAAATATGGATTTCACAGTGAACTTACTGAAATGATAATGCTTTTTCCATTATAGTTAGTAGGCAGAGTTGGGTGGCCAGGAATGGATGTTATTTGTGGCATTTCCTCATTGTTGTTACAGTTATAGCAACTCTGTCAATTTAGATGAAGTAAGCTAGAGTTTCTGGGCTTCCAAAATGACTACTGATGTTTCACTGTTTCTGATACTACCCACGATTAATTTTTTAGGAATTTGATGTATTGTACAGAGGCTTTGACTGCATTGTTCTCTGGCGGATACAAAATCTATCTGTTTTTATATGTTTAAAAGACTGGAATATAGCATTCTGTTTTCTTTGGTGAACTGTATTTTTGACATGAATAGCAATATGCTTACTAACATTAGTATAACTCCCAGTGAGCTGGTACCTGTGTAATCTCTTATATCAGAGTAAAATCAGTGTATGGTGAATATAAAACACTACTATCCTAATCTGGAAGCATTCTATTCTCAATTTGGACTTGTGTAAATGATTGTTAAATGTATACTGAAACCACAGCTCTGACCCCTTGACTTTGTGAAGTTCTTCCAGATTTATATTGCTGACAGAGCAGCCATAATTAAAGACAAAGTTTTAGGGCTTAGTCAATCAGTAAAGTAATAATATTCTAAATGTTACTGTAAGGTTAAAGAAAATTGTTTGTTAAAGCAGTTTATAGTGGTCTTTAAAGCTAAGTCACAGCATCCTTTTCTCAGCAAAAATAACTTAGTCCATTGCAAAAGAGGTTTACATCAAGTTTGTCTAAACAGAGAGGGTCTGTTGCATGATCCCTTATTGCATCCTGACTTAAAATGGTGGCTGAATTGTCAAAATAATATGCAATAGTGGTCCCCTCACAGGTGGTCTTAACATGCTGTGAGTATTTTGCAAGCAAGTGGCAAAATAAGGCACTCACTTTCTTACAGGGTGCAGAGTTTTGATGAACCATGGATGGAGGAAGATAATGAAGCAACAGAACATCTCTATTACAACAACATCCCAAATAAAATGCCCCCCCCCGGGGGCTTCATTGATGCCAGGCTCAAAACAAGACTTCCCGCTGCTGCAGATACAGCTCAGGTCAGTACCATTGCATCTCTGCCCTCCTGCTGATGGATCAAAAATGTGTATTTTAAGATGGATACATTGAGACCATTTATAGCTCACAGCCCTTCATGTGTGTCCAGTTTCCTTTTGAATGGGCATTGAAGATCTGGGGACAACATATTAGGCAGGTTCAGAACAAACAAAAGGAGGTAAGCTCCTCATGGTGTTAAAAGATTACACAGGTTCAAGGAAGATAAATCCACGGAGGGTTACTACATTAGTAGAAACCATGTCTGCTTCAGAGAGCATCAAATAGTACTCACTAACTGGGAAAGATTTGATGTACAACCATTTAAATGATCTAGTGCAGTTGTTACTAACAGTTCATTATGTTCAGAACGCAGCAGCAATCAGTGTGCAGACAGTTCCTAAGTAGGTTTTACACCTTACATTGAACTGAGGGCAGCTTGGATATTTCCGCCAGCATTGCTGTGGGAAGTTTGACTGCAGTATCAACATAGCCACCTAAAAGCAGTTTTCAGATCCAGCACAATGCTGCTTAAATCCAGAGGGGCCTTGTCTGTAGACAACATCCTCCCTTCAGTACCCGAGTATGTCCCCTCGTACCAATGTGAGTCTTTCAAGCTCATGCTTTGGAGGGTGCGGGGGGTGTCTTCTGGTTCCAGGTGTGTTTCTGCAGAATGCTTTCCCTAGGCACATATGTGAAGGGGCTCACTATGTGGAGACAAATGTAGTGAAGGAGGTAATGCATCATTTGGGATTGCGAGGGTTAATAAAAGCAGGAAGCAGGGAAGTTTACATGAAGGTCACCGGTAATATCTTACTCCTACACAAATGCATTTGTAAGATATATATTCTGACACCATGATGAATCGGAAATGATGAGTGGGAGTACACAGAATACAGCTAAGGAAATTGTCAAAGCTACTCATATAATATATCTGAGCATTCTAAAGGTAATTGAACATTTCTTTGCACATGTGTCCCTTCTAGTCTGCAGCAGGAGTGGGAGGAGAGCAAACCTATTACCAGAGTCGTCACTTAGGAGACATGTTCAGTGAAAACTGGCATCACGGGACTGTTAAGCAAGGTGAGTTTTACTAGTTTTAGCTGTAATACTCCTGGAGGTCTTGGGTGGGCAAAGCACGTGAAAGTCTGATGCCTCAAAGTCTTAAAGCAATGAACTGCATTTTGTTCATAGATTCCCTTTGTCTGAATTTTAGCATTGATATCAGTGAAAAGCATTAGGTAATTACGTCTGGATAAATTATTAAATGCACATCTTCATAAAATCTTATCTTCTGCGGAGCCAGAAACCTTCAGCTATCTAGCCTGCCATGTTGTAAAATTCCATGGTATTTAAAGACGGACTGCATGGTCTGTTCTGAAAATCTGACCTACTACGGTATGCAAGATGGAGTTTTCAAAGGAAAAGCCTAAAGTCAGAAGTTTTTTTAAAATGTGGAGCGATGCATGTATTTGCACATGATCTCTGCTCCATGAATAACAAATAATGCATAATGTTCTTTTTGTTGTTGTCTGTGAATTTTAAGCAAATCACATCAAAACATATGTGTTAAATTTCACCCCTTTCACCTTTATATGACAGCTTTACTGTGTTTCCAGGGACACTTTCTTTTCAAATGACAGAATATGTTATTTGTTTTTAATGTGCACAGATTTTAGGATTTTATTCCATATCCTGCTATCATGACTCCCCAACTGAATATCAGTTTTGACACTGACGGTATTTACAAAATTTTCCTTTCCTCTTGAATAATAACACACATTCATTCCCAAACCCTCATTGAAACACAGTTCTGAATCCATTCATCAACTTCTTTTTTTCACTAGATCCTGCAGTTATTGACTTTAGATTTCCCATTCCAGGGAATTTTAAACCTGTGGTGATGGGGTATGATGCTATTTGGTCATTATAACAACACTGTTCTGTCAAATATAAAAAAGAAGAAAAACAGTCTTGAATTTTCTAGGATCTCTGGATATCTGTAGTATGCCGGAAAGGAAATCACAAGTAACCCCAACAGCAGAGGTGCCAACGTACGTAAACACTCAGCATATAAATATAGAAGCTCTATTGGCACCTCAGGCAGATGCTGAAAGTACCTTTAGTGGAACAGCAGATGACACCAAAGAGAGCAGCCCAGGAAAGGACCTGTTTGACATGAGTGAGTTCCTTTCCTGTTCACTCCCTTTCTAATAAGTGACCTAATATGTTTATGCATTAGTTCTGTATAGAAGTATTTTTAAAATTCTCTGAATTTTAGTATTGCTGGTGAAATTATGGTGAATTTTAGAATGAATGGTGGTTTCCTGTCTGACTGAGTTAAAATAAGGATGGCTGGAGATTTGAAGCTCATTTGTCTTGTATCTGAGTTATGCTGAGTTGCGGTCTAGCATCACAGGCAACACCTCAGAAGGAAAATAAATCAGGAGGCTTCTCATACAGGAAAGTGAAGGAGTGAATGGCTGGAGAATTAGCTTGAGCCTGTCCTGTGACTATGTTACTAGGAAGTCAATGCATACTGCAAAAACTTTGTGCAACAAGGAAGCTGAGAGGGAAATTAAAAGGCTGTGCTATCCCTTGCTCTGGACAGGCCTACTATCTTATCTAGCTATCTGTTCCAACTTTAAAGTCAGCTTTTCCAAGATCAGAATCGTAGCCATAGCTGTAAAACAATGGTTTGAGCATCAGTCATTATGAGATGTTAGTGCTACCAGTACACATTATTTTCAGCTTTGAAGAGAGACTTAACAGGAAATCCAAGGAAAGCAGTTTGACGCACAGAAAATTTTCTTTATTTTTCTACTCTTCCTACCTCTGATCAATTGCTGACACATGATTTATTTAGTTGAGTTCACCTAATTAAAAAGCAATGAGACAAAGCAGTTGGTGCCTGTATGTTATTTGTAAAAGAACATATCTACATTTCTGTTATCTCAGTATACATAAAACTGTCTTTCTGGCATGCTTTTGCTGAGCTATGTCTCTATTTCCACAGTTTAGGGAGATTTTGGATTGAAAGAAAGAGGGAGGGAAGAAAATTGAGGGAGTATCTATCTCTGAATATAGATCTGCAATGAGAAAATTCTGCTGTCTGAAATCTGGGATGTTAACCCTGATTTCTGTATGTCATGCCCTTAAAACGTATATATGCTTACCTCAATTTTACATGCATTTTTTTCCCTAAAAATAGGGAAAACTAATTCTTATCTTTCAGCCTTTATTAATCTTTATTAATCATTGGATTTAGAGCTGCTGTATTGCTTCATTGTACTGCTCTGCAGATCTTGTTTAGTAAGACTAGCAGGCACAGAACAATATCTCTTTTTGAAATGTACTGGTTGGCCAGATGAAGGTCTCGCAAGGGAAAATAGCTTCCTACAGGTCAGTACAGCATATAATGAAGCACGCACTGACCTGTTTACTATTTCTGTAAGGCTGTTGGGATCTGTAATGACACATCTTTTCATTCCACCCTGCAGAAAGTAACACTGAGTTCAAGATTTAGCTGAGGTTTAAAAGATGCTTCCCTGCGGCTGGTTTCAGTTAGGTAAATCACTGTAAAGGTGTTAGCCTGTGCCTGTGCTGCAAAGACCTCTTCCTATCTGCAGGCGAGGGGCAGGCTGAGTGGTAAGGGTGTCTGATGCCTTCTAGACATACCTTTGGCTTGGAGACTCAGTAATGGATAAATTTTAAATTAATATACTGCTTGAGGACAGATCAGATACGAATATAATCATAGAATCATAGAATCATAGAATGGTTAGGGTTGGAAGGGACCTTCAAAGGTCATCTAGTCCAACCCCCCTGCAAGAAGCAGGGACATCCCCGACTAGATCAGGTTGCTGAGAGCCTCATCCAGCCTGGCCTTGAACGTTTCCAGGGATGGGGCATCCACCACCTCTCTGGGCAACCTGTTCCAGTGCTCTACAACTCTCATTGTAAAAAATTTTTTTCTAATATCTAATCTAAACCTCCCTCCTTCTAATTTAAACCCATTACCCCTTGTCCTATCACAACAGGCCCTACTAAACAGCCTCTCCCCATCTTTCCTGTAGGCCCCCTTGAGGTATTGGAAGACCGCTATCAGGTCTCCCCGGAGCCTCCTCTTCTCCAGGCTGAACAGCCCCAACTCTCTCAGCCTGTCCTCATAGGAGAGGTGCTCCAGCCCTCTGGTCATCTTTGTGGCCCTCCTCTGGACCCTCTCCAGCTGGTCCATGTCCTTCTTATGTTGGGGACTCCAGAACTGGACGCAGTACTCCAGGTGGGGTCTCACCAGGGCAGAGTAGAGGGGCAGAATCACCTCCCTTGACCTGATACTGGGTACCCATATTATGTAATTTATTTGAAATGAGAATGTCTGATGTACCTAGCAAGAGAAAAGGCAAGCTCTGCCTGGTACCAGGGTATATAAATGCAACTGTTGACAACAGGCATTACTGTGAAATTAGTGAAATAAAATCACTATCTTTCAAAAGCTCCTGCCAAGGTTTGCCCTGCTTTTTATCAGCATTTTTCTGTGCATAACATAGCTTTTTAACATTATACTCGTCGATCTTAATATAATCTGTAAATCAGTAGGCCCAGCAGTGCATCTTCCTTCATTTTTTTAAAAAAAAGATAAAGGGAAGTGGCTATAACACAAAATAAATCCTGCTAAAAATGACTGGAATATCACCATTTTGTAACATGATTGACCTCTGAATGATCTTGTGCTTCTTTCTATTTCCACAACCAGAACCATTTGAAGATGCCCTCAAGAACCAAACGTCTGAGGCTGTACTGAATAAATCCACCTCCACTGGATGCACCAGTCCTCTTTTATCCAGAGCAGCTAACCGGACTGTAGCTGAAGAGCTGAGTACAGAGCCATGGTATCAAGGAGAGATGAGCAGGAAAGAAGCAGAACAGCTGTTAAAGAAATGTGGAGACTTCCTTGTGAGGAGGAGTACCACAAATCCCGGCTCCTATGTGCTGACGGGCATGCACAATGGACAAGCCAAGCATCTTCTTTTGGTGGACCCAGAAGGAACTGTAAGTCCTGACTCCTCTGTAACACAGGAGGTTTCTGACTCTACACATTTTCTCTAAATGTGTTTCATCTTGTTTACTGCTTATTCACAACTGATCATAAGTACAGCCTCATGTCTCTAATATGCCATCACATCTCTAATTCTCTCCCCGATGCCTAGCAGGAGACCCCCTGCATGATTTCTATATGTTGCAGGGAGCCTTTAGGGACCTGTTTCCCCAGCAAGCTCAAGATTTGGCAGTACAGTCTCAGTCAAAAGTGCAGCTAAGCCACTTCTTTAGCCTCTCTGTTGAGAAGCTGCCAGTAGCTGTGCAGGTTCTGCCAGCCTGCGTGCCAGCAGTTCCCACATGACATCTCTGTCAGCCAGGACACAGACCGGGCCCTCCCTGTTTTCCTGCACGTAAGCCCAGGAGATAGCTGGGCATGTTCCAAACCTGCTCCATCTGTGCTGCACGGGGGTCCCCTCAGTCGACAAAGGGACCCTCCCAGCAGCAGGATGGAGAGGGCAAAGGAGCGGCAGTTTTCTGCAGCCCTCCTCTCCCGCTCCTGGGGAGCTGCAGTCGTGTCTGGGAGGATGACAGCATGCTCCCCGTTTTATTCTTGGCTCCTGGTAGCAGCGGGCGGGCAGCTCCTCTTCCTCCGTAAAGGAAACGAGCCCCGACGTAAATGGACGCTCCCGGCGTCGGCATCTGTTTCAGCCTGCAGCAGGCCGCCCGGCCGCGGGCCGTGACGCTACGGCGAGGGGCGCCCGCGGTGCGTGTCGCGCACGGATCGCCCACGCGAGGGCAGCCAACGGACGGCGCGGCGCCGCTTCGGGGCGGGCTGCCGCGCGC
>WHYT01017280.1:520501-535093 GCA_009806455.1 Tetrax tetrax
CTGTGTGGCACGGCAGGGGCAGAGAGGCTGTGTCCTGCCGGCCCTCTGCTGCCCCGTTGCCTGGCGTGGCGTACTCGGGCCCTGCGATGCCTCCCGGGTCATTTTCCTCCCGTAGGCAAAGGACAGACACCCTGTCCTCCCGCCCCCGCCATCTTTTCCACGTTGTCTCCCAGAGCAGCAGTAGATTACTGGCCTCCTTGCATGGGCACCTGCTTGCTCTGTGCACCTGTCCCCTCTCTCGGCCCGCTCCCAATGTGCCCTCATGGCCCAAGCGGCTTAGCCTTAGCTGCTCCTCGCGCAGCAGGCATGGCCTGACAACAGCAGCTTTTCTGGGGCTGTTTTTACCTTAGCGGTGCTCTCTGTATGGTTCGTGGGATCCTGGCACAGCTCCTGAGCAGCCCCGTTTGTGGCTTGTCAGGGGGGAGAACTGTCAGTAAAATGTGGCCTTTTTCGTCAGTGTGTGGCCAGCCACAGCAGCGTGCCAGCAGCTTGCATTTCTTCTGTGTGGCCTTTCTAACGAAAAAGGTGAAAGCACTTAAAAGAAGTGGGTGGTCTCTTGAAGAAGAAAATTTGATCTAAAAATCTGATTTACAGTGAAACAAAATGTTGTACTGAAAGTTTTCAAGCAGTTCTATTCAGTTCTATTCAGAACTAGCCCATAGGTAACATGCAAAATACTTGTTTGGAAAGAATAGAGGGAAGAAGACAAAACAGAAGCCAAACTAAGTTCCACTTATTTTGATGGGAGATCAGTCTCTAAAATATGATGAATTTTGTCATTTTTTTTCTTAGAGAATTTCAGTGCAAAGTTAAGAGAAAAAGTATTTTGCTCTTTAATCTGTTTCTTGCGTCCTTTTCTTGAAGGTTCGTACAAAAGATCGTGTCTTTGACAGCATAAGTCATCTCATCAATCATCATCTCGAGAATAATTTGCCAATAGTTTCTTCTGGGAGTGAACTCTGCCTGCAGCAACCTGCTGAGAGGAAACACTGACTCCAGATAACTATTTTAATTTTTGTAATTTGCAAGCTATAACTGGTGGAAATTGCAGATCTGAAAAAACCCATGTACATTAAAAAAAAAAAAAAAAGGATATTCACATATATTTCACCAGTATGTTTTCTTTAGGTTTAAGAAGCCCCATTTCACGTAGTACACTTGAAAATTCTCAATGCGTTATGTAGACATGAAGGCACATTAGAAGGCTTTCTTAAAAAGCAATTTCAATAAAATTGTTCAGATTCTCTAATGTGAATATTAATAGTGTATATATACACATTATATATATATGTGTAAATACAGTATATATTTATATTTTTCAAGTCAGTCTGTTGACAGTATAGCACCATCTTCTGTGCCGTGTGTTTTTACCAGAAGAAAAACACCAATTGTGATTGTTCAGATGAAAACAGCAGTCTCAATTTCTTGAGAAAATTAATATTGAGAATCTTATTTCTGATTTTACCTACGAAGCACAACTATGGGGATTACAGGTGGATTACACTGGTTTACCATGGAAGGAGTCTGAATTCAGCAACTAGTATTCCACTCGGAAATTTAGCATAAAATGATTTTTTAAAGTGTTATTTGGTGTCACTGAGATCAAAAGCATTTTATCTTTCTGATGTCAAGTTTGAATTCTTCTATGATGCTACTCAAAACATTTGTATCTTGCTTTAACAATGATTTGGTGTGATCTCTCTGTGTATGTGTGCATTTGATTTTTCTAACAATTATATAACAATATTCTGTAATTTTAATTTATTAATTTGAGTGCCAATTTTATTTATAAGTAGTTCTCTGCTTATGGTGAAGATTTAGGTGTCCTTGACAACCAGTTTCCTATTAGGTAGGTTAAGTAACTTGTGTTTAATAGGTTTAATGGAAGATGTACATGGTTGGTTAAATACATATCTGAAAAATCTTTTCTTCTTAGAAACTGTGAAATCTATCATGACTCAATGGTCAGTTTTGCAAATTGCATCATTTGCATTTACCTACCAAAGTGTAACTTGACTTTGGCCTTCAGCAAGCAAATATACTGCTTTTCTCTCCATATCAAGTTGAAAAATACACGTACACTAAAGATGCTTTTCTGGCAGAAATGTCCTTGGTTTTTGGTACTGGAAAATGTTTTAAGGAAGGTTTGTACTATTCAAATGCAAGTACTATATGAAGTTATTTTCCTATTTTATGAAGCTTATCAAGAGCAAAATTCAATAGAGACAGTTCCTGTAAAGGCAGAGTTTGTGCCAGGGTCAGGATTTAGCCTTCAGCACTCCAAGGTACTACAAGCACCAGTGTCTCAAATAAAATCTTCAGACTTGATTCATGAAGCCCAAGACTCAGCAGGATAAGTTTAGGTTAAGTGCCTGCCTACTCTGAAGTACTCAATACTTAAATCTACTTAAAATTAGATTGGTTTTAAGAATTTGCTAAGTTTAAAAATTTGTCAAATTACAATCAAACTGACTGGAGGATTCACTGAGAATCCATGTAGGTTGGATTATTACATTAAAATTCTGAAATAATTTTCTTGTAGCTTCTGCTTTAAAATGTGGTGGAGTTCCAACCTGGGAAGTTTGGTTTTGATTGATCTCAAAAATGAAAATGATGGAGGCACCTAAGTTAATCATGTGATCTGTGCAATAAAATGCACTGTTTTTGTAATCAAGACATTCAGAAGCCAAACTAAGACATTAGTGACTAATTTTATTGTGGATAGTTATTAGTTGATATTTCTAAGTCTGTGTGGGAGCTGAGAACAAAAAAAAAAAAAAATTAAATTCTGTGTTGCAGCCCAAATTAGTGTGACACTGAGGTTAGTAGAATTCTTAAAATTTGGGTTGCCCTTTTGCCAGGTCAGAAATTGCAAGGGAAGGTGAGGAGATATTCCAAAGCACTATCCATCAAAATGACTTTATTTAAGAACATCTGTGTCTCACCATATTCCATTTTGAGGTATCTCAGTTGCCACCTTTTTTTCCCCTGAATGTAACACTTGTCATTCCATGCTCCTACTTCCCTACAGCCATGTCCTGGAAAGTTTTTAGTGTGATATCACTAACTGTAAAAGAAGGCCTCTTTAGTACGTCAAATGTTGTATATCACTTCAATAAGAGCCAGGTGCCTAACTCCCTTAGGTGCTTTCAAAAATCCCACCTGCTGTCTATGTCTGGTTTAGATTCCTAAATATCCTGTCAGTGTACAGCTGGAAAAATATGACAAGATGTGCGCATATGGATGAAGGCACTAAACATGCAGTGAAATAAGGATCTACATTTTTTTACCATTGTCCTAGCTATAGCTTTAATAACTTAGCAGCTGCTTAGCTGCATGTTTTGGAAATTAAAGCAGGTGGCAAGGAGACACAAAATGAAACACCTTAATAGAAATTTTAAATTTCCCAGACTACATTTCACAAACTCTGCCTTCAGGAAAATGTGACTATTTTAAGCTGCTCTGTCAGCACAGCCAATTTGCCCAGCTCAGAGTGCCATTGATGATGCAAAGGTTACACATAGCTTGATCAGATGCAGTTTGGTCCCAGGTGGTGGTAGTGCCTTTGAGCTGTGACAGTGCCCTGCTGCTGCGGTGGGCCAGGAGATCCTGTTTGGCCAGGTGTGATAATCCAGAGGCTTTTCTAAGTCACTGGGAACCAAGTGATCTCAAAGCTGTGCAGAAGGAAAAGGGCATGTAAACCAATCAATGCATGGATCGTGCCATTACTTTTTGTCACTGTCAGTCTAGTAGATTTGGCATTTCCATGTACGAAAATGGTATAAAAAACTATACGGCCATTTGGATAGCAGTTCCAAATCTGTTTGACTCGTAGTTAGAGTCAAAGACCGTTTTATACTGAGCTCAACAAGAGTGAATTGCACCTGCTAGAGAGGCAGGGCTCATTTCTATGAGGAGCCAACACTGCCAGCAGTTTAAGAGAGTTGGTAGTTAAGAGATGACCTCACATGCTGTGCAACTGGCTGAAAACCAGTCAGCTGACAGCATAATAATTCGAGCCTTTTAATGTTTGCCTTTGGTTTTGAGTCACCTCACCTTTTGTTTTTATTCTTTTTGATGCAGTCTCAAGGGCTAGACACTTTTTGGTGATAATTCAGTACCATGACTTCAAGAACTGAGATTTTACTGGAAGAACAAATTTACTAGACTCAATAGAAATCACTGAGATTAGACAATATTATGGTATCCTTTGATATTTTCACTGGAGATAGCTGAGAAGTCAGAACTGAAATTCTAAATATCCTACAAGACTGTCTACATTGATTTTAACTTCTATCTGGTTATCAGTTTTGATTCTAGCTGTGTTGCAACTATGTGAACTACGGGCAATGAAAATGCATTTGATTCCTTTAAACAAAGAACTTTCAAAACTGAACCAAATGCTTCTGATTCATTTTATTGCAGATCTAGAGTAATTATTAGAATAATAAAATTTTCCAGTGAGGCTGGCAGTGATAGATTAGACATTGAGGTACAGTCATGTTCCCAAACTTTCAGTTATTTCAGATGCTTCAGAAGCAGTGAAACCTCAAAGGTAGAAAATGTAATTTGAAAAGTGAACTATCTTCTGACTTCAACGGGAGTTTGCTCAGTGTGAAGACTGCCAGATTCCTCTCCCTAATGCAAGAAGAGGATGTTCAAATTGGCCATGCCTGGATGGAGACCATAGGAGGAGATGCAATTTCCATGGCTTACTGCCTGCCTCCCTGCACAGGGCTTTGCATACGTGGTGAGGATAACTTCCCTCCACGTCCTACAGGCTTCACAATGGGAAATAATGCCGATTCTGCTAGAAACCTTTGTGCCACACATGTCCAATACAACTTTGAACAAAGGACATATTCCTGGGACCAGGATTAGAGTGCAAGATCTGTACTGTCACTGAAGAAAACATTTACTAACACTCTAGTAAATGCCACCTGCCAGCGCTAAATTTTCTATATCCTGGGTTCATTCTTTTTCTCCTCTGTGGAATAATATGCTCACATTTCTTATCATCATGGTGCTAGGGCATCATGTTGTGCAGTAAGATGAAGAGAATTTGTAAAATTTGTACCACAGTGCAAATGCTGCTGGCACATCAAGTGCCAGATGCCAGCTACAATGTATTCATAATAGAATTCTTGCATATTTAGATAGTTGTAAGAAGCAAATGCTCCATTTGAAAACTGGCAGAGTTTTGCAGCTTTCAGGAAATTTACAGCTCTAAAGGGGAAATTTGGAACTTGTGAATGTTCTGATAACAGGTTGCAAATCCTGTTTTTAGTATCCAATGTCTATCTGAAGTAAGTGGCAGAATCAAGAATTTATATTACCTAAACCATATTTGCATAAACAAAATATAAGCTGAAGTGACAGACATACTTCCTTTTTTACCTTCCAGACATTTTCAAAATATGGCTGCATAAAATCCAAATTCAGATTCTTAGTGTACTGTAGAAAATATGTTGATTTGCATGGCCTTTTTGCCCAAACCTAGGGCTGCAGTCTCCACAAATCTATGCTTGCTGAAAGCTGTCAGGATATGGGCAAATTCCCACTAAAAGCTCAGTGCTCGGCTGTACTTGCTCTACTCACTCGGACACTGTGTCTGTGAACCTTCCTCACATCTGCTACTGGATGCAGCTGGAATGAGAGCAGGCCTGTGGAAAAGATACCATGGACACACAATCTGCCTTGCAGTTAACCAGAGGCTTGGATAGGGAGTGAAAAGCTGTCTTGGGAGTGAAAACCCCAGGGATAAGAAATGTGAAGCCTGGAAACACAAGCCAATAGGCATATAAGCCACTACAGAGAGCTGTCCCCAATTTATAAACGTGTGCTAATTGTTGATGGGGTTAAAGCAGAACCTCTGGGGAGGGGAACTGTGAAATATTTAGGCAATGCCTGCGGCTCATCTCTTTTTGAGACATTTGTGTTCATAAGCCCTGATTTGTTCCTCTTCATCTTCCAACATAAGCATTTTGTGTGGCTTCCACTGAGAAAAAGCAGGGCTTTTTTTTTTTTTTTTTTTGTCTCAGTAAGAGACATAAGATTTCAGAGCTACACATTTCTAGCAAAAGTACCATACAGGGGAAAAGCTAAATAAAGCGTGTTTAAACCTTGTTTGACAACAGAACAGGCTGTGGAAACCAAAGGAAGAAAGAAGCTAAAGCTGGGTGACTCATTCTGCTACCCCACTTTGTGAGAGACAGCACGGATGACTCAGAAAAGGAAGGTAGCCTCAGATTTTGAGATTAAATGCATATTTACATTTTATGTAGCTATCATGAAGGTCAAAAAACATACAGGTCAAATGACAGTTTATTCCAGCAATCCTTTTTCTTCCGTGAGGCAAAAACCACCAAACACAACCAGACAGATATTCACTTGAAATAAGTGAATTTTTTTTTTATTAACTGAAGAATGTAAAGATTATAATTGGTATATATTTGTGTCCTTCGTGGCTGAATTGGTGTGGTAACTGCTTCTCAGTAAAGTCCTGCAGAGTTAATCCTCAAAAGAAGCCAGGTTTCTTCGTTTGAGGTAAATGTTCTTCTTTGCATTGTGTTGGCAGCAACAACAAAACAAAAAAGGTTACAATTTTGCTGTAAAAGCAAGTTTGACTGTACATTTGTTATTTATGAATATTTATTACTTTTAGAAACATTTTAAACTGAGAATTGCAGGAAAAATAATGTATGTGGAAATATTGTGATAATTTATATTCCCAACAACTTTTGTTAATCTCAAGTTTTTGCCTGTCCGCTGATTGTGGTATTCTGGTTATAGAGGCAAATTTTGGCTCTGAGGAAGTCCTTGAGGAACAGAATTTGGAATATAAGTGTCATGCAACTGTCTTCTGATTATTCAGTTTGTAATTTATTGTCCAAAGTAATAAAATAATGAGCACTACTATCAAATCAAAATGAATGTAAAGTGGGCTTAAGTCTGTTCTCCTATGCCCAGGTTCCCTAGTGGCCTAGTTTGATTTTTGTTTTTTTGCTTTTTTTTACTTACCTGAAGGGATGCCCATTTTGTAGCAGAATAAATGAAATTCTACAGGGTTGACCTGGATATCTGGATATTGGATACTAATAAGACACTGCACTACTCATCTCACTAAAATCAGGGATGAAAAATGTCAGAGGACCAAATAGCACATGAGGAGTTTGACCTCAGTTACACTGTGGAGCCCACTTTGACAGAGGTAACAATGATTTCCAGGAGTTCATTTTTGACAAATAGCATTTTCACAAGGCAAGTAATGGCCCATACAGGCCCTCCTTCTGGGCCAGATGATGCCCTCTCCTGAAAAGACAGCTTTCCTGCTAGGCACACTGAATAGGTGAAGGTAGCCGACTCCAATGTCTTTCCATGGAGCGTGACTGCAAGGACAAGGTCTATGCAACGGCAGCTACTTGGTATTACCATGGGGAGGGGAGACACTCTACTCCAGAGAGAAGCTTAGCTGGGCTGATGTTCCCCAAATCGTCTTCCTCCACTGCCAGAGTGTCTCCTTGCAAAGACCCTTCCCTCTTACACACTTGGAGAAAAGCCAAGCCCGGACATGCCCTGGGAAATCACGCTTCTCTAAAGGCAGCGTGGGCACCAGCACGCCTCTGCTTGCCTCTGCACAGCACCTCCAGACCACTTCAGGTGCCAGCAGGCCCCAGGGCTGTGGCTCAGTGGTGGCCAAGCAGAAACCCCTGATCATTGCTGCCATACTGACTCTCCAAGAGTTTTGCCGTGAGAAGGGAGTGTCCCCAGGCCTGGGGGGCCCACAGCTCCCCACAGAGTCAAGGGGCCGAGCTGTGCCGTTAGTTGTGTTGGTGGGTTAAATGGCAGTACCCAGGGCAGATGCCAGCACAGCTTTGCTCAGCAGGAGTGGACCGGCTGCTCTCAGGACCCCAGCTTTTTGGCACCTGGCATTTTATGCACAGGTGTGCTTTCCACTTCTTTACTAGAGCAGTTGGAGATGACAAACCTGGCAGGCAGCGCAACACCCTAATTACAGTAGCTCCTTGTAAAACGTGCCTTTCCAAGGGAGCAGCCGCGCGCGGTGCTGCCGGAGCAGACAGCCCTCAGAGCAGGGAGCCAAGGGACCGAGCCTGCTCCCAGGAAAGCAGGGGCAAAGCCTTCCTCCAACGACCCCGGGGGCAGCGGAGGCAGAGCCTGCCGCCGTTGGCTGTACAGCGTTCCCACAGGTACTGCTCTTCCAGGCACTTTGCCCAGAGTTTAAATGAGTGTTTTCCACAGAAGGCCAAAACCTTTTTTACAATTCTTTGAAAAATGACTGCTACACAACGACTTAGGTTCAAAGACTTGAGATTTAATTAAAAGTTTTCAAAATGTTTATGGTACCTAGTAAGTTGAAAATACTCTGTAAGACTGTTGGCAATAAAAGAATCTTGGAAAGCATCTTGTGAAAGCTTTTTTTTTTCTCCTTAGGTGGTTTGATTTTAATTTCTTTTGTAATCCAGAACCAAAATAAATATTCCAATTCATGAAATAATATGAATGAAATGTTAATTTCCTTTGTAGCTTTTGCTCCCGTAAAACCAATTAGGAAAGGGAGACGTGATTCAGTTTCTTCTATGCTCAGATCAGCCTAGATGATAAAAAGCCTGGATTCTGGGATGTATTTTAAGGAATTTTCTAGTATTTTAGGGTGAATTACGGTATTGTCCATCTTTCCAGCTTCAAGGATAGGACATCTTCCTGGTTGTTTATGATCCACTGCTGTTAAGCCCTTGACCTGTCGTACTTTAAAATTTTGCTCTGAAATCTTCCAGAGTCTGTGCTTTACCTAATACACCCCAGTGGGATGTACCCATTGAAGGCTGTATCCACAACAGTTTTTTTCTCTTCAGTCATATGTACTTCGTAAATTATATTATCAGTGTTTCATGTGAACGCATGAATCTTAGGAGCCTGCTTCAAGTACAGCAGGGTAGTGAACTAACAATATATCCCCACAGCTCCAAAATAAGAGAAGGAAATCAAAGCAGAGTGAAAGGTTTTTGTACTGGCATGCACTCACATGGCCTCCAGTGGTGGAGCTGCTTGCATTACTTGTAACTTGCATCAACTCTGAAAATAGCTAAGGCTAGAATCCAGATGTTATAGCTCACTTTTATGTGCATGTTCTTGGATTTTGGCTATTAAAAATATTCTTTTTTTTATCACCTAAATAGTGAAAATCATGTAACACCCTTGACGTAAAAGTTGGTATGGGGTCAGCCACAATGTTTTCTCAAACCGCTGTGCTGCTAAGGCTTTTCTGCTCTACAACAGCAAGGAATGCTGCCACATGCCACCACCTCAGGAACTAACATTAGAGGTATACAAATATTTTAGCTGGCACCTTTCGAAGACACAACTTCAGGGAAGAACTTCCACACTGAAAACACTGCCAAATAGCACTGTAAGATCTAAAAACCTAAGCAAGCCATGGCAATGCAATGTCACCAGTTCTATTTCTCACAAAGCTACAGAGCTGCTAACCAGCCTGTGTCTGCAGTTCATATAGTTGTATGATGTTCAGTTTAGCTTTTTCTTCTCCTCTAAGTGCACTGCTTTTCAACATTTTTTTTGGTAGAAATTATTTAATATTTACTACTCTTTTTCACAGTTATTTAATTCAAATACAGTTTTTCTCTGTTCTTACACTTTTCTAAAGGCATAAAACAACCAGACTGTTAACTTGTAAAAGATTATCACAATGCAAACCTCTACATTTTAAAGGCCTTTGCTACAGACATTACATAACTTATACACTGTACATACTTGAAAAGAGTCTAATGCTGCTGCTTTAAATGATTAAGACTGGAGTAAAGCTAAGGATGAGTTCTTTCAGGCTGTGCATAAAAAAGGCCTCAACTACTTCTGATTGTGCATAATGCAAGGTGTGGTTTGAGACATTAAACACAAATCTTTGAAAGAGCCCAGTAAAGTTAGATGCTTACATTCTTACTGAATGACAACGGGAACTATCTATCTCAGAACTTCCCGTCAACCTACAAAGCCTCCAGCCATAAAGTACTATTGATGGAAGTACCACGGACCAATTCCATGGCAACTTGAAACCAGATGTTTATGAAGTCTTAACTGCTCTAGGTATCAGGTAATTCTTCTGATGCCTCCTTACTGAGGCTGCTAAGGCAGTGATAAACCATAAAGTTGTTTTCATACAGGTTTCTCTGGAACAGCCTCTCAAAAGAGTCAGTCTGGGACTCCAGGAAAGTTGAAAGGTCTTCCAAACCAAACAGACTTTCATTTCAGATCCAAGGCAGAGACAAGTATAAATGGAGATATGCCCTTCAGCATGATCCTGTTGTACTGCATCTTCCCTCTTGTATCTACAGAAGTGCCCAGAGACGGTAGGAGCGCAGGGTCCCATTACCAGAAAATGGGATCTTGTCCCACTGGCTGGACTTCGTCCCAGGGAGAATTTCTAACACAATCCCATGCTGTTGTAGTGCCTGGAGAGAAAAGAAGGAACTCCACAGGGACCCGTTTGTGGTTCATTGCTTTCTGAAATGATATATCTCTGTTTCAGAACTGAAGAATCTCAGCTTAGGTAGTGCATTCACAATGTACACAGGTTTACATAGGTTTGACATACATTTTTAAATACATTGGAAACAGTAAGTAAAAATATATGCATTGAAACAGTACATACACTTGATACATGTGTATTGTTGGATCACATTTTAACTACTTTAAATAGTGAACATATATAGTCTCTCTCAATGGTTATTTACTACTGTGTGTTTAAAATAAGTTGTGAAATGTCACAGTGACAACTGTCATGCTGTCTTTCACTAAACATGAAAAGTTTGAATAACTAGAAAAAAAATAAAAATACTGCATTGATATGACATGCTAAAATTCCTGTCAGTTAAAAGCTACTACTTCATATATTTTCAAATATCCCCATTGAAACGCATCTATTTGTATATTTTGTCACCTTACACTGTATACTGCAATACAATGTTTAGCATATTGTAAACTTTTACCAAACAATGACTTTTTAATAAGGAATTGTACAAATATACAGCTATTTATACCACATACATATAAGGCCATTAACGTAACAGCAAGATACATATAAAGAACTATTATCTCCAATATATGTAATGAGCTTTTCTCCTAGTTGGCAATAATCAGGCTCATTTTCCAATCATCAGCTGTGTTTAGTGAATGCTGAAGTTTCTAACATTTTATCTTGATGCCTTGCAAGATCAGGCAGTGCAAAATGCAGCCTCATCATGCAATGCCATCCTGGTGCACAATGTCATTAGATGTGCATGGAGTCTGTCGTGGCTGTTGGGCAGCATGAAAGGTTTTTTCTGCATCAAGTGCATTCCTAAACAGACACCCAAAGCAAATGATTGTTGATAAATAAGTCCTCAAAGTTAAATAAGTGGTTAGTATTTTCCCCTGTGACGTAAGTGCATGAATGCTTAAACTACACTTGTAGTTTAAATCTAAAAGCCATGGAAAAGTACTTGTCTCGAGGAGTCCTTACTTACAGAAGTTCCCATTGTGAAATGAAGATTCATTTTTCTCAGCAATACACGAGGGAACATTAATTGGTGGGAAATCTTCCTTTGGCTTCTGGGTATTGCTGCTGCTGGATTTACTTCGGCTGTGGTCTGGCGTGGGCTGAATAGGCAAAGATCTGGCCACCCTGGATTTCACCAGGCAGCCACAAACAAGGCGAAAGAAAGCCCGACGCATTTCCTTACTGGCCAGAGTGTAGATGATGGGGTTCATTGCAGAATTGATGACTGCCAGAGCAATAAACCAGTTGGGTTTGTACAAGACAGAGCATTCCTTGACTCTGCAGGCCACATCGATGAGGAACAGGATGAACAGCGGAGACCAACAGGCAATGAAGACACTAACAACGATCACGACAGTCCTAAGGAGCGCCATGGACCGCTCCGAGTTATTGTGGTTAGTGACATTACGACTGCTGGACTTTACCAGGATGTAGATGCGGGCATAAAGGATGACAATGGCAACCAAAATGGCTATGAAGATACTGATGCAGAACACAACGTATTTCTTGGAATATAGAGGCAAAATTGTTGAGCAATCTGGTAAGTTGTTGATACAGTTCCAGCCAAGGATGGGTAAGGCACCCAAGGAAATTGAAATAAGCCAGCATGTACCAATGAGAAGGAACACTCTGTATTTCTTATTTGCATCATAAGGCCTCATTTTAATCA
This sequence comes from Tetrax tetrax, assembly GCA_009806455.1. NCBI lineage: Eukaryota > Metazoa > Chordata > Aves > Otidiformes > Otididae > Tetrax > Tetrax tetrax. Next base: position 532,741 of record WHYT01017280.1, read on the forward strand.
TGGTCAAATGCCGCTCAATAGCTATTGCTAGTAAGCTGAAAGTAGAGGCTCCCAGGGCAACAAACATACTGCCTTCTCTAATGAACCAGATTGTGGAGGATAAGCTCAGAGTTTTCTTCCCAGACATAAGAATGTTTACTTTGTAAACAATCCCAGCTAAAAGATCGCAGAGAGCTAGATTGCCAATAAAAAAGTACATGCGGTTGTGAAATTTATTGTTTTTCCATATGGCAATCAACACCATCAAGTTTTCCAGGACGATGAAACTACACAGGATCAGAAATGCAATAGTGGGCAGGTCTACATTATCAGTTGCCTTTTCCCTTAAAATAAGCTTTCCTGTGTAATTGTAATGCAGTACGATCAGCGAGTCCATCTCTTCTCCTTGAGGGCCGACAAAAGCATCAGGTGGCATGGTGACTGCTGCCATAATTTGTTTGTCAGTGCCGGACTTTTCCTTCCGTGGTATCAGGAGAGTTTCGTTGCGGTAGTTTTCCACCAGAGGGAGATCGAGCCCCGCTCCTCCAAGCGCTCCTCCGGGCGTGCAGCGGGTACCCCCGGCTCCAGCGAGCCTCGCATATTAATACGGGAGAGTGGATGGCAAACCAGGCTCTGAAAATAAAATAAAAAAGAAAACAAATGCAGCGTCAGTCTCACGGTCTTCCCGTGTCGCCCACGGCCCGCGTGGGCGATCAAGCCACAGCATACAGCCAGGAGACGAGAGGGGCGCTGATGGCGAAGGGGCACCGAGGTCTGAGATCGCTGTGTGCTTATCAAAGCCCTCGGTCATGCTCTGCACAGATGGAGCTCTGCTGGGGCAAGGCGTGTTTCCCCCTACCAAATTTCCATGCCAAAAAAAATGCAGAGGAGCAGTAAGAAAAATTAGCAGCCGGTCCCAGCAGGCCCCAGTGTGCACAGCAACTGACTCACACCTTCTCAGAGAGACCTAAGTGTGCATGACGCTACCAAAACACCGTCCAACCATCCCTTCCTGAACACCAGCAGGGCAAACTCACTGCTTTCTAAGCTTGTCCCTGTTTCCTGTGCAGACCTAAGGTAGCAAAGAGCCTGAGAAACTTGGTGCCAGTGTGCATGTTGTCAATGCCTTAAATATCTTTCCACCCATAATGGTACAAAATTATGGCATTTACAATTAAGGAGATGCTCTGAAAGCCAGTCATCATAAACCCAATCCTACTTACCATTCAAATTAGTTGAATTTCTACTCCGCTTTATAAACACAGCAAGTTGCATCTTTGTAAGTATTGCTTTTCTTTATGGTTAATTTTACTTTTTTTTTTTTTTCATTGCATATGTATACAAAATGTACATTTAATGTTGTTGAGTTTTTTAAAAATAAAAAATAGTTATACCAATTTTAATTGTCCTTCTCAATTTACTTGTGTTTTTCTTTAAATTATGATTTAGATTAACTGCAACATTTTCCCATGGACTTTGATAGGTTGCATTTTTGCAGCAGATCCTCCCAGCTGTGTTTTTTCCATTGCCATATATAAATATCAGAAGAGATCTCCACAGCTTTGTAAAAATATTGGAAGATGTCAGAAGCACTTACTCTTTTACCAGAAGTGTTACCATTTAGTTGCTGCATACTCCAATGAGAGTCAGTGCTCATGCCCCAAATGTACGTACTGAGCATGAACAGATGGACAGTTTTTCAGCTTAGTAACCAAATCAGGATGGGGATGAGCAGAGTACTGGTTCCATCCCAACCAAATTTGTAACAATTTATTTTTTTTTTCTGGGAAAGGTAAGAAAATAAAAAGTTGTGCTGGATGGAAGGACACTTTCCATCAGCCCCAAATTAAATAGTTTAGTTCAGCAAACTCTTTTAGAGCTAGAGCCCCTGACCTTCCCATTTATTTACTCAAGAGTCACGAGCATTTCCCAAACCCATGAAAGGCACTTTCAAAGGATGGCTATCAAGGGAAGAAACGGAGATCTCAGCCTCTGCTAGACACCAGCACACTGACAGTTTTCAACCTGCAGCCTGTACACCCCAAGAAATATCTGAGGTACCCCAAGTAAGCCTGTTGCCACCAATAGGCTTAGGTTTCATCCAGAAGTGTGTATTTTTCACTGGAAAATACCAGCCTTACAGTACCTAAAGGGCATTACAGGAAAGATGGGGAGGGACTCTGTATCAGGGAGTGCAGTGATAGGATGAAGGTTAACAGTTTTAAACTGAAAGAGGGAAGATTTAGATTAGAGATTAGAAAGAAATTGTTTACTCTGAGGGTGGTGAGACACTGGAACAGGTTGCCCAGAGAAGTTGTGGATGTCCCATCACTGGAAGTGTTCAAGGTCAGGCTGGATAGGGCTTTGACCAACC
>WHYT01017280.1:537810-623085 GCA_009806455.1 Tetrax tetrax
CGTCGACCCCGGTTGGGCTTGGCTTCCCGCTCCGACAGCCCTTACCGGCCCCTGGCCCCCGGCCCGCCCCTATCCATCCCGCCCCTTCGCCCCTCACCACCCACGCGTGCCCCGTGGCCGAGGGAGTGACCTGCGGGGCCGGCTGCTGTCGCCAGGGCAGGGCTGCGGGTGGAGCCCCGGGCGTCATGGGCAGCCGGGGGTGAAATGTGAGGCGGCAGAGCCCGCCGCCCAGGATTTGTAAGGTCCATAAAAAACGCGAGGGGGAGGGTGGAAATTCTGGGTAGTCCACGCTCAGCCCTCCTGCATCTGCCCCTCTCTTTCCCTGTGCCCGACAAAGCCATCTTCACAGAGCCTGAGAGGGGTGACGCAGGGTGAGGCGTCCAGAAACTCCCAGCAAAAAACAGGGCTGGTTTGACCCTGAGCTGCCAAGTACAGCATCTCCTTAGTGAGGTACCTCTTGACGGAGTTATTGACTGAGTAACAGCGACCCAAGGATAGTGATAGGCATGTAGATTGCCTCAGTGATGGGAGCAGCACTTTGGAAAAGAAGTTGAAACCCGGATCCTACAACCATCTAATTTAAACTACTTGTAGGATGCCTGTGGGTACAGCAAAGCCTTCTGTCAGAAGTGGATATAATGAGCTGGCAAGCAGGAACACTGCAACAACCTTGCTAAGCGCAGACAGCCGTGCAGGGTTGCCTAGTCGTCTCACTGCAATCAGTGTTTTTCTCGGGAGCCTCCTGTCTGGAGCTAAGCATCGTCACACTGGGACTCATGCCATGGGCTTGGCTGTGGACTTGCCTGCGCTCCTACTCGGAGGGAAGAAAAGTCCTGAAAAAAACTCAGAACTGGGCTTTTTATAGTCAGGAATTTAGGCTGATGCAGCAGAACAATCAGTGTGTTTCTGTGACTGCTTTTTATCTGCTGAAAATGAGTAATAAAAGTGTTCTGATTTAGGACCTTGGCAGGGAATAAGGACTACACTGGGCAACACGCTGGTAGAATCAATGGACCCAATGGATACGGCCCAACCTAGCTATGGATATACTGCAACATGTGGTGGTCCTGGGCCTAGATTCTTGTCCTCCCATCACGTGTGCTGTGTGACAGCTGCTCTCTTCAGGGGAAGGGAAGAAGAGTGAACTTCCACACCACATGAAAGTGTACACCGCTCTTTGGCAAAGGGGGACCCGAGTCTGAATCGGTTCTCTCCCATGGCCCAGGAAAGCCTTGTCCAACAGTTTCCTTGCGAGCCACCCCAGGAAGCTCCACAGACCTCGTGTCAGCCACTTGTCATCAAGGCCCAGTTCTTGCAGAGGAGATGTTTTAGTAAGTAGTCTCTGGCCTTGTTGTGTGATCTGCTGTTATTCCTTGTTCTTTTCCCTATGTACTCGTTTTTCTTTACTACCTTTTGGCTACTTGGAGAGGGAAGCCAGAAGGAATAGTCATTCTGATCAGACTACAGTAGGATAGTGGGACAAGATACAGGATGGTGCCAAGGAAGTGGCAAACTGTGCCCTGGTGCCTGTGACGGATTTGGTATGCCTTCCTCAGGTGGGCTTGCCCCCACCCCATAGGAGCAGGCCACAGCAAGGCCCTGCAGTGCAAGCTGGAGAAGCCACCCAGGAGCAAAGTGTGGTAGAGAGTTCCTGCACAGAGACTGCCAGGGTTTGCCTGGGGTGGCATCTCAGGCTAAAGCAGCTGTTGGCAGTAACCTTTGGAGAGCTCAGCCTGTTTGGCAATAGCTCATGCAACCCACCAGTTCATTGCTGAACATCACAGAACAGCCTGTGAGACATACCTGCCATACTTTGCTCTCCACAAAGCTCCCAACCTTGTTGTAGTACTCTTAAAAGAAATTACATTTTTGAGGGGTAAAAAGATTAATAACCAAGTAAAAGGTAGAAAGTAAAGGGCAGGAGCAATGATCACTTTTCCTAGCAACAAGAGGTTAACGGGTGAATTTCCTGGGGATGGGGGGTCTGTTCTGCCCTGGAAATTGGGAAACAGGATGACTAACGGGAGAGCAGCATTTGCTGGTGTTATTGGAAGTACTTGACAGTGAAACCACAGCTGAGAGTAAGAAGTTGCTGAGACCTGAAGATCCTGAACGACCTACTGATAAAATGCTGTGTTCCTTTCCATGTTACTAAGTGAAATATAGGAAAAACAATTCTGATGATATGCGCACAAATGTACATGGAGTATTATCACTCAGAAGAGAGGTCTTTGTGGATAGTTCTTCAAAAACATCCTGCCTTCATTAACTGTCAAAGGGAAACTGAATGCTTGGAATGCTTAAGAAAGGGACACAGAACAAAATGGAAAACACAGTTAAGCTCTTCTCTGAGCACTGCACCTTGAGTACCATGGGTACCTCTGATTGCTTCATGTCCTCATGAATGCAGTAAAACACAATAAAGGCAGAAAAGGCAACAGAATGGTTATAAAAGTTGTCCCTGCAGGGAAAACACAAGTTGGCTAGGTCTAATCAATGGTCTGAGGAAGGCAAAAACCACAGTGAATCAAGTCAGAAGTCAGAATAGTTTAAAACAAAAGGAAACAAATATCTGTCAGTGTACCATTGAATTGTGGAACACTCTGCTGCAGGAGAGAAAGGGGAAAAAGTGGTTAAACAAACCACTTTTGGATGAAAGACCCATCAATGTCTATTAAATATGATGAGGCAGGACACCTTCCGAAGGCTGGCGGACTCAAGCAGGGGCAGCAGGTGACCTGCACACTTCCAGCTCCAAAGTTAGCATGGGCCAAATCCTGTCCGGAGTCTTTTCTTCTCTGTTACAAGAAGGCATGGTCTTGGCTAAAAGGAGAAGTCATGGCACAGGTAACAGCATGACTATTGCCCATTCCTGCAGGTATTGAAAAAAGGAGAGGTTTCTGTCACCTGCAGATTTACACTGGATATGGCAGAGGAAGAGTCATCAGGGTGACTTGGGGGAGGTGGCTGAGCTAAAGCAATGGGCTTGGAAAATGAGCTGCAGAAGTTGTCTGAGTGGTCCTGGGCCTCACAGCACACTGCGGCAGACCCTGGCTTTCATTTTTGGTCATCTGTATTACATAGAGAATTAACTGATTAAAAAAAGGGTTTACTTCCATATGTGGCACTTGATTCAATTAATGCAGTGAAAGATGGATGACATTGATAAAAATGAATTTTCAGCACGTGCTTAGAAATTTTAAAAGTGATTAAAGTTATTCATGTTTACAGATAGATAAAATATATAAATATGAGATAAAAGCTGAAGTTATCCTCAGATGAAAGATATTGTGGTTTCTGTACAGACAAAACAGATCATGTTTCAAGATAAATACTATCCTTTTCATGTAGTAGTTACAATTAAGTCCTTGAAGAATCTCCTTTTTTTTTTGTTAACTGTTTAGGGCATGATAAAATTTTGGTAATTTCTGTCTATCAAGATTTAAAAAAAATCATTCATGCAATGTTTTATTAGTGCCTTAGCTATAATTTCCTCAAACTGACATTCATCCAAGACTTTACAAGACTGTCACTGGTTTACTTTTCTGGAGTACCTGAAGGACCACTCCATCATTTGGAAAATCAGTCATTTGTTTTTAACCGTCTTGGTATGAAAAACAAAACAGCAGTAGGGCAATTTTAAAATTACAATTCAAAACATTATTATATTTATCTGATTATATTATAACATATTTTAGCTCTCTCCTTTTCTACTGCTGCCAAGTTATCTTTTTTTTATATTAACAAGATGTATTATTCATCGTTATGTCTAGGTCATGTGCTGTAATATATTTTTGTTTGTAACACTATTTTTGTGCTTTTCTGTGCCTGCAACTTAGTTTCAAGCCAATATTGAATGCAATGCTGTTAATTTAGGGATAATTAAAGGAGAAAAAATTAATATTTTGCTTTAGTAAAAAATAATTTTTTAAAAGGAGAACATTTATTTGGAATGCTGTTGAACCATAGTCTGCAGTGATCAAAATACATGCGGCTACTATGTCAAAGAAGTTGTCTATCAGTCATTGTTGTATAAAGAATACATGTAAGTAATACAAGTATAAGCAGAGAAGGTTTTGGAAACTTCAAAAATTATGACTTTTTTCACATCTTCATACACTTGTATGTCATGGCTATGTATTTGCTGAATTCTTTTGACCTCTCTATTGGTTTTAAAGATATGTGTTCTCCTTTCTTTAGCAGCAGTGAAGCTGACGCACTAACTCTATAAATGCAGGAGTGATTGAGGCCAAGATCTTGCAAATCCTGTATGTCAACATTTCTAACATTTTATCAGTGTTGTTTGAATTACAGCATCTCATAATGTATTTGAATTAATATATTTGAACTTGATATCTTTTGGAAAGTAGTATTCTGATTTAAAGCACTGTAAAATATTGACATGCTTTAATACACCATTTTGGAGTTTGTCTTAGAAACAATTAACAAACACAGTAACAAAACACATACACCTCTTAGATTCACATCTACTTTCTTCTCCCTCAGATCATCATTTGGGATGATGAAAATGAAAAGAATTTGATTTTTTACAGCCTGAATACAAGTTCCTCTGAAAGCTGTAGCTTTTTACATCCTTTTTTTCTTAATCTTCTTTTCTGTAACTGTAATGGCATTTCTGAGAAGTATAGTCTTGTACATATCACATATAAATACAATATATGCCCATAGGACATATTTCATCTGCATGTTGTGTATTAACTGATGGGATCATGTGCTTAGCTAGGCTGAACTCTCTGTCTGCTTCTGCAAGTGACACTTTCCTCTAGAGATAATGGGGCAGATGCTCAGAGCGTGGCCAGATATTTGTTGTTAGCATTACACTAAGGCAGACTCAGTTCAACGTACAACGCTGTGCAGATTGCACATGTTAAAAGAAAGATAGTTGTTATCATGGCATTTCCTGCCAGACATGATGTAAAAAGTGAAATGCAGAGAAAGGAGAAGGGGAAATGAGTTCAGTAAAACAACTCCTTGGGTTTCCCTATCTGCATCCTGTGGCTCAATGGTCCAGATGTGAAAACTGTACACCTACATCACTGTCTAAAGGCTTGTCTCTCCTTTCTTTTCTGCACGTTACTCCCACCCTTCCCCAGTAGCTGTTGTCCCCTCCTGTGCACTGAGGCACAGGCGCTGCAAGGAGACTCCCAGGGTGACCTGGGCAGTTCACATGAATGCCATGGCAGCAGCATCACCCGTCACCCACAGCTCCTGCAGAGCTCCTGCTCCCCAGACTGCCTCCATGGGACCCCACAGACATCTCTGCCTCCCCCCCCCCGCCCCCAGAAGATGGGCAAAGCACAACTGAGGCATAGTGCCTGCTGCCAAATCTGTGGGCATAGCTCCATGTACGCTATCCCTGGAGGAGGGCTACGCCTCCCTAACACAGCATTACATGATGGGAGCAGACTGCCCCATTTTGTCTGTGTTTTAGTACATATATATGGTTGCACAGGGACATATTTTTTTTTTCTGTGGAAACCAACAGAGACAGCTGAAAGAATGGCAAAACCCAACTTCCGTCAAAGATGGAAAAAAATATTTTTTTTTTTATTATTTTGTTTGAAGATAAAAATAACTAAAACTGTATGAGATCTGATTGAACTCCTTCTAAACTAAAAATTAAATTAAATTTGAGATTTTTTTAATGGATTGTACAGTAAAATAACAGGTTTTAATTAATAGGGAAAGTGAGCAAGCAGAGGCTAAGCAGATATTATCCGGTGAAGATGGAGATGCATATATGGATGGTTTCATTGCTGGGCAAGGCTCTTGGTTCAAGTAGCAGTCACATTTGCAAGTGAAAATGGCACATCCACAGAATACAGAAGTAACACATTCAAACTTTTAAAATAACTTCAGTATTCAGAGCAGCAGAGTAACAAAGTGCTATTTTGAAGCAGCAGGAGATGGGTTTTGCTTATCATTTCTGCAAACATTTTAGCGAGTGGAAAATGAGTTATTTCCATCTGAGATCTGGTCAAGAACTGATCTAAAGCAGCAAACTTGAATCTCTGGATTGTGAATTGAAAGCTTTAAAAAAATGCTAACAGTGTCTGCCAAGACCCTGATATTGGTGGGTAAAAAGTCTTCAGAGTAAATGGGGCAGTTTTGATTTCAGAGACAATAGGACTGCCCTGTGAATCAGTGCATTTGAAGCACAGTTCAAGAAAGTTTCCTTTTACTGAAGTGAAACGCAGAGCTAGTTCCATAGCTGCCATCTGCCATCATCAGCTATGGCAAGCTTTATTCACTGAAGCCTCACTGCTTTGCATCAGGGAAGGATGCAACTGCTTAGATTAGGAGTCCTGAAGGCAAGCAAAAAAACCCCAAAAAACCAAATTTGGCAACGGTTGGGTTCTTGGGGTATTTGGCTGAAAATGAACCTATTTTTGCCCAGCAAAGAAGCACAAAGTAAGAAGCTAAATTTTTCCCCCGAGTTCATGCTGACACGATGTTCATAGTCCTTTTGCAATGCTGGCAAATGGGCTGTGTTTCATTGTGATACTTAATGTGCAGTATTTAACTGTCACAGTACTGGGGGGACCAACTTTCTAGCCCTGCTGAATTCAGCTGAAGCTACTGCTGCCCACAGTTGTCATATCAGCCATGTTCCTGGAAGTAGTTACCTCCTCTGTAAGGAGAGTTTGCAGCTTGGTCTGTTTCTTTAAACCATCAGTGACCATGCTGTACCCTGGGCCGCAGAGCGCTGTGGGTTAGGCTGGGTTTAGCATCACTGCTGATGAGGCATGTCAGGAGCTGGGAAGGAAATTCATAGTAGGACATCTGGAACTCAGCTGTGGAAACCTGACACCTATTTCCTTAGCAGGACGAATAAATAGACACCTTGGCAAGACCTAAGCTGTCCAGGTAACCGTGGGTTGGAAAGAAAGAGGCTGTTAAGGTTCTCCATGTCTGCAGAGCATTGTAGCATACCTGCAAGTGCGAGCAGCCTGGATTAAGGCTACCTATACACTCTCCAACAAAGACCTGCTTGGGAAGATCAAAATCTCCTAGGAAACACATGTTCCCTCAAGAGCCAGTTTGCCTATTCCATAACGGCCACAGGGGGAAAGCACTTCAAACGGAGGCCACTATTTGTATCAGTAGCATGCTAGGCTAAAATCTATACCTAGGCTTACATCTAAACAGGCTGGATGTAAGGTGAGTCTAGGCACTGAAATGCTAGCTGTCTCTGCCATTAGTAGTTTATATGCTGAGAATGATTATAAGGAAGGAAAAGAAGTGGAAGAGAGGAGAAGAAATAACATTTTAAAATAAGTTAGAAATTCTAACTCTTACCAACTCTGAGGGTTGAGAGTGCTCAGAAATGTTAAAAATCAGGCATATGTATTGACTTTATAATAATGACCCAACATTATGCTTTAGAAAAGTATAAAACAAGCCCTCTTCAGAAAAGAACCCTTGACCCCTCACAGCAGCCCCTTAATGATCTCATGTCCTGCTGCCTTCGACATCTGTTTCCCTTTATACAGGAGATAAATTCCTCTCATACCACATGCATTCTTAAGAACTGTTATTACTTGCTGAAACAAGAAGTTCCCCAGAAGTACTGTGTACCCCGTCTGCGAATCAGACTTTAAGGGCTTCTTAGGAGCTAATGGATGGCATGTTTGTTGCTGTTTCATGGAACATGAAGGCTGAAGTATCACAGTAAGGGTCTGTGTAAATAGTGCCCAGCTTACAATATGGCCTGCAGGCCAGACTCAAGATCACACATCCCAGATAGCGTCACTGGATGGAGAGGGGTTGCTGGTGGAAGAAGACCTGAAAGTGAGCAAGGTTGCCCAGTGCCTTCACACATATCCACATGATGCTAGACCTGCACATTAAGTAGTGGTAAGTTTTTTCAAAGTTTTGAATGTGTTTTTCACTGTTCCTCTTGAGTCTGTCTGTGTGGTGTGAGGCAATGCCGTGTGGTAATGCCCACACTGTGTTGGTGAGATACCGGAAACCTCATTGCTGCTTTGGCGTGGGACATTCCTAGCTCTGCTAAGCAATGTATATTCTTAGTAACATTCTACCACCTTTTCTGTCCTGTATGTCACATTCTCAGGGTCATAACTCAGGGTTATGTCCTTACTGCATGCTATACACTTAAGGGTTTGTTTGTTTGTTTTTACGTGAATCCATTTTATGGGGCTGCTGTTGTCAGTTGATCTGCACTAGCAATTGCCACATGCCACAAGTTTTCCATCATTTTTGCCAGGAGGACCTTAGTAAAGGTCACGGGTTGGGCTCTGTTAGAGAGATCTTTGTCACTAACGTGTGGTTAGGGCTGTTATCCACCTCGTTTTCTTTCCTATATCTCCTACCATTTAATGCAAATAGGGTGAAATATTGGCCTTTTTTTTTTGGCCAACGGAAAGACTCCCATTGATATTAATGGTTCTTGTATTATTCCTGCTTCTTAAGGCTCCTCTTTATCCAGAGCTTCTCATTTCGGTTCTCTCTTACACTTCAGCTTTTCATATGCCTTACTTTTCTTAGAAACTCAGGTTCTCCAGCTACTGAATCTCTTTTCCTGTTCAATTTCCTGTAACTCTGCTTTCTTCTCTTAGACTTGAAAACTCTGACACGGATTCTTTTGCCAGTATTCAAACTCTCCACACCTTCTGCCTACTCCTTTCATTTCTCTTGTCTGTTCGTTGCTACTCTTTTAAAAGTATTCTAAGAATCACTGGGACAGCAGTACTTAAAGCATCAGTGTTACCAAAAGTTAGCATCTTGTCAGTTCTAGTGCTACAGCCCATAAGCTTCCAGACGTCTGCTGGACAGGAACAACTTGCCTCATTGTGGTGGTGTCTATCAAACCTCATCTCCTGGGTCTCTGGCAGCACTGAGGGTAAATGGACGCAGAGCCAGACATAATTCATGGGTCAGCTGATGTGTGAGGTGGTGAATACGTATTGCCTGCAGAGCTATTACTCATAATAATTTCTCCTACCTCCAGAGGAAAGTAGGAATGTATGCCTACAGGGCACATTATATTCTGGAATGCTTTTGGAATAGTGCTATTTGTGCCCCACCCATTGGCAAGCCTGGGAATAAAGGGCATAATCAAAGCCTTATTTAGCTTAAATACAGAGCTCTGTGGTTCTGGAACAGCAAATCCTTCATTTGCATCTCTGCTGATGGTCATGTAGAGCGTGTGGGCACAGAATGGTTACCAGTGGCATCCTTCCAGTCTTTACTGGGCATCTATGCACGCACTGGGGAGGGTTGTGAAAAGGGGAGGTAAACACCCTCACTGGCACCAGGACCATCATTGCTATTACACTGTAAGTTGCTGTAATATATTAGCATAAAAGATACAAGTATACGTCTCAGCATCCATGAACTTCTGCTCCACACAATTTCAGATCTGTGCCAAGTTGAGACACCCCGTCCACCCACTCCACTGGCGCAAGAAAAGGAATGAGCCCCAAGGCAGAGGATCCCTTGCTGAGGATGTCTCTCAGATTTACACCGTAACCTCAAGCAGCTGAAAGCCTCAGGAGCTCAGGCTAGTTGTCAGGGAAGTCCAGAAAGCAGAATCTGTAGCTTAGCATGTGATTCAGTTTACAACCTGTCATATTTTTCTGTGTTTTCCTCGATGCCCTTTCAACTTTCCCTGGAGTTGTGTAAAGACAAGCGAATCTTGCTCATGCTGGCATTTCTTCAAAAGTTATATGTAGAAGAACATTTTACGTGATGTGATAAAGGTGTACTAAGCTGTTTACTTCTCATTCTGAGACCTGTTTGATGTTTGTGGTATCTATTTTTTGGGAAGTTCAGACATACTTTTACAAGCATCTCTCATTGCTCTATTTCTATTTTCTATTAAAAAAAAATTGTATTTTTTACTGCTATATCACTTTTCTTTGTATCTTTAGATTTTAGTATTAATTTTCAATGGCTAATGGATACGCTGCCGTTATAAAGATATGGAGGTGTTTGATGTTATAGTACTCCCAACAGCTGTGGAACCTGGACCAGCCCAAGGCAGTAGTCAAAGACCGGTGTGTCTAGGAGTAGATATCAACACACAAAGATGGGATTGAGGTTGTGCGTGTATCAAAAATGTTGTGGTGCTAATAGTGTACCAGGAGATTGGTCTTGTGATATTTTGTCAAACAGCAACATAGGGTTTCAGGCTACAAAGGCACAAACTGCCCACACCAGAAACAAAGAGAAAGAGTAGTAAAGTCAGTAATTGTATTCTGTTCTCAGTCAAAGCACCTTGCCACTAGCAATTCTGATGGAAACTGTGTGTGCACGTATACTGTCGTACTGGGCATAGGGGTCAGTGACCGTGTGGCTAACCCTTGTGTACAGATATAGCTGTGTCTATACCAGTCACCGTTTCTCTGTAAATGCTGGTTTATATTAATTCGTTTTCTTATAGGTCATTGTCTCAATGTATGCATGCAGCAGTTTATAGGTGAGCTTTGGAAACAAAATCTCTGTCATTTTAACTGCTGTTTGGTGATCTCAAAATGTACTTTGTGGTCGTATTTTTACAAGTGTTGATTTTGTAGTCTCAATGAAAATAGCCACATTATTCAATTTCTATATGTACATCTCATATCTTTTGCATTCTTCTCTCAGTTTCCATTCCCTGGAGTTAGTCAGTTGGTTGTCTTCAGAAGAGTCTGAAAGCATCAATGGTTGTGTAACTGAAAAAAGCAGTTTCTTAAGATGCAAAAGTTTTTTATGTGAATGATTTCAATTTTTTTTTTAAAGTTCCATACAGAGCTTCAGATGGATCGCTGCATAAATTTCTTCATTTGAAGGGATTTACATGATTTTTTCCCAACCATAAATGAAGGAAAATTTATACTGCTTGTTTTGGAATTGAACATGATGAACCTTGTGCCTCCTGCTCTCAGAAGTTGTTCAGCATATTCCTGCAGACCTCAAGAGATGTGCATATGATAAAAAGGTGGACTATAATAACAGATACCAGAAGTGTATGTGGTGAGGTAGCTACCTACCACTGTAAGCTCTGAGGAGCTTCATGATTTTTTTTTTTTTTTGAGGATTTCTGTGATCCACATTTGCTGTCCTGTACTAATGGTCATGCTGACAGTGGTTGATGTTTTTACAAGCTTGTTTGGTGAGTTTTCTGTTGAACTTTGGTTATTGTCCTATCAGTTAACATCCTCTAATGTATGGCCAGCTTAAAATAGTGTGGCTTAAAATAGTTTGTTTGATATGAATTCTTCCTGTTACAAGAGTGGAGAATTAGGCATGATTCCCTAGCACAGAAGGAGAAGAAATGACATAGTGTGTTAAAAGTCGCTGTTGAATGTGGCATGATTCCAGGTGTAATCATGTGGCCATCAAGAAGCTTTCCCCACAGATGCTGTGCTGTGGGTCATTGTGAGGCTGCAAACATAAAGCATCTGCCTATACTTCTTGTACAAACCTCTGTTCCTTCTCTCACTGTTCCCCAGGAGAGCTGGAGAAATGCACTTCACTAATTTTATTTCATCAGATACCGTAGTCTCAGTAATATCCTCTGCAAGTGTCTTCTTATAGCAGTGAAGAGGTCCTTGCTCAGAAAAGGAGGACCAGAGTATCTGGGTAGATTAGATCTGTTTCAGAGAGGGGGAAGGGATGTGCTGACCCACTCAGCTGTGTATTTATAGCTCTCATGGATAATCACAGGATGCAGGGGGAAACATATCTCAAGAGATCACCCACAAAAAGAGTGAAATAATAACAGAAGTGCTATAAATATACAGGGGATGGACTGCTCGGGTGAGTGTGGCTCCTTTAATGGATGAACTGTGGCAGAGATGGAGGAGGGAGATGTGTTTGTGAGTATGTGTGTGTGGCAAAGCAAGAGGAGTTTTCATGAGCATATTTTCTCTGTCTTAGAGACACAGACAGAAAGATTTGTTGGTACGAAAAGTCTCTTGAAGGCTGTTGGATTTTTTCCCTTTTTCTATAGCATACACTGTTGACTCTTGTGTTCTGCTCTCCCTTGAATTTTGTGTTGCTCATCTTTTCCACTGTCTGTGGAGTGAACATCTTCATCACAGTCATTCATTTGTCTTTCACTAAGAAAGCAGTGCAAAGACAAATGGATCCCTTCGGGACCCTTCAGGACCAGTGTGATATGAGTGATGTGGAAGAGGAGCTTAAAACCAAAGGGAAAATCTTCCCAGATCTTTCCTGGAGTGGCTGAGCTTTCTGAAGAAACGTTTCTGTGCTTGGCTGAAAAGAATGGCGTCTAGGGCGGGATGAAACCGAAGACCTGGCACAGTGAGCAGGAGCAGGTTGATTTCTGGATGTCAAAGGCTTTACTAGTGATGTGCAGAGCTGCTCCCAGCACTACCCCACACCTTGCATCAAGCCCTGCTTGATGTGCAATCATCATCTGGAATGTTACCATCTCTGGTTATAATTAATTAGTCACTGACTGGTTTGGTGTGAGTAGTTAATACTGTGGTTCCGTGGTAAATGCATTGCTGTTGTCATGGACTAGCCTTTCATCCTGGGGCCTCAGCAGATTTTCACAGTGGGAATTACTGAGGAATATTTGGACTATTGATAAAAAGCATGTGGCTATTCTTTGCTGAGAAATATCTGATTATGTTCAGAAAAGGTTATTACCCCTCCCTGTTTTAAAGTCTATTTGATTGCCATGGAAGATGTCCTAATGTTTATGTAGGACATCCTAAAAAGGGCTTTGATACCAGGAATTTTACAGTAAAGTCTGAACTGCTTTTTGTGATTGCAAGTGGAAGATTTGTGCTCAGAAAGACCTATGGCATTGAGAGTCTTCCATTCATTCTGGGGCAGCAGACTTATATTTTATTTCTGCAGCTTATAAATCTTTTTTTCTGGGCACTTAGGTATCAGAAAGGAGGTGGTCATTCACACCTGAGCAGCTGATGAAAGAAATGTGCTTTTGGAAGAAGGACAGGTGTTCCTGCTAGTGTTCTGTGCTGTTCAGAAATATCTGCCTACTATAAGTGCTGCTTGCTATAGTTCACAAAATTTTTCAAAGCAAGGGAAACTGTGTAGCAGGAAGAGGTGGGCTGACTGCTGAGCAATTCCATCAATCACATTGAACTGCCCTGGGAAATGCTGTAACAGCTCCTGCAAATCAAATCCTCGATGCTCTGTGCCCTTACTCATATAAAGAGGACACATGGGAACAAGGTATATGCTTCTCTAACAGGCCTTGGTGGTGTTTACTACAAATATCATGTCCTCGGTAAGAATATAACTCTTTTTTTTTTTAGCAGAGGAGAATTTCAGTATATCACATGTGGGGTTTTTGTGTAAAGCATATTCCCAATATGTGCTGCTCAAAGTGGGAGACAATGAACTGCTCAAGATGCAAAATACAGATAAAGAGAACTTCAAAGATTTTGAAATAAACAATGAAGACTACATCAAACAAAATGTTATTAATAATAAAGCAGAAAAATGCTTTGCTTGAATAATAGTGCCATGAAGAATGTAGCCCAAAGACAGGGAAAATTTTGTTGGAAAAGTGGCATAGCAAGCAAATGTGCCATGGTTTTGTACAGCGGAAAGCTACAAAAGTGAAGGTGAATCTTGTGCTGCATAGACTGGCTGAGCAGATGAATCCCCTGTATGGTTTGTGGACACTTCGGGTGCAAGTCCTCTTTTTCATGTTTGTGTATGGTATCCAGCACTGGATCAAAGCCAAAGTCTCATCAACTGTCAGCTAGGAATATAATCTTGACACTTTCTCTTTTCTGCTGGATTTCACTTCCCTTCAAATTCTTTCCCTTTTAGGGCCCATCTTGGCTTGTGGCAGGTTAATTGAAGGGGAGAAGGTGAGATGGACACGGTAGCAGCCTTCACTGAGAGTTACAATTGCTTGTATTTGGAGGTGGAAAGAAGAAACCAACCTCCTCAGATTTCTAGGAAGACATGGGTGCCATTTTGAGGAATGAGGAGGGGAATGGCTTAAAAAGAGTAGTTTGAGAAGGAGGGCAAACGTGACAGCCTTGCAACCCTGCCTCAGAGGCACATGGCGCCTGGCTCCCGCAGGCTCAGAAAAGCAAAAGGTGGCCAAAGCTGGGCTGCCACTGTGGCGTCACTTTGGGTACACAAATTCACTGACATTTTGGTGTGCAAGGGACAGAGCAGCTCTTGGTGCTTGCGGGCACTCAAGCAGCGAGCAGGTTTTTGGAGAGGAGAGTAGGAGGGGTGGTGGGAGGAAGTCAGGCAGGATAAACTAGCAAGCCAGGAGCGGGATAAAGCAGACATCCCCATGGTAGGACCAGGCAGGTATCCACACCATTTTGCCATGTGCCTCCATGTAAATCCGGTTCTGAGGTGTTTCAATAAGATGCATTAAAACACTAGCTGATTTGAAATTGTTTTAAAAAGTTGTGTATCAAAACATTTTTATGCAGAACATCTCAGACTGACCAGGCAACAAAGTGAAAATAAGCTTTAACTATAACGTTTGTTTAAATTCACTGCTTGTCTGCAGTGAATCAGGGGTGGTTCCTGTTTAATTGTTAAACTCAGGGAAAAATTACCTGAGTATACTTTACAAACTGATGTTTTATTCACTCAAAGTATTTTGTAAATTGTGTTGAACAGTTGAAAGGTCCCAAGATATTTCTTTTTGTGGAACATTTCATTTTTTCTCTGTGATTTCCTATGTGACTGTTAGGTACCTATTGTGTCCAAAATAAAAGCACAGGCAGTTCCACCAAGCCTTTTTAGTTTATTTTAAAAAATGACCAATGTATTAGCATGCAAGTTGGCTGAGGTGGTATGACAGAAGTTTTCATTACGGTGTGATGCAAAAAAATTGATTTACCTTAGTTCTAATAGTGCAGCTTTTGAACAAACAACATCAAACCACTACAATCAAGGGTAAACATCTACTGTGTCTTTGACAATTACAAGAAGTGCTGTAAAAATAACTAGGATTAAGTGTAGCACAATTGCTGGGCTGGCACAGTGCCCGTGCAGGGAGCATTACACACTGCCACAGGAGAGCGAAGATTTTCACTTCTTGGGTCCGTTGCATCCCACTGAGATTGTGGAGGGGAAGTGCTAAAGGGTAACCTTGAGGTTTCTGGGGTGGAATAACATAGCTGCAGCAGCGCCCAGGCACTTTCCCTGGCCACCCTGGGAGGAGATACCCAGGGCTGGCTCTGAAGGGGCTGCCAACCCAGCCCTTTGTGCCTGCTTATGCAGGGAGAGCCAGAGGCGTCATCAGACACAGTCCAACGGGTATCAAATCTGACAGCGTAACCCTGCGTAAACACAGTAGGGTGTGATAGGCAAAAAGCAATCAGCCAAGCAAATCTGTGTTAAGGGTTACTTTCAAGGTCTTGTCTTTGTACAAATCTCTCTTTAATTCTGTGTACAGCTGGCACACACCAAAGGCAGTAGGGAGGCCTGTATGGGCACGCAATGATACCACTTGCTCATCACTGTGATGCTTGGCACAGGAAGAAGTCTTGTCTGAAAAAGAATAAATATTCATTTTTTATTATCAGTAGTTGTTTGATTGTAATTTTTGAACAGCTTAAAGCACAAAAATAGGTAACAATCAGCAGCCATGAGACTGCAAGGGGAAGGTACAACGAGTTTTATGAAGTTTCTCTGACATACAAGTTTTCATGTTGTGAAATACCTTTGTCATTTTTTCTCAGAAATAAATTTTGCTCTTGCAGTGAGTGTGCAGAGTATGATTTGAATCAGCTCTGGACTCAGGCATTTAAAAAGCAATAATGTGGAATGCCAACTGATAATAAATTTCAGGCAGACTGCAATTACATCCGAGTCTCTTGCTTCCCGGGAATGCACATGAAATAAATATTTAAGGAATTTGATTTTGGAATGAACAACAGATGTTATAGCTCTTTGTGCTAGAGCCAGCTCTGGACACAGGCAGGTTGGAGTAACTCTTAAAATGTCTTTAAGTGACAGAAGATTACAGAATAAGTAGGGAAAGGCATACAGATCCCTGACTTACATAAATACTAGCTGGAGCATGCTTCACAGCTAGCAAGCAAATATTTAACAGGAAACCCCAATGGCTCCTTCCATGGCATCCTGCAAGAAGAATTTCCTTTTGTATTTTTGTAAGCTGACCTGGCTCAGACATAAATGAAGTCCCCAAGAGACTTCCTTCCTTCTCTTTTGGGATTTCCACTGGGAAAAATTGCAATTAATGTGATCTAAAGTAGCTACACTTGCAACTGGAGCCTCCCAGCCCTGGGAGCGTGGTTGAGATGTGGTGTCAGGCGCTGCTAGCTCTGGGACATCTTTGCAGAAGCTTGAGGCCATGCAGTTCCCAAATCACTCCTATGTCATCCACTGTGTCCAGACTTCCCTGCCAGGACGCCTGTGTTGTATATTTGTGCTATGCTGGCCAAGGGCCACACAGGATCTGTTAGTGTGGCACCAAGCTTCAACTAACCAATCCTGCACAGAATGTTGGCAGCTTTTTTTTTCAGATTTTTTTTTTTTCCTTTATTTTCTCTTTTCAAGATAAAGATCTATGTTTTGATGAAGTGCCTGTGGACTTGTGAATTTGTCTGAAGAGATGCCCTCGAGCACAAGGATGCTAGAATTGAGGTCAGAGTCAAGGCAGCCAACAGCAGCAATGCCTTCTGAAATTAACCCTGCTGCTGCCGCTTCTTCTATTGTCCCTCATATGGCATGCAAACACCAGGCACTGGGGTTGCTCTTTAAATGAGCTACATCAATTACTTCAGCATAAAATATTCCGCACATTCCGTGTCCAACACACTGCTCCTGTCTCCTGTACATGACTGGTTTTTCCACCAATATTTGGGATTCAGAAATGTGAAACTGTCTGCAGTTGGTATTTTGTTCTTTTGCTCCTGAAATGAAAATGGTCAAACAAAACATTTCAAATAGAAGCTGGGTCCTGGGCAGCACCACAGAGTGAATGCGTGTCTAATACACTTTCTGGTTTTGAAGCACTGCCCTTGAATTTCTGTGCCAAACCATGCAGAATACATCAATGCCCCAAAGCTTTCACATGCCATTTGGTATTAATGTACATAATATATTATAAATTGATAAATAAATGGAGAGCAATATGGCAGATGGAAGAAATTATAATCATCTTTTAATTTTGAGTGGAGGTTCAAGACTGGGGAAATTGGAAAGAAAGGACAGTCATTTCAAAGCACATAAGTAAAACAGGAGCTTGTGTCTTAGAATTCACCAAATATCTCAATCGTAATGGAAAGTGTCGGTCTCTCTTCATCCAGTATACAGTGACGCTTAGGGTTAATATGCTTCTGACAAATATGTCTCAGTTAGGTGCCTGAAGCTAGATGGGATGACTATGGGCTTTAGGACATATTTATATATGAGAGTGATGCAAATACTGGCTCTAATATCAGTCCAAGTCAGAATATCTACATTGGATGGATGCTACCTTGTTCTGAAAAACTGCACCTGTTTTGCTAAAATAATCAGGCTCATTGAGCAGGAGCATTGATGTGGTTATATTGCTTCCATTTTCAGATCCATCTGAGCTTAACCATTTCTGTTATGCTGTTACGCAATGTAAGTAAACCACTTCTTCCCACATGGTGCTGCTGCTTTTGAGACTTTGAAAAGTTTAAGACATATTGCTCTTGCAAAAAAACCAAAACAAAACAAGAAGACACAAGAATGAAATGAGTAGCATGGGATATCTAGTATCCTCCCATTTATTTTGCAGAAAGTACAAGAGAGTTGTATTTTATACAGCTATAATGGATAGGAAAGAAAATAACATGTCTTGTTGCATAACAACTGCCTACTATCACTTGACATGGAAGTAATATATCCCTTGGTGGAGCGGGTTTATCTAGCTTGTGCTAACGGTAGTCGGCAGAAGCAAAAGTTTTAGAAACTTTCTACCACATCTAGTCTAGCTCCTATTTCTACCTGCCATATTTTGGCTAACTGGCTGGGCACAGCATCCAGCCACTCCCAGTTCTCCTCAAGCAATCTTGTGTTAGTTCTTTACATGTTTATGGGAAATAACACAGACAGATGCATCCGAATGATCAGATTTCGACTGCTGATTTTGGAGAGACTCAAATACTGTACTTCTGGCCACGATTGCAGGGAAATGCCCAACAAGTTGGGCCAGAATATCTGACTGGAGAAACGCAGCTCATCTTTTGTCACACTCCAGTCTGCTAAGAGCAAAACTGAAGTAAAGGCTTTGGTTACTTACAGTACACCTAGAGTCATTTGGACGAATTCTCCTCTCAAGACTCACTGACCTCATGCCATTTGCAAACATACATCAGGGCTGTGAAGGTTCATTTGGTATAAAAAGAGGTCCTATCTGTTTAGTTTTGTAGGGAAATTAATACGGAGCTGTAAACCATGTCTGCAGACTCTTAGTGGCTATCAAATATATAAATATAAAGCCAGTACTTCTCTACCTGTAATTCTTAGCCCTGTTGTGGCAGGAAAACCACTGATGTCTCACTGCTGAATTTGTCCCCCACCACCATAAGTAGTGGGGAGGTTGGTTTGGGAGGGTAGCCATTTAGTTAGAGGGCCACAGATACACACACATACATCCTAAAAGCTGGTCAACAGCCTCCCTGGAGGGATTCTTTCTCTTCTAATCACACTGGGACAATCTCAGGTGAGGATGCATCTATTTTAGGTACTTCAGCTGTCCAAAAATGAGCTGGGTTATAATACCACTTCTTTGTTCCTTTGGTCTAAAAAATGCAAAATGTGTTTCTCCGAGAAGTTGAAAATCCTAACCTAAATTATAGAAAATGCAAAGTATAATTTAGGTACTGGACAACGACTTCCTCTCCTGCCCCTCCCTAATGATGACTTAATCTGGCAGAAGAGTAGGAGACTTTTAAAAATAGGCTAGTTGCAGACCAATTAAGATTGGAGGGACACAACTACCCTCTTGAGATTTACAAACATCCAGTAGTCTGTACCTCTGTCCTCCTGGCATATGGCCTCATTCAGTATAAATGATAGAACTAGAGACTACATACACACATAATTTTAGGTAAAGTATATTATAGGAATGGTGTAGTTGTGAAACAATAATGTTTTGTATAGACAGGAAATTTTCAGCTAATATTAAGTTTAATAGAAATCCAAAAAACCTTAATCCTTTCTTGTAGGTATGCTTAATAGCGCTCATGCAATAATGCTTAATTACAGATTTTAATGGCTTTTCCTTATTTTAAATGCAGCATGAGTCACCTTGTGAGTGAGAAAAGACTGCTAGGTTGCTCCAAAATCTTCTGAAATAATAAAGGACATATGTCTCAGTCATTAGCAACTAGTTTTTTCCTTGAGTGATTCAACATCTCTTGAACAACTATGGATACATAAACCACTGCTCTGAAACGGGTCCCTCTGGAGTGATCTTCCTCCATTGATGGACTTTTTTTTTCTAGAGAGAAAAACAGAATGGATAGATGCCAGGATTATTTACAAGCAGCCTAATAACCCTAACAACTCTTCCAACCCATTCATCTGGTTCAGAATATGAAGGCTCCTCAATTATTCAATGAAAAGGTTAAGCCTGTGGTAAATATGCATAGTCTGTAATGAAATGTACTTCCCCTGGGTATTTTTTTAAAAGGATGCAGTCTGACAGATGTTTACCACATCCTTTCTGGATATGTTTTCTGAGGTTTTAGTTTGTGACATTGTTTATGCTTATTTTCAAAATGCAGTTCTTTGGCTTATTGAAGTTGTAACTGGGTAACAGTGAAGTAAGTGAAGTAAGTCAGCCATTAAAATCTATGTGCATCCCAGCTAAGGCAATACTTCCTGTGACATTTCTGTGTAACAGTGAGTACTCTGCTACACAAGAAGGGTCAGGGAACAGCTCACCTAACTCTACTGGCCCCAGGCTTGCATACATTCCTTCATCCATCCATATCTTCTGCTTTCATTATCATTTTTTTCTGCCAGGTATTTTGCACATAGCCATCAATATATATTATGACACACACAGAGGAGCTTGTAACTGGAGTGCTGTTGACATATTTGTCTCTGGTGATTGGTTGTGAGCTGTTTTTTGTCTTCAGTAATGGGTGCATGTTTATTCTGTTAGTAGAAACTTTTGCTGAAACAGTGGGACTCTAAATTGATAAATGACTTGGCTAAAGCCCCGACCTTTAACTAAAACTATTTCCACCAACATCTTGCTTTGAGTGTCAATATTTTTGATGGGTAAATGCAAACAGATCATGCTACATCAGTGGAGAGGCCACACACAGATTTCACTGCAGGAGTGCGCTTCATGCACTGCATCCATGGCGTTGGGATCTCCGCTGGGGCACAGTGCAATGTCCCAGTGCCCTCCTAGCACAGAGCAGGATACCCTAGCTCAGGGTATCAGAGCACTGCTGTGGGCTCTCAGCCAAGCACTAACAGTGATTTGCAATTCTTGCTCCTTTTGCTGTGCTTGTGGAGCGTACAGGGGCCTGTGGGAGCAGTAACATTTCAAGCATTTGCATCTAGAGGCCACACATCCATGGACTTTTCTCCATGCTGCCAGGCTGGACTGAGCAGCTCCCGCTTGCTGCCTGGTCCTTCCTGGGGCTTGCCTGCTCCTTCCCTCCCCAGTGTGGCCCAGCAGCCACGCCAGTGCACGCGTGGTTGGGGGGTTAATATCACTGTGGAAATCATTTAGGTAAAAAACAAGGTGGCAAAAAATGCAATAATTTTCCTGAAACAGTGCTCTGAGAGATGAATTGTGCTTTGGGTCATTTTCTCCGTGGATCAGAAGGCCATCATTTGGGCAGGAGATGGCTTTTTCCATCTTTTGAATAAAACTCACGGATAGAGAGAGATGAGGTGGATTTAGCTAGAAGCAAAAGGTTAAAAGTAAGACTTTGACTGAATTATCTTTGTGTGGATTGTTCAGGGGTAGGAAGAACAGTTTTAAAGAGTCTGAGGTTTATGTCAATGATTGTTTCTGGGTGATAAAAAACATTACTGATCCATCATTATGTTTTAAAACTGGACTTCAGGGCCATCTGCCTGCTTCCCAGTGCTCCTATATGTTTTTTAAGCATAGAAAGAAACACAGCATTCCTCCACTGAGCTGCATAGGAGTTGGCAATGCAGAGGTCTGTGTGCTACAAGGGTCTTTGGGTGAGTAGTGTTAGCTAGGAGCACCCTGACCTACAGCAAGACACTGGGAAGAGTGGCCAAAGCCCAACGGCTCCCATGGCTCCGCTCTCCTTGTTTACTCTCCTGAGGTCTCATGGACTGAGAGCAAATCTGCAATACTGTGTCTGGTTGCCAGTGTACACAGGGGCAAGCAGGGTCTGGGAATGGATGTGAGACCCCCTTAATCTTCCCAGAAATCCATCACAAACAAGAATAGAAAAATAAAGGAGAAGTTTATAAGTAATTCAGTCTAATCCTCAGTTCTTGGGTTTGGAAAGTTGGGTAGTTTACGGAGACTTTTAAGAGTGTCTTCATTTAAGTAACACCTAATTTGCTGCCTTAACATTTGCAAATATTTGCTCTGAGGGCTGGTCACTGAGGTCTTTGGTTTCATCTGCTGCATACTAACAAGCTGAAATGCTTTCCATACTCATTAAATTCCCATACAAAGAGAAACAGTTCAATTAGAAAATAATGTCAAAATGTTGATGATTTTTCTTATTTCCTGTGTAATCTTTCAGTGGGAAAATGTCTTTCTCACAGAGTTTTAAGGATATTAACTGCCTTTGTTGTGGAGGGAAAAACTTATTACATGTGGTTGCTTTTTTAATTCTCCTGTTGTATTCTTATCATTAATTAATGTTTATGTTGCCATAACACCCAAGGACTTCAAGCAAACTGAGGATGCCATTGCACTAAGGAGAAAAGGGGCTCAGGTTTTGAGCTGAAAGGCTCAACCAGTTTTTGTTTGCTTTTTTCCATCTTCTAGAAAAATAGGTCTTTGAGAGCTCAGCTTCAGGTGTTGATAACTGTAAGCCATTTGGACAGCTTCTAGGTAAAGGTTTACCAGTTACAATGAACTACATTATGCATTGCTCCTCAGCTGTGGCATAGTCCAGAAAGACCAAAAATACACATCTAACTAGAACTTGCTATAGATCTACGGCTAATATAAATGCCCAGATATTGTAATGAGTATGTAAAGAGCACATACCTAGAAGGAGATATGCATTTGGACTTGTGCAAAGCCTTTGACGCTGCCCCACATGACATCCTTGTCTCTAAAGTGGAGAGACATGGAACTGACAGGTGGACCACTTGGTGGGTAAGGAATTGACTGAATGGCTGCACTCAAATAGTTGTGGTCAACGGCTCGATGACCAGGTGGAGACTGGTGGAAAGTGGCATTTCTCAGAGGTTAGTGTTGGGACTGGCCCTGTTTAACATCTTTGTTGGCAACATGGACAGTGGGATAGAGGGCACCCTCAGCAAGTTTGCTGACGACACCAAACTATATGGTACAGTCAACATGCTGAAGGGAAGGGATGCCACCTTGACAGCCTAGAGAGGTGGGCCTCTGAGAACCCCATGAAGTTCAACAAGGCCAAGTGCAAGGTCCTGCACATGGGTCGGGGCAATCCCAAGCACAAATACAGGCTGGGCAGAGAATGGATTGAGAGCAGCCCTGAGGAGAAGGACTTGGGAGTGCTGGTGGATGACAAGCTCAACATGAGCTGACAATGTGTGCTTGCAGCCCAGAAGGCCAACAGCATCCTGGGCTGCATCAAAAGAAGCATGGCCAGCAGGTCGAGGGAGGTGATTCTCCCCTTCTACTCCACTCTCATGAGACCCCACATGGAGTACTACGTTCAGCTCTGCAGACCCCAGCATAAGAAGGACATGGACCTGTTGGAGCAAGTCCAGCGGAGGGCCACAAAGATGATAAGAGGGCTGGAGCACCTCTCCTATGAGGATGGGCTGAGAAAGTTGGGACTGTTCAGCCTGGAGAAGAGAAGGCTCTGAGGAGACCTTATAGCAGCCTTCCAATGCCTCAAGGGGGCCTACAGGAAAGATGGGGAGAAACTCTTCAGCAGGGCTTGTTGTGATAAAACAAGGGGTAATGGTTTTAACATAGAGGGAGGTAGATTTAGATTGGATACAAAGAATTTTTTTTGTACAATGAGGGTGGTGAAACACTGGCACAGGTTGCCCAGAGAGGTGGTGGATGCCCCATCCCTGGAAACATTCAAGGCCAGGCTGGATGAGGCTCTGAGCAACCTGATCCAGTTGAAGATGTCCCTGCTTCTTGCAGCGAGGTTGTACTAGATGACCTTTAAAGGTCCCTTCCAACCCAAACCATTCTATAATTCTATGATTCTACAACTATTGGCTTTATTTTCCAGTGAAGATTAGCTGCGTGAGCTTGGACTCCATTTTACAGTAAGGCTGAGGTAAAAGGAATTACACTGTTGCAAAAGAGCAGGATGCGGTTCACAGGCAAAAGGTAAAACCTGCGGAAATAAGAGAATATTACATGAGAAAAAGGAATAAATTGGATGGGTTGTATGTCTAAAATTTACCATGGTCCTTCTCTCTTTTTAATGGATGACATGCCATGCCATATAGATTTTCTTATTTCTTGTGGGAACATACGGCTGGACATTTACACAAAAGCAGTGCTGCTACATGAGCGGTTAAAATTGCCTCGCAACTGCAGCAATGAAAAGCACTTTTGTAATTTGTCAAATAAAGATGAGAGGAAGTTTTCCTCTGCGCAAACCCTGACCAAAACTAGCAGTTGCTAGCTTCCTTTTGCACACAACACATTGGAAAGTAGAACTCCCTTAAACAGAAATTATATGCTGGCAGTGGAATACTCACTGAACTGGAAGCTTTACTTAAACAAGCAAGACAAAGATATAAGGGGAAAAAGAAAAAAAATAAAAGGTAATGTGTTATCTACTATGGAGAAACTTTTTTTAAGTACTGGAGTGCTGCATCACCACATATCCCAAAGTGTACAAATGGAGAACAATGTGCTAACCAAGCAGTGCTTGGCTGGAAACTCTGCAGTTCATGGACACTAGCTGCACCTTCACAGATATAATAACTCTGCATCTCAACTCAACTGCCAAGTTTCCAAGGGCCAAGATCAAATTTGAGGGATCACTAATAAAAGTATAGTTCAAGCTCTCACCCAGAAGTTTAGGAAAATTAAACTAAACTACTTACTGCCTAGTTAATTAATTTTCCCCATTTACAAAGAAGAATCAGTTGCCTTGCCAAACAGTATTTTAGTAAAAATTATGAGGCCAAAGCAGCAGGAAGATACAGCTGTAGTTGTTCCTAGTCTTGCTCTCCTCTCTTGTTCTTGCTGAGGCATTGGCCTGGCTGCATCCAGAGAAGCAGCCCCTGCACCCCACACAATGCCGGTGGCCACGACATGAGGCCTTGCTCCATGCACAGCCCCGTGCACCGCCCCACACGCCACTGATGTCCCTGCTCACCTGCCCTGCTCAGATGCTTTAGCAGTGTCTTTCTTTGTCCAACCGCTTCAGATCTTCCATAAAACTCTCTGTAGCACTGAGTCTTATTCTCTTTTCAGCCCTCTGAAGACTTCTAAATGGGTTTTCTTTTTGTTCATTTGTTTTTTCTTTTAGGTTTTAGACTGTGGACCTCAAGGCAAGGTGCTCTTCCCCAGAAAGGAGAGCTGCTAACACGGGGCACACCTGCATATCTGCTGGTGGCCCAGATTTCTGACTGTGGCTGCTGTAAACTTCCCATCACTCTGCAGTGCGCCTCCTTGTTTTCTTTGCTAGAAGTGCCTCCCGACCTCAGCTCAGCAGCTTCTGTAAAATAAACAAGCTTTGAGTTTGGCTGTTGGTTCCTTTCAGCCATGTCTCTCTCTCTGCCAGATGTGGATGGAAAGGTCCTCTTCTCCAGGGCAAGCGGGTGGGGAGACGAGGAGGGAGACAAAGAACAAGTAGCCCCACATAAGCTTCCTCCCACCCCCCTCCCAAAGATTTATAGAGTCTGAAATGTTTAAAAAGTTTGAAAAATAATTAAACATTCCTTCTTCTTTTGAATATTCAACTTGTGAATATCAAGTTGATTCTGAACAGAAAATCATGTGAGCTGTGATTTGCAGGCAAAGATAAGGAGACCTGAGACAAAGCATCTGTTCATGGCCCAAAGGAGCAGAAATTTCCATCCAGTCACTTTGCCTCAGATTAAATCTATACAAAACAAACTTTACAAACATGCATGCAACCACAGCATTACTACC
This sequence comes from Tetrax tetrax, assembly GCA_009806455.1. Taxonomy (NCBI): domain Eukaryota; kingdom Metazoa; phylum Chordata; class Aves; order Otidiformes; family Otididae; genus Tetrax; species Tetrax tetrax. Next base: position 563,054 of record WHYT01017280.1, read on the forward strand.
AGTTTGGCTACAAATGTCTTTTATTCCTGGGAGTATTAGCAGAGGATGTTTCCCGGGGATCAACAGCTGAGGTAGACTGGACTGCAAAGTAAGTACAGGGAAAGAATAGGTGTAATGAGGGAAATAATACAGCAATATGTCCCAGTTTTTAAAAGAAAACAGAAAATGAGGACCACCGGGTTTGCTACTTCTCACAGGGCCTGGGAGAGTTGGACTTTGTTTAAATATGAAAACATGGGAAATTTAGAAAGGGATTGGTTTGGCTGGAGTGGCTAAACCCGAAGCCCCATTATGCTGAACCACAAATGGCCGGGATGCCAGTTATTTTATGGCTGCCTCAGGCAAATCAGCTGCTGTATCTCATTTCACTGTAGTGGTGCCACAATAGTTCAAAGGTTGTCCAAGTTTTCCTTGTGTTCAGATTTCATCAGTGGAGCAGCAGCTTAGTAAATATATGGATATTTATTTAAGTCTCGGCTTTCTCAGCCTTGGCTTAGCTATAGTACTGACAAAAAGCAAGCAGTTGCAGCCATAAGTTAAAAGCATGTGGTTTATTTATGTCGCTTAAACTATCAGGAGACTTGGGACCAGGAGGTTAAAAAGTCCAGGCTGGTGTTTCCTAAAAAGCCAGGAACACAGGAACACCTAACCCTATTTTAAGATAAAGGGGTAAAGGCTGTCTGGAGGAGAAAGGTTGTTTTCAAGCTGTTGATGTATTAGAAGGTGCTGTGCTGCAGGGAGATAACGGTAATGTAGTGACTCCTTCATGCATATTTACCCTCACGTCAAGTCAGGGAAGCTGTTCTGTCATAGCCATTAAAAGTGAGCTTGGGGGCATTCCAGTGTCACCAATCTTTGCAATTGTACTGAAGTTTCCACTGTTAATTGGGACTTTTTGGTGAAAGTCTTAGCCCTGTCAGGACATTATTATAGGGTCTTTCCAGATCTAGCTTTTAAAAAATCACAGTTTTAACTTATATGGTTACTTGGTATTAAGTCAAAGTGCGTGTGAAATATTAAAGAATGGCAGGAAAATGAAAGTGGCAGAACATTAATTATGCTTTTCAAAACCCACAAATTTTAAAGCTAATCTCTATGTTATTCTGGGCATGACTCATGATTTCTGTATGTCTGGGATTAGCTATAGCACAGCCTGATTTACTGCCTTCTCTGAATCTGTGTATCTGCATTAGGCTACATCTAGGCCAGCTGGCTAACATCACGGTGGGAACAGCACCCACGACTGTATTGTTTCGTAGGCATGTGCAGTGCTCCTCACTGTGCTCCCTGGACTGTGTAAGCTCTGCATTTTGCACGAGTGTGCAGAGCAGCTCACAGGGGCCAAAATAAATATAAGAAAGAAGAATATTTCCTGCTAATGCTCCCTCTTGCAGTGAGCATCTGAGATAGAGAGGATTTGTGCATCCCCAGTTGTATCTGTGCAACTCAGGAGCTTTTTGTTCAAAATCTCCGTGGCAGCATTTCCTCACCTGACAGTATTCCTCCCCCTGGGTCTGTGCAGACCCAGGGTCAACATCTTCCATGGGACAAGAGCTGTGCCTGTCTGTTTGGTGGCTGCCTCCTCCCCTCCACATTAGCTCAAGTGTCAGGTAAGCTTGGCCTACCTATCCATAGCTGGCATTTCTGTGAAAACGCAGTCCCTCCTCCCGGGGAAGCTGCATCAGGAGGGTGGCTGGAGACGGGAATCAGGCACTAATTGCATGCTGCCTGCACATTGTTGTGGTGCTAGCGTGCTTTCCTCTTATTTAGAGTGTAAAGCACTTCAGTTTTCCCTAGGTAAAAAGTCACTCCTTAAATATTAGCTATGGTCCCTCGGAAGCTGTTTCTGCTAAAAAAAAAAATTCCTCCATAAACACTAACATCTGCTGGTCCCTGGGGTCATGTCCACCCGCAGAACCCACAGTCCCCAGGGGAGCAGGACGAGCATCCCGCAGCGCCCGGGTGCGAGGAGCACACACACTGCTCCATGCTGCCCTGGAGACGGGGTCTTCCGTTGAAGTGCCTGGTGTTTGATCACCCAAGGTGAAGCGAGCCAAAAGTAGAGCTTTGTGCTGTGTCCCACACTTCACTTAGCAGCCTGCCTTGCTGCTGCTCATACCGGCTGTGAGCATGTGCTGTGGGCATGGCCCGGGGCTGTATATCAATGTAATAAGCAGGACAGCTACTTGACCTTGTGTCCTTTGGGTGACACTAGACTGCAGCAGAGCAAAATGTCAGTTCATTTTTAGGACTGTAGAAGAAAATGGTGCAGAACTGCAAAACTCACTTTCCAGCAGGAACCAAGCCATAATAGAAGTGTGTCAATAAAGTATTGAAAGGCTAGGTTCAGCTCTTACTAGTTAATTAGATCAAAAAGATTCAGATGATGATTAAGTACCTTAACAGGTAGTCATATGCTTGGGAAGGCACTTGAGGGAGGTCCTAAAGTGAGAGTGTAATTTCCCAAGACAGACACTGGAGAGACGCAGAGACCTCCACAGACCTCTACTATGTGTTGAGACCAAGAGGAGATAAGAAGAGGTGATATCCCCTTGGGATGTAGTCTGAGTGAGGAGATAATGGGCCCTCTGGTACCTACAGCAGCAGGCCCTGGCTATGTCCAACAAAAAAAAATTGGTGGCAGAGCCCCAACCTCTTCAGCATCCAGTATTTTCTGCTTTGAGCAGGTTATTGGCTGAATAAGCTTAACATAGCTACTAACAAGATATGTTTCAGTTACCTCCTACAAGGATATTTGCATTCACTTTTGCAGAAAATCAGAAATCAAAGGGCTAGCATAATGGACCTTACTCTCCATGGAATTTAAGAAAAGGTACTGAGGAATTTCTCAGTGAAAGAATCTGATCTGAGCTGACTGTCTTCAGTGTCACCACTGGTGCTGATTAAACTGCTTACAAAAGGTGTCCAAATGACACATTTGTAATGGAAATCATCTCTGCCTTGATACACCTGTGAATTACAGCAGCAGTTCGGGCATAGTAGGGTGCAGCAAGAGATGTGCTGTGGCAGACACAACCACCCTTAGTCCTCTGCCAGTGGCTGCCTTGAGTTATGATGGCTGCTGCAACCTCAGGTTTGTGGATCCTACAGCACTGAGTCGTGACTGGGGACAGTTTCAGCCAATAAGATCACAGGAAAACATCTCCACAAGATTGACTGGAAATTCAGCTTCAGTAAGCCTTCTTGTGGTTGACTCTGAGTCCAGGACAAGGGCTCACTTGCCAGTCTTTAGGACTTCCCATCAGCACTGCCTTCTGCTCTTTACTCTTGCAGAGTTAATTTGGTTTTGCTATTAATTCTCCCATATAAAGCTCTTCTGAAAGCTCCATCCACCCTCCCTTCCACAGCAAGAAAGGGACAATACCTGCAGTCAACAGAAGTTTTTTCATAGCCCTAACACAGGGACAGAAAATCCACATAATTTCTGGTCTACTAGCCTTGCATACTTTAGAAAGTTTCTTCAGTCTTCTAGTATATTTTCTTTTGTGCTCTCAAATACACTGTAAAGTCGTCTGCCTCCTATGTTTGTGTTAGCAAACACTCGGTTGTTCTTCAGCCTCCAGGACTATCAGGATACTTCAAGATTTATCGAGCGATTAATGGTCTTGATGAAACACATTATGAAATACTGAGTTTTACTGAAACACAGTAAAACCTTTATTCCTAAGAAAATGACCAAGTATTACATAACTGACCAAACACGATTCATCCAATGCCATTTTTTGTCCTTCATAAAGAGTTATTCTCCACCCTTTCAGACCCTGAGTATAGCTTGTGACCTGTATTTTTCCTGGATTTATTGTTCGTTATGATTCCTTCCAAGGAATGCTTTTGCTTTGGACAGAGAAAGTTGTGTACTGGAAAACTCAGTTCTCCCAAGGAGACACATAGGAGAAGAAAACAGCCACCTGGCACCAGTGCAAACATTAAGAACAAGAGTAAGATGTGTATTGGGACTTGTGAGAGCTGGAAAGAGGCCAGCTGTGGACAGAAGGACTGTGTGAACTTGAAGATCAACCCATGTTCTTTTTTTTTCATTGTTGTTGTTGTTTTTAAGGTAATGTGGGCTAAGGTTTGGAAATACAAGAGAAAATGCACTTCGGTCTGAAGTAAAAGGGTCTCGAGAATGACAGAGTAGGTTGAGTTTATTTGGAAGTGCTAGGTTTCCTTTCATATACTGCATTTCAGGAAGCTGTAGGAGAGAATAAAATATGTCATTCCAACAAACATAAATGGTGAATAGGAGGTTGTTCACAAATTGTGATGGTCTGGCCAGAAGACATTTGACAGAGCATTTTGAAGAAAGGAGAAGGATAGAAGTAAGAAAGGCACAAATTTTCAAAAGGAGAGAAATTTTTTTCAAAACCTCTGAAGAAAACATCAGTTTGGCACTAAATAAAGGCTTGACAGAGGACCTTTGGGTCATATTTCTCTTAAGGAGGCAGAAAGCCATCAGCTGGAAAGCTGTTCCTGGACATTGGGTCCCTTGTGTGCCCTGGAAAGCATGAATTTGTTTATTCTTGTAAATAGAGAGGGGGTTTTGTGTCCAAAAATCCCATGTCCTTTCACCAATTTTTATTTCTGACTCAAATAAGTTCCAAACCTCCAAATGCTGAGCTAGTCAGGGAAGTCAAAAGAAGTAAAGTTAATTTTTCACAGTAATTGTACTGCTGTTAAGAGGGGGAAAAGAAGAGTATTGAATGTATGAGAGTAGTGGGGGAAAACATGCATAGGGAATTGATGCCTTGGACATGGTGTATGCTTGCACGTAGATGGTTGTGTGCCAGTCTGGGGCACAGATCCTGCCTCCAGCCATGGCCCGAGCCAACGGCTGCCAGCTGTGCTGTGACAAGGCAAGACTAATTCACATAGACACGCTGTGCAATGAAGATATTTTGGCTGAAGGGCACGGAGAGAGGAGGCTGTCACTGGTTATACAAGTTTGCTACTCCTGGTTCTCCTGGGACATCTGAAAAGAAGCTACCTGAAACCTTACAGCTCAGCTTGCATCGTTTCCCAAAGCAGGGTTTACCTGTGCTTGCCTGGCTGGTTACTGGGCATGGTTTGCCTCAATCTATGCTAACTCAGATAATTTCAGCCTTGGGCCAGACAATTTAGTTCACAACTGTGTTCAGACAGTAATGTTATGTACCATTCTCCAGACCTCAGTATCTCCTTGTTAGCCCTTATCTAAGGCTTGTGTGCAGTCTACAGAAAAGGAAATATCAACAGTCTAACAGTTTAAGAAAGACTTTGGTTTCAATAACTCCTATTTAAATTCAGGCTTATTTTGGCTTCTGGTGCCATTTCTTGATAACAGCTTTTCTCCCGTTTAGAGAAGAAAAATGATGTAAAAAGTCTCTACTTCCATAAAAAGAACAATACATTAACTTGATCCCTCCTGACAAATTTTTTTACTGTTCCAGAACCTATTTCTTTCATTTCCACATAACACCACGTTATTCTGTTCTCATTTGGTACTCCCATTACTCTGTTTAACCCTTCTCTGTTGTGCAGACTCATTTGGGAGGTTTCTTGTGCAAGACCAGTGTGATGCAGATAAGAAATTCCTGTGCAGGTGACATTAATAGATGTTTTTAGATGTCCATCTGATGCATGAAATAATGCATTTAGTTTTCATGATAGCTATAAAGGGAGAAAACACCATTAAGCAGAACAATGGTAGATGCACTACCTCACAGTGGAGATAAGATGGTAGACACTAAAAATTCACCATGTATAAACTGTTTGATACTGCTGCTTCTTAATGCTTGCATCTGTAGATTAATCTCTGTAGGAGAGATGAGTAGCGGCTGAATAGCTACAATCTCACAACTTTGAAACAACTGCAAACTATTTAAAGAAAAACATGGCAAAAAAAAATTTCAGCTTTGTGAAAGTCTATGTTGTATTTTTTTCTCTGTGAAAGCAATCACAAGGAGATTTTTTACAACAGGGTATCAGGTACTGACATTTTCTACTTAAACTCTTATCAGTTTAAAAGAAACTAAACAAAACTGAATGATCTACTTTTTAAAGAGGTTGATAAAATGTTTTGTGCCACAAAATCTCTGTGAGGTTTTCACATGCTGGAAGCCTTCCTTGTGAGCATTTCTCATTTGTAGACATTCGACTGAGAGTTTAATGCAGAAAACTGCTTGCTCCTGTGGTACAAACTAATAAAAACACAGTAAGGATTTGATGAAGGAAAATTAATGTTGTTGGCAACGGAGGGCTTGACTCTCCAGTTCTCTTCCCTTTATGCAGTTGTCCAGATTACTGCAAAAATTCTGCGAATCGATATTCTCACTGGCATTACTGTATGCAAACTCAGCACTGGTGACAGCACACAGTGCTCCAGAATAATACCAGAAGAGTATGCAGGTATTTGCTGATTTGTAAACAAGGCTGGTAGTTTAGTCTTCACATGGTGTCTAGACAGCAGCAATTAGTAGTAATTAGTAAGTGCATCTGCTGTCTGCTGAGTCCATGGCAGCTCACGTGCTGTGGAAGTAAGGGATCAAAGAGGTTTACTTCAACACTAATACTCCATAAAATAGAGTCCTGCCTTGGATTCCCCATATGTTGAGTGCCTGCTTTGCTCTGATGTTCTGGTTTAGAGTTTTTGAGGTGTTCGTTCCCCTGCTCAGGAGCCAGCCTGGCAAATAAAAGTGATGGATAATAGCAACAAAATTAATGTCAAAGGAAGTATTGAGCTGGGTTCTAGTGGCACTAGAAGTTCCAATTCTATTAGTAGGTCAGAGGTTCACAAAACATACTCCAAGGCATAAATCCATGCCTCTGTTAGGTACTTGGAACCTGCCTTTACTGGGCTTGACCTGGTAGGAAGGCTGCCTTCCTCATACCATTGTGTCACCATCTAGGTGATAACTGCACCCCTGCCTCGTGTCAGGGTGGAAGGCTGGTGGCAATCAGTGTCAGTGTGCTCTGTGCCAGAAACAGTGCAATGTGTGACTCTCTGAGTGGAAAGTCACTGCTAACCAGTTGTGGAAAATGCTGTTGTCTATTGTTCACAAAAAGAGAGAGGAAGAATGTAAAAAAGAAACTTGTTGTTGGTTGGCTTGGGGGTTTTTTTCCCCCAGTTTGATTCACATGCCTGTATATGTGTCTACACCACCTCCATAGTGGTTCACATACTCCTAATAGCATCTACTTGTAACATAGACTTGCTGCCAACCATACCAGGTAGTCACAACATTAAACCAGCCTTTGTCTTAAAGCCTGTTGGCTGTGTGACATACAGCTGTTTGGCATCACAGTGGTGGAAGGGGGGTGGCCAAGTGGCTTAGAAAAAGAGAAAACTAGGTGAGATTGTTCTAAACAATAAAGGCCTGGCTTATTGCTAATGTTTTAGTCAATCGCTGTAATTGACCTCAGGGAGTATGGTTTCTGAAATAACTGCAATCCATAGTGTAAACTAAGTTTTAACATTGCAGTTAAAGGGCCTCAATTGCATTGAATCTGCAAAAATTTTCAGATCCAAACTGCGATACACATTTGGGGATTCCCAAAGTGTCCAGAATGGATTTGCTGCTCTTCAAATAAACATCAAGCCAAATCTCTAAGTGTTTTGTTGCTTGTACAGGGTGAAAGAGTTCAGAGAGCCAATCCGCAACAGATCAATGCATTCCATGAAAGAAGTCTTTCCATTGTATACAAACTACAGTTTCCTAGTTGATTTAATGGCTAGGCTAATTCAGGGTGCAGAACAGTAATCCAATCTCAAACTGAGACACGGGTCATGTGAAATGGTCAACAGTCTCCCAGTCTAATATAGATTAAAAACCACTCATCCTGATCTTTGTTGCTACATGAATATCTAAGAGCATTTTTGCGTCCTTAAGTATCACCAGATTGTGAAATCCCCTGAAGGATAAATAAACATCTTTCCTCAGTCAAAAAGGCAGAGACAGTCTTCATGGGGAAGTTCTCTGAGGAAGTCCTCCTTTTCCTTTGCTTTGCATACACAGTGATCTGAAGCAGAAAAGGTGCTCAATGGAGAAGCTGTACTTTGACTTACATTTACTTGCTGAACATGAGAATAGCCCATGTTTTTAACATTGACAAGGATATATGAAATTAACTTACAGTACAAAAAGGGACAAGTCAATTTTACCCAAGACTAGAAGGTTCAGACACAAACAACAGTGATGTAATATTGTGGAAATATCAAATACGTAAAGCAGGAAATTGCAGCTATTCCACTATGACAAATCTTCAATTTCCCATTTAAAGAAGCAAACACTGTTGAGAAGTACTTGAGTTAAACTAATAATGTCAGTTCTTATTACCAGCACTCTTTGGAAAATGCCTATAAAACCCATAAATAAATTGTGTGCAAAATACATTGCTGAAGTGCTAAACATAAATAAACTTGTCAAAATTAAAAGTGGAAGGGCATTCCTCAATATTTTGTCAAATAATTCTCTAGCACTGGAAATGCAAACATCTATAGGCTGGAAAAGATATAGAGCGAGAACATTATTTTGAGATGTGTGAAATGTGCTGTATAGTTGGTTTAATATTCATAGGTCTCTTTGTGGCTAATGAGTGATGATGACTCAATATGTCATGAAATTTAGCCTTGTTAGAGGGTTTTCCTCCAAATGCATTTTTGGCAAATTCTCAGTTTCCCTACTATCCTATTTCCCTACTATCCTTTCTTTTCAAAGATGTTATCTATTCAAAGGCATCTAACTCCTTCTGTGGGACTGGCAAAGTTGTAACTGCACCTTTTCTAAGCAGCTAAAAGCATTTCTATCGTTCTTGCTTAAAACATAAAGAAAGATAGCTAATTCCACTTCTTTGTTTCCTCTGTGTTACTCCTTTTATTCTAAGTAGTGGGGATGCAGTTCTTTTCTTCTCCTGATCTGGTCCCTTTGTAGACTACTGGAGACATGCACACGATGTCTTGACACAGATCATCAGTAGCTGAATATACCCTGCCTTTGTCTCACTCAACAAATACAATGCAACTTTGGCTGTTGGCGAGATTCGCTTTACGCTGGTCTCATCCACAAAGGTATTCTTGGGGTCCCTTTCTGGGTAGATGTTAATGATCTTCTTCTTTCTGTATAGATGTGTTCTACCATGGCTTTCCAAATAAAGTTGACCCCACATCCTTATTACCTGGCATGCTTCAGTCTGATACCTTCCTCTCCCCAGCATCACTAGCATCTCTTTATTCTCTGTCCCACACCACATACTAACGCTCTTCATTCTTTAAAACTTTAACATGATGCAAAATAAGTGGCTGGTCCAAATGACTGCTTTGTGGCTTCCCACTTTTCAAAGACTAACCATGGTGCTAAGGCTTGCAGCCCATCAGGTGCAGAGGCAGCTGGAGGGGGTATTCCCTGCCCGCAATGGGCACTGCGTGGCCAGAGTCACCCCACGTCCTGAGTAGTTTATGTGGTTTATCTGTCTGTAACTGGTGGTGGCTGCTTTTGCAAGGACTTTTGTCTTCTTAGACCTTCTAAAAATTCTCTAACTGTTAATGAGACGACTTATGCTTTCTCCGTGCTCTTTTCATTATTTAGCTTCATGAGGCTATTCTTTCTCAGACTCAGGGGGTCCCAAATCTTATAATTCCATAAAAGAGCAGTAACTGCTTTTACAGCCCATAAAAGTTAGCATTTCAGTGTGCAGACGCTTCGCTGCTTGTAGTTTCTGTCAATTTATGTTTCCCATGTGCGTCACTTTGTTGCTGCAAGGCAGAATAGGGACAAGAGATGTATAGGAGCATTCATTTCTTAATAAGGGCCTACTTAGTGGGCTGTAAAATATGCATGTAGTGAAGGTTGATCTTTGATTTAAACCATCCCCCAGCACTGTTCATATTTCTTCAGAAAGGAGAATCGTTTTCAGTTCTTCTTCTTTGGAAAGCTGGGGAAAAACTCCCCAGGTGCACCTATGTCCCAAGTCCATCCTTTCCCTCGAATTTGATACACATAGTAGAAAAACAATCCCACATGAGCTGGGGCTAGCCTGAGAGGTTTTATCTGATGCTAGTTTATATTTCATATTTGGCAGTTCTAGGACATCACAGAAAAGATTTCTACGACTCTGGAACAGCTACAGTTCAAATTGCTTAAAGATAATCCATTCCTCAATGGACATCAGGGATAATCACTGAGTGTAAGGAGGCTGTAAACTTACAACTATGCAATCCTCGCCCTAGGGCTGCTTTTTTTTTTTTTTCTGCATGGTCTCTGATTGTGCAGTTGGACAGCTGCTGGGAGAGTCTGGGACCCAGTTTTCATGGATTCGGGATATATTGCTTCATTTATAAAGATAAATAAAATATGACAAAAAGTTTAATATCCCTTTGAAGAAAAGGAGTGAAAAACCTGAAGATTCCTACCCCTCTGTGGAAGCCTTTTTTAATTCCTTTTTTTCTCAGTCACTTTCAAGTCCCAGCATCTTCTCCATCTCAAGTTGAGGCATGAGAAATAGGAAATAGGATAAGGGAATAATATACTGCTATTGCTGCACACTCTGACACCCAATGTCTCATCAGATTATTACTTCTGCTAGACCTGAAGGTTAGGAAGGAGCACCACAGAAGTCTGTTTTGAACTGGGGACATCGCCTGGCTTTAGCCTTACAAAATTAACATCGAAGTTACCCACATACCAAATGAAGTCACTTGACTTCCTACTTTGCCTTTTTATCAGTGTCGTAGTTCAGCCCTGATAGGGACCAGACTACGCAGTCTCTCTCCCACTCCCCCCACCCTCCGAGAGAACAGGGGGAGATGATATAAGAAAAACAGCTCGAGGTTTGAGATAAGGACGGGGAGAAATCCCTAAAGTTACCGTCACAGGCAAAACAGACTCGACTTGGGGAAAACTATTCATTTATTTCTAAAACTAGCAGGAGAATGAGACAGGGAACAAGATAACCTACTCCCACCCCTCTCTCTTCCCGAGTTTAACATTATCTCTACTACTTTCCCCTCCCGAGCAGCACAGGGGGAAAAGGGAATGGGGGTCGTGGTCAGTTAATCACGCGTTGTTTTACGCTGCTGCTTCATCGTCGGGGGAGGAACTCCTCGCATTCCTCCCCTGCTCCTTTGTAGGGTCCCTCCCATGGGCCACAGTCCTTCGTGAAACTGCTCTGGCATGGGTCGTGTCTTCACAGGATGCAGTCCCTCTAGAACAGCTGTCCCAGCGGGCCCTCCACAGGCCACAGCCTCCTTCAGGCATCCACCTGCTCTGGCATGGGCTCCTCCACGGGCTGCAGGTGAATCTCTGCCCCTCTGTGGACCTCCATGGGCTGCAGGGGGACAACCTGCTCCACCATGGTCATCACCACAGGCTGCAGGAAAATCTTGGTCAGGAGCCGCATTACTCCTCCCCCTCCTTCTTCACTGACCTTAGCGCCTGCAGCCATTCCTCACAACAGGCTGGCAGATGCCTCTCAGGATCCTTTTTACATCTTATTCACTTCTCATCTCCTCTCCAGGAGGGAGAGTTGGGCCCAGTCAGCTGCCCGGCAGGAGGCCAGAGGGTGAGGCCTGCAAGGCCCACAAGGCTCGCGCCTCGCCCTCTCTGCCCCCGCTCAGCTGCTTCACATCTTCTCTTCTTTTTTTTTCTTGTTTTTCCCCTTCTTAAATACGTTATCACAGAGGTGTTATCACAGAACATTCTGCTACCAATTGGCCTGGCCTTGGCCAGCAGCGGGTCCACCCTAGGCCTGGCCGAGTCCACTGAACAAAGGGGAGCGACTTCTAGCAGTTTCCTACAAAAGCTACCACCTTAGGCCCCCCCTCACCAAACAAAACCAGAACAATCAGGTTCCACTGTTTTGTATATAGGGCGTGGTACATCTCAGCTCGCTCCCTGTCCACTTTATCTACTCATTGCCAAACATTCAGCTGCAATTAGTATTCTAAATAATTTCTGTGCATTAAGGATATTTTATAGGTTTCAAATGTTTATTACTACCATTTCAGGTCTGAGAATTTTTCAGGGATTAGCATCTCCCGTTTCCTTGCAAAGTCTTATATGGCTTCTATAAAAAGATCCCATTTAAAGATGATGTGGAGAGTTTTATTTAGTGGGTAAAGAAAGGGACGGAGTTTCCCAGGTTTTCAATTCAGTTGTGTGTGAAATGAAAGAGATTCACCTTGGTGCAATACTAGTGCATTATTCAACACAATTCTGTGTTGCTGTAGCTATTTCTACTTCCATTTCTTCTTCTGCCAAATCATTACAGTAGTATTGCATGAATTAATGAACGTTTGTGAAACATCTCCAAAATTCTCTGGATATCAAAGGTGGTAGAAGCATCACTTTTTAAAAGCTTAAATTTTTAGTGAAGTTACCCAAGTGACTATTTAGGGCAATTGAAATAAGAGTGAGACTATGGAAACAGAACTCTGATGGAATATTTTTTTTAATAAGACCTATGCTTTTCATTTTGTGCAGAATTGCTATGAAAGTCTTGATAATGAGTGCTACTTCGCAAAAAAAAACCCTCCATATGTGAATGTAACAATAACCAGGACATCTGAGAAAGGCCACAGGAAAGTGGTTAAAAGTCCAAGGTCAACATAAAGGAAAGTAAATGCAAAGTTTAACTCAGGACTTCAGTGATGAGCAGGAGTGCATCTTAGTACAAACTGCTACTACTCTTTCCGCTGCAACCTTTTCTAGTTGCTGTTCTGACTGTATTAGTTGCCACTTTACTGAAGTGTTTGTACTCCAGATACAAACATTCAGTTCATTTGTTTGTCAGGACTCAAGCTTTTTGCCTCTATAAAACCCTTTTCTGAGCTCTGATTCAGACCCAAGGTGCTTAAGATTTCCATAACTCTGCCTGTTTGCATACCTTTATATGCACTGATATAATCTTATGCTCACTAAGAGTTTCTCTGAAAGCATATGGCCCATTGTGATTTTGAAATGGCTAAAAGCTGAATGACTTTGCATCTGAGAAATTAAAATATATCCTTAATGCTTCTGAGCAGGACACTGGATACATGAAATGTGCTACATATAGTTTATAGATTTTTCATCTACCTTCTCAGTCTACTTTGTGGGCACCTTATCCAAGAGGGATGCTGCTGAGCAAACTGGCTTTCATCCACCAAACCACTTAAGCTCATACTCATCTCAGGACACGTGAATCTCCCCACTGAGATCTCCAAATAACAAGGGAGCACTGCTCTTTTGAACAATCAGTCCAGAAGCTCTCATGAGGAGAACATGGGAGAATTTCTGGAAAAGCAATTAAAAGTAATATTACATCCTGTTACTCCAACTATTTAGTATTGAAGAGCCTATCTCAGTATCTCTTGAAGCTGGTGGGAGTTTGAGGAGCTGCTCCAGAGTTGCCCAGCACACCAAACAATTTGGAATTCAGAGGAATTAAATGTTTGTTACTGAGTGAAAGTTGTTGATGCATCAATGGTCAGAAATACTAACTACATGCAAATCCACAGGTTCTAGAAAGACTCACCATCCCTTTTTGGGCTGACTGTTTGGGCACTGTCTCTGAGTGGCCACATCATCTGGCAGCACCATCTCTGTCAGACCTTATCTTAACACCCTTGTCCAATCAAAACTTCCCTATGTCTGGAGACAGCTTTCCCCAGAGTGACGGGGAGGCTCAGTAGGCAGCTGCTGGCAGCATGCAGGTGTAGTACTTGCATTCCTGTAGGGAGAAAAGGATGCTGACATGCTTTCCATGTTTCTCACTTCCTCCATGCTCAGTCTATCAATGTGCACTTGGTTATAATGGATCAACTGTGTTTTTCTGCCTTTGACCAAGCCGTGTTAAAAGGCTCCCATCTCCAATCCCCCCCTGTAAACACTCATGGCTGTAAACACTTCCTCTTAGAAACACCTATATTGACGAGGATCATTTGTCAAAATCAGTTTGGGAAGCAACTGCACCTACTCTTAGCCATGCAAGAAGTAGTTTCTGGAGAGCAAGCAGTGAATGAGGAGGAAGAAGTAGGTTACTTTTTAACCCAAGTTTCCTGCATTCAGTTCCAAGCCCACCTTGATTTGCACTAATTTAGATGGCAGGTCTTCAAGTGCTTGGTTGTATTCTGGAAGGCTGTAGGACAATAACAATTCAGTTTCCACCAGGAGCTCAAAAAAACTGAAAAAAATAAAGGTGTGTCTTGAAACTAAGTTTGGAAAACAGCTTTTGATATGTAGAGCGAAACTGCTTTAAATGAAAAGCTTGTACATGGGAGAACTTTATCTGTGAGCGCCTCAGAGTATTCAACCTGTAATATTGCAGTAACCCAGACAATGAGAATTTCTGATATTAATTACTGAGTAGATGGTAACACCCTCTTGTGAACAGATATGAATCATAGAATCATAGAATCTTTGAGGTTGGAAAAGACCTCTAAGATCATCAAGTCTAACCATCAGCCTAACAACAACATGTCCGCTAAACCATGTCCTGAAGTGCCACATCTACACATTCTTTGAACACTTCCAGGGATGGTGGAATCATTTCCTTGGGCAGCCTTTTAAACAGACAGCTACCTCCACAAATTTTACTCATCTGAATACCATTGTTTTAAAGGGGGTCTTTTTCTGATCTATGAGAGAAATATACTTTGTGTCAGCATAGTCTGAAACTTGTAGATCCTAATGATCAAAACGACTTGTTAGTTTACTTCTGGTCCAAGCCCAAAAGGTCCTCTTGGGAGCATTACTCACAGTCTGTATTCCAACATGCTGCCAACCCATTTTTAAGTAAGTGATTCATTGGTGCTCATTCCCTACCCTTGAGACAATTTTCTACCCCAGTCTACTAGATCTTACTATTAGTAATATTTTTTTTTGTTTTAGCAACTCAGTATTCTGCTGTCTTCTCCATCAAATTCCTCTTAGTAACTTTATGATCGCAGGAAAAATGAGATCTCACTTGATGAGCTTAGTTGGAGTCCCAGGACAGAAGCAGGATGAATCAGACTGACCACTAGTAATGCTTCTCTGATCACCTCTTAAAAATACTCAATGGTGGTTTTTTAAAGGCGTGTAAAGTAGGTGGAAACACCCCCATCCTGCAGCAGACTGTGTGACTGGGTCAAGAACTGGGACGTGAGATGTCCTGACATCTCCCTTGCTACGGTGCTGGGAATGATTTTGTTCTCAGGGCTGCAGCTTGACAGGAAGAGACAGGGAAAATCTGGTGTCCTGACAAAACTTCAGGAAAAAAAATAACATCCTTATATTTTGTCAGAGTGCCAAGATGGCCCCTGTGCTCTGGGACTATCAAGCCAAGCTGGACATCTGGGATGGGGATTCATCTGACAGAATGAGGATGACTGCATCAGAGTTAGTCACTTCAGGCTTTCTTCAGAGCCCACAGGAAGAAAAGGGTATTTCCAGGGCTTGATTCATCTTATTCTAAGGTAATCGTGTAAAATCAGGTTATATTAATTGTACCCCAGATATGCCTAGGTTTCTCTGCTGAACTAGTTATCTCATTCCCATGTCCTACCATCCTGACAGTAGAAAATAATTATAACATCTATTACAAATCTCTACTGTAACAACTCAAATTTATTTCTTGCCTTCTCTCATGGTTACAAGAGAACAGTAGGTCACCAGACTCTTAACAACAAAATTTTAAGTATCAGACAACTGTTACCATGTCCCTGTGTCTTCTAGATTAAATATTTTTTTCCCCTCTGTCTTTCCTCACAGGACATGTTTCTTAGTTTCTTATCACTCACACTGTTTCCTCCGGACTTTCTCCAGCTTGTCTTCAACATTTAATACATTCTATACTGTTTTAATAACTCAGGCTGAATAATATCTCTTACTATTTACACCTCAGCCTCTACTTCAGTTATCTCCCTTTAGTCTTATACTAGAAACATGAGTTCTTTGTAAATTCTCAGTCTCAAAATGTATTTTGAGATAAGTAGATCTCTGGTCTTTTCTCATGAGTCTATATTCATACAGGACTTAAAAAATGCAGCCAAACTGAAAAACTCAATTATTCCTTCCTGTGCTTGGCACTCATACAGTTGTGGTGCTGACACTGCCAGTCCAGAAAAGAGAAGGCGAAATAATAAGATTAGCAGCAGTGGCTTCAAGTCCAAATGCCTTCCAGGATATTGGCTGCACTTAGGTTTGAATTTACATCTCAGCAGGAGGTAGATTTACATTTCAACTATTAGATCTCTGTGAGAAACTTCTCTCCCACTCCCTGTGCATCTTTTATTTTTCTAGCTCGTTGTTCATGAATATACATAGATTTAATACTAATGGTATTATTAATGAAGACACAGGGAGTGTAGGATAATGAGAAGCAGGAAGCAGTTCCACACGGTTTCCATGAGTGAAAATGTATGTGGGTGTTCATATTTTTCTGTTTGAGCAGAAAACCATTACTGGACTATCCCTCCTAAAAACCTCCATCTGAGAAGAAACATTAGCCAGAAAAGCCCTCTAAAAAATCCAGGCGTGGGTCAAGATTACATTTGTCTTCTATTCTGCATAGCCATGGTGTTGATTTTAATGAGATCAAGCCTCTGAAAGAGCTTTAGAGATATGGGTGGAGGGGTGACTCATGCTGGGCAATATTTGCTCATCTTACTTACCTCCTGCATGGGGCTACTAATGTAGCATATAGCATGAAAATGCAGTGTGAAAGAAAAAGTAAGCTTCTTTTAATTTTTATGTCTGTGGCCCATTACACATCACATGCGATATGAGAAACATTAACCAGCAAGGACGTGTGCAGGCAAGGCTAAAACATCAAAACAGACTCTCAGGTGGTGCCCAGACCTTCCCAGGCTTGTCTCAACTCCCGCTATTCAATGCAAATGAGGTCATTACATGCATGGAGATAGTGGTGTGATCCTACCTTACATCTTAGTCTTCCTTCACAGTGTCAAAACCAGTCAAATATTTTGAGGGACCTGGCACCCTGAAGGCAACCACTAACTATCTTGGTAGAGCACTTTCAGAGTGCACTCACAGACACTCACATGTGCAGGCCTGTGAGCTAAATAATCTTTTCTGTCTTAGTAAGGAACACAGCACAGCCAGCAAAAGTGAACAAGGAGACATTTGATCCCTGAGAAACAAGCACTCTGCTGCTGATGGGAGAAAAGAGAAAGGGCAACTAGAAAACAAGAGTGTAGAAAAGAACCCAAGACCAAAAAAGAGAAAGAAAAAAGAAAAAAGAAAACACCCCAAACCAAATCAAACATAATTACTTACAGCATCAAAACTGTGTTCCGTTCTTCCCTCCCCAGCAGCAGCAGCAGCAAACAAATAAAATGGGGTGGAAGCAGAGGTAAACAGAAAAGATGCTTTGCCCTACATTTGTCCTTGCTAGCAATGTGGTGCTACAGAGGGCAGTGCCTGGTCTTTAAATCTCTGTTCTCACCATCTTTTGTTATAGCTCTTTCCCTGCCAAGCTGGTTTCTTGTTTATCCTTCTCAAGGCCTGAACCACATATTTTCTTCTCAAGTCCTTGATTCTTATTCTCTTTTCCTTCTTAAGTCCTTGCTTTACTTCTTCCCAGTGCTGACAATTTGTACTGTGGTCTGTCCACATGGTTGACACTTACCTAGGAGGCAAGTTTCCCTATGATAGCCAAGCAGACATCTTCAGGATGTTAAGTGGAACCAAAATAATTAAATGATAACAGAAAAGTTTGAGAATTATTTATATTTTTACTGCCTTTAGCCATATCTCCATATGTTTCAACATCTCTTGTTTAGTAGACATTACATGCTTCTTGGACAGTGAGATAAGTTCATTGGTTATATTTGTACTTCAACCAAAGGGCCATGTGTTTGTATACATATCTTAGAATTCATAGATGCACTGAGTCAATAACTAATCATGTTGGGCCATCTGCTATTAAAAACCTCAAAAACTTCTTATGGTGAGGTTTTTATCAGATTTATCACGTTCTTTGGCAAAACAAATTCTATCTGTCTAGAAAGACAGTTGCTTCAATAAAGATTCCTGAAGATTTCCCTAAATGCTGTTTTAAAGCCAAGGGACATATGGTTACCATCATAATGGCTATCAATGAATGCTGAGTGATAGGGCAATGGTAAGATGAGCTACTAAAACGTACATGAAAATGTTCCACTTCCCAGGGCTTTTTTCCACCTTAGAGAGATTTACTATTGTATTTGTGTTTGTACAAGATCTCAGGTCTAGGCGTCTGTGGCGAAGTGCACTACGTAAGTATGATTTCTGGGCAAAAGTTTATAGGGACACACAGATGCACAACGTCATCTTGAGAAGTGCCTGGATGAGCACAGAATTTAACCAGACTTTCCAGCAGTTGCTGTCGATAGTGGTCAGTCTAATTGTCTGCTGCAACTATTTGAACTTTAAAAATATAATTTGCCAATAACTGTCATGAATTCTTCAGAAAAAGACGCACTGATTTCTACAAGTTTTGTAAGAATTAAGCAACAGTGTTGATTCTGACACAACTTTAACCCCGACAGCCCTTTTAAAAAGTCTGTCCTTGGAACTTTTTAAATGTCCATATTTTTATCTGTATCTTCTCTCTGATTTCACTAAAGAATTGGAAATATTCCTCCTGTAAAAGAGATGGCATAAGCTCCTTTTTTACCCTCTTCCTAAAGAAATATGATTGTTTGAAGACAGGCTACAGAAAAGGTAGGCAAGGGGAAGGAATCTCCCAGTTCTTTCTGTATTTTGATATCCTTTTATCAGAGCATCACTTTCTAAGTTCCACATGTGCTTGCTATTGCCACTTTCTAAGTGCATTGAAGGTGTGCTTGGTCTGCAGGGATAGTGTCTGAAAAGAACATTTTATAGCTCTTTCTGATTGTAGTTCTTCTTATGTCTTTTTGAACTTTAAACTTTTAGAAAAGGGCACTTCTTGTTCCCTATTTGTTCTCTACGCACCTATACAACAAGAAGCCAATGATTAGACCTGGTTGCTTACATGCACATAGATCCAAAATCTGAGTAGTCCATGCCGCTCTGGACAGTAAGGATCCTTACTGTATTTTTCATGCATAACTTTTGATCACAGCCTAACTTTAAAAGAAGACATCCGATTGAAATGGTTTTTTGAGGAGCAGAGTTGGCAGCTTTTTTTTTTTTTTTATACAAAAGATGTAATTGAAATTCAGACATGGTGTTTAATCTGACTTTGGAAAAGTGACAGCTTTTGCTTGCAGCAAGTATCACCCTATATTTTTTTCCTGAGAAAATAGAGATTTACAAATTGCGAAAACAGGACAGAAGCTTGGATGCCTGGAGACTGTGAGGTATTTGGTAGATGTAAAAATAGCTCCTGTAGTTTCCCAGGATTAAGGAGAGAAAACGAGTCAAACAACCAAGCACATGCAGAGAAACAGTACAGCCTCCACAGAGAGGGATCCTGGGCTGAAGAGCTGGCACAACAAAATCTGGAGTACTGAGAACTGGTTAGTACAGTTGCTGTAGGTTTTTGAGAAAAACAGTTGGCATGTACGTGTGAGAAGAACTGCAAGACCACGGCTGCTAAGTCCCCTAGGGGAAGAGAGGCACAACTTAGAGCACTTGAGCAACAGTCTGGCTTTCCCGACAGTAGGCCTTACCTCCTGTTGCACAGAAGGAGTCAGTAGGGGCTTCTGAATTTCACTGATGATGGAAGATGTACAGTGCAACATCTCCCTATCTAGTGATGTTAGCTGCTTTACAAGGGTGACTGTATTGACTAAGATTGTCTAGCTGCCAGATTTCAAGAAGGATATATAGTACTCCCAATGAATAAGTCAGTTAGCATTGGTTTAAACATTAAAAAAAAAAATGTTTCTTATGATTGCATGAGTCTTCCAAGAATAAGGTTGTTTCTTGGACTTCTTTAAATTCTGTTTAATACCAGAGACATACTCATTAGCTTCAGCTGTAAATCTTGCAAAAATCTACAAAAGCTTTTGATTCAGTTCTCAATGAAGGTAGCAAACATCCAAAAAGCAACAGAAGTGACAGCTGACCTTGTGTACAGAAGAAAAGCAGGCTCAGCCCCACCAAAGCTGCCATTCACCAGACTGCCTTCAGAAAGCCAGGGGGACAGAAATGGCTGCCCAGTTCTCAAAGAACCATAGAATGGTATGGGTTGGAAGGGACCTTAAAGATCATCAAGTTCCAACCCTCCTGCCGTGGGCAGGGACATCTTCCACTAGACCAGGTTATTCAAAGCTTCATCCAACCTGGCCTTGAATTTTTCTAGGGATGGGTCATCCACAGCTTCTCTGGAAAACCTGTTCCAGTGCCTCACCACACTCATAGTGAAGGATTTCTTCTTTACAGCTAATATAAATTTACTCTCTTTCAGTTTAAAGTCATTTCCCCTTGTTCTATCACTACATCCCTTTGTTAAAAGTCCCTCTCCAGCTTTCTTATATTCCCCCTTTAGGTACTGGAAAGCCGCTATAAGGTCTCCTCAGAGCCTTCTCTTCTCCAGGCTGAACAGCCCCAGCTCTTTCAGCCTGTCTTCATAGGAGAGGTGCCCCAGCCCTCTGATCATCTTCATGGCCCTCCTCTGGACTCACTCCAGCAGGTCCACATCCTTCTTATGCTGGGGGCTGCAGAGCTGGACACAGTACTCCAGGTGGGGTCTCATGAGAGCGAAGTAGAGGGGCAGAATCACCTCCCTTGATCTGCTGGCCACACTTCTTTTGATGCAGCCCAAGATGTGGTTGGCTTTCTGGGCTGCAAGGGCACATTGCCAGCTCTCCCAAGTCCTTCTTCCCCATCACCCTCTCTTTCCAGAACTTGTATGTTTCAAAGATCTTTAAGGCCACTTAAAGGCCAATACTGAAGCTTTCTATGGCAAATGCATCACTACACTGAAATCAACAAAACAAAATAAAATGTTTAAACTTCTGCAGATTCAATGAGACAGTATTTAATTTTTTAGACAATGTGGCACTGTAAGCACTGAACTGACTGCTCATCATTATGATGAAGAAAAGGACCTCCTAACAGGCAGAGGGCTTTTTGGCCTTTAATAACCGCATAGCTTATTTCTCATTGGTGGGAACTGGAACATACAGTTTCTTGTATGCTGTGAGCTGGAAGCTAATTTGTCAAGCCTTAAATACCAGCTGATATACATGATTTGTGACTTCAGAATGAATGTTTTACTAACACCTTAGGAAAGACTGGAAGAAGTAGCAATATTTAGAACATTAATATTAGAGCTTTCAGAAGTAAACAAAACTAAACAAATGTACTTCACTGTCACCATAATTATGTGAGAAAGAATACTTTCCTGTTTAGAATAATTTCTTCCCATAAAGACAGGACATGCTGAGAAATGAAAGCATGAACTCTTTAGTAACAGAGTTCAGCAGATGCTGCAGAAAAATTTTAATTATTTCCCTGGTAAGCAATGACACATATGCAGCATTGACTGTTTTGTATGAGTATTTCAGTGTAAAATATAAATCACCTGGATTTCTTGTGAGCCAGTTTGCAAATCTTAAAATTTTACAGGAGTTTCCATATGTTTTCCAGCTCCTGCATTTGTATCAGTAAAACCAAGGCCTGAGTTGAAGCGACCAGAGAAACTCATCTTGATTTCTACAGGCTTTGAACTGTTCCCTTAAAGACCGTGGGTCTATATCAGAAGGGAATAGGGATCCACTAACCAAATAAATTTATCATCTGTCCCTGAAAAACGCACAGCAAAGTCTTTTTTGGCTCTGTTGGTCTAACTGGGACAGTAGGGTTTTATTGCTTTATATTCTTCATGTCAGATCAATTTGAAAAAAACAGTAGTATAATTCTGTTTGGTGTTTCCGTGATAATGAGATAAACATGTGTGAGCTAGGACGTGTAACACTTCTCCATGCTGACAGAACTATCCCCACTCCATTGATAAGTGTTTTGCCATTGATACCAAAAAAATCAAGTATTTTCAGCCACCAGTGATTAGGTTGAAAAAAATCCACTTCTACCAAACACAACAGGGCTGCCAGCAAACAAAACTTGCAGTATTTTAGGAAAATGGTATAAGAGAAATAAGGCAGAAAGATGTGCAGGCTTTTTATGGACTTTATAATATGATCTGCCCAAGAGGATGTGATGGGGAGTGCTGGGATCTTCCAACACAGTTTTCACTCTAAGCACACATCTTCTCTTGGGTATTCTTAATTCTGCTGTAAACTAATGATAAAATATCCCTGCTTCTATGTTCATAGAATGGTTTGAGTTGGAAGGGACCTTAAAAATCATTTAGTTCCAACCCTGCAATATTCTGGACCATCCTTAATATTTTTTTCCCATTACCATCCATGCCTTTCCCCTTCTTTCTTTGAATTTCTTAATTAGTGAATGTCTATCAGTGACTCACAAATTTTCCCTTTTCCACTCATTCAGAGCCTTTGACATCATCCTTCCATTTTGGTGTCTCTGTCTGACACACCTTCCTCCATACTCAGCTATCAGATTGCATTTAGCATGAATTGATAAAACTCCTGATGCTTTTCTGAGGCCTTGCTTCCTCTCACTTATTCTAGCTGTTGGTGTTAATGTAATATTCATATTGCTGGACTTGTAGTCCATTTTGTCTCCCTGATCTCTGTATCAAAACTGTTATTGTCCATTCTTAATTTTTAAAGATCTGATCTTGCCTTTTAGACAGCGCACCTGAAAGTCCAAACCCAAGCCCTGTCATACTCTTTTTTGTCATCTCTTCCTTCTTATTCGCGTGTGTAACAAAGTGATGCAAATATTACCTTTTCTTTGCCCATGCCTCCATTTAATTCAGTGCCTAATACATGGAGAGAGGTCATCCCAGAAAGCAAGGACCTGAAGTTTGGTTCTCTGCCTTTCTCTCCCGTGGCTATGGGGGAAGGGCAGGGAAAGAGCCAGTGTGACCAGTTCCCAAAATCTCCCTTAGAGCTTATCAGTGATGGCTCGCAGAGCAAATTGCTACTTGTAGCTGTATTCTTGGGGGTAACTGAGCCACAGCTTCACCTTCTACCTGTTCCTTTCTCAGCAAGTTGCTCTTATACTCAGGCAGTCCTGTCCACTTGTGTCGATCGGTGTCATGTCTACTCGTGCCTGTTGCAGCACCTACTAAGCTAGTTCACAGAAGTTTAGAAAAGCGAAAAACCAAGACCATCTATCAGTGAAAGTTCAGAGTGGAGAAAGAAGGATTTAGTTAAAACTGGAACTGACTTATCAAGCTATACTTGAACAGAGCTCAATTTTTCAAACAGACGGTCAGTTTTCTGGATTTACAGCCTTTCAGGGGAACAGTCCATGAAATAGTCCTGGAAGATTTCATGGTTTGCTGCTTGCACCTCCCTGTCCCAGGAGAGTAGAAGAGATTTCACAAGCATAGACTCCATGGTAATGCAGGGGAGCATGTGTCATATGCTGTCAGCAATCCTGGCCAGAAACTAACCAGAGGTGGGCAATAGAAAGAAGCAGGGCTATGTGAAGCGAGTGCCGTGCTGATCATATATTACATTACTCTGAAAATGCGAAATTACTGCTCCTGAAAGTATAACTCGTGGCAGGCTTAATCACCACATATAATTCCTTTATAGAAACGCAATCTGTTTGCAGACTGCTGGAGAATACAGAATATCCAGTTCATTGTTTCATGGATTTCAACACACTGACATTAATGAGCTAGATTAATTTCTCCAAGAGCTGAATGTGGCCTTTAAGAGCACCTCCAGACATTGTCATGATTGCTTGTGCAAAACAAGCCCTTACTGATAACATGCATGCTGCTTTGTACAAAAAGGAATCAGTTGAACTCTAAAGCATAACTGAGGAAAGAACAATAAAATTCTTGTAGTATTTTCACTTTAATAAAACTTCTCTGGATTTACACATGTGAAACCCAGACTGAATTAGACATTGTCATTAAGAAACAAGCAAAATGAATACAATATATGCCATTATTGTTTATACTTTTATTTTCTGTTGCTTTTAAATCTGCCCTGGAAACCTCTTTGAAAACTGTATCTAATCTGAATTTCTCTCTTTCTTATTAGCAAGTTTGAAATAGAAAAGCAAGCAAGCTAGTAGACAACAGTTTATTTTTTTTTAATGAGTTTCATCAAACCAATTGGTTTAAGTAAAACATACATGATTACAGGTATATAGAAGTGGAATGAATGAATTACATAGACAGGCTGTGTGTATTCTGCAGTATATTCAGCGCCAGTGTGTGGAGTTTAAGAACAAACATAAGAACAGTGTTAAGAGCACCAAAAATTACTTTTGAGATGCCGTACATCCACAGGTAGATAAGCAGACAAATTCTGTTATCTGGAATCTGAAGGGTATGCTGCCTTTCTGTAATACATTCAATAGCTAAGATAGTATAAAAGATATAATGAGTGTATTCTAGCAGGGTCAACTAAGGAATGCCTTTTTGTCAATTGCCACCGTTAAACTGTGTTGCAGCATTAGGTTTGCAGCAGTCGTGGTAATCATAGGTGAGGGGCATTACTATAAAGGAGCTGCAGATCAAAGCTTTTTATAATATTCCTTAATACATTTATATCAGGCTTACTTCTTGTGGAGGTTTTTGGGAATCCAGTAAAACTGTACTGAATTTTAGAAACAACTGGTGTATCTAAGGTCACACAAAGTATTTTCAAAGGCAATGATTTGTTGTTATAAAGGAAAGGTTTTAACAATTGTAGCATTCATAGTATGCCTATAAATAGAAACATCAATATTTTTGTTCACTTCCCTCTGACAGGGTCCATCGAGAATAACAGTTGCTCACATGGTCCCAGAGCTCCCTTGTGTATTATTCTATGGCCTTTCCTGTCTTGCTAGTAGGTGGAGTGGATCAGAAAGGCACCACGATCCCTTTCCCTTTTCACTTCTAATACCATTATAACAAAGGACATACAGATTTTTTGAAAGTAGCCCCTCATTTTGGATACCTCAGTGTCTGGATGACTTTTCTTAGGTATCTTTGATACCCTGAGAATCTTTGTCACCAAATTACAGCTCATTCTGGAAAACATGTCTGCAGTGCTTGAAAGCCCACCTACTGCCTGTATGACACCCTGTGTACTTGAAAGGCTGTGACTAAGCTCTAATTGCATATTGGCCATTTGCTGTTTTGCTGTGGGGAATACAGGACATGCAACACATTCTTTTGAGTTTTAATTTTGCTTTCTCTACAGCATTTGAGGTACTTGCAGAAATATGAGATAAGAAAGCAGCCTCTTATATTTAAACAAATTCCACATTGATCTCATATCTAAAGGTAAAGCAGAGTATGGTAAAAAATTTCAGTCCCCTTCCAACTTTTCTGTGACACATTCAAGTTATATGGAGCCAATTAGATACCCTGCATGGCAAATGTTGTATCCTAGCCAATATAGCTGTGTTACTCAAAGAAGTCTGTGTTAATGGCTTTTGCAGAAGTTGGAACACACTATGGGAATGTTATCCTAGTCAATGAGAGATTCAAGCCTTCCTCAAAAAATATTAATGGAAATAGTTGTCCGGAGATTTCCCAAAAGATTTGAAGACTTTTCCCCTTCTCTACAAAACAGTTGTTGAAAAACTGCAGACCTTGCAGTGTTCAGAATCAAGAAAATACTCAGCAGATGCTGTTTCTGTCCCAAAGTGAGAAGTTCGTGGCTTTTTTTGGCAACCCCCTGCCTGTGTTGGTGGAGTTCACACAGCCTTTCTGAAAGGATGCTCCGAGTTGGAGAGGGCTCCAGAGGAAGTGTGCGTCATGGGGGATGACGCACTCCAGCCCTGTGAGAGAGCTGAACTTGCCCTGCTGCTCAACACTTCCTGACGGCCAACACAGGCAGCACTGCTGTGCTGGGTCTCTGAAGAAACACTCGTTTGTTCTGTGGGAAGAAATGCACTGCTCTCATTGTCAGTCAAAATTAAGGCAGAAAAGAAAGAACAAAAATGCACCAGTCTGGCGGTGCACCCTGAGCACCTACTTCATGCCACCCCTCAGTGTGGAAGGCTCTGCCAGACCTCAGCAGTACAGTGATCTGAGAGCAAAGCTTTTGGCAGGTGTTGGGTGCACAGATAAGGAATGGCTAGCAATGGAGGTATTCATGGGAAGGAGACAGACAGTCTCCATGGAGGGCAGAAGAAGTGCAGAGGGGGTCCCCATTCTCTATATCCCAGTCAGTCAAGTCAGCTTAGTTTTGCTGCGCTCTCGCCAAGAGCTTTTTAGCTGATTCTTCAGTGGTGACACGAATGCAAATGATTGCAGTGTACTATCAGATACCAAGCATCCTTTCATATTTCCTGTAATCATGAGTAAGCATTGCTAGAAGACCTTGTACTGTGTCATACAGACATATCACATGAGCTCAAGGTTTCTGCTTCGTGTGGGATAGACACGCACAGCAATAACCTGGTGAACAACCCTTACCTTCCGTGGCCTAAATAAGTGCCTGGTTTGTCACATCACAGCATGGCCACCTTTGGCCATTTTGGCAGCTCTTTCTACTCTGACAATTACTTTAAACTCTCTTCAAGTATATTTTGAGGTGGGAGTGTGGAATCACTGAAAAATGTATTCTGTATTCTGCAGCAATGGGTGCCTTGTTATCCACTGCGGGGTGACCTTCAGATCTAAGGGCATGGATTTCTTCCTGTATTCTGATCTAAAAAATGTTGCAGTCTAGCAAAGGCTCTAAGAGGCACAATTTGTCTTGCATATAAGATGTATCTACGTAGACAGACACATAGCTTTTGTTTCTGTCAACGTACGTCAAAACAAGTCCAGTGAAGCTAAATGGTGTCAATGTGATCAGCACTTTCCCCTTTCCATTTCTTTTTCTTTCGTACCTATGTGTCAGCTCTGGGAAGCTCTTTGCCTGCTGGCCAAAATAAAGCTCCTAGCACTTGCTCATATGGACATGGCAACATGACGTGTTTTTTCAGCTTTTTTTTTTTTTTCCAAATTGTATTCTAACAGGTATTATTCTTCTGGCATTTCTGTATCATCAGTGTGAAGGAACAGAAAAGACTGTAGTGCCTGCTCTGCTTGAAATGATCTACCACTGCTTTGAAGGAGTCTCTTGCTCTCATTTAGCCCAATGAAAGCTGTGAGTACTGCTACCAATCAATTCATTTAGCACAGAAAAAAATAAAGCCTTGCATTACAACCTTGAAGCCATATAATGCAGCTCCGACTAACTCACATATACACAAGGACACAGACAATAAGGGAGTAAATTCCTGTGGCAGTATTTCTGACCTATATCTGGGCTCGAAAAACTCCATGTGCAAAGGCTGCTTCTGAAAATTTGGTCTGAATTTTCTCTTAAAGTGAAAAAAAAGAACAGTAACAGAACACCGTCTGATCTTGTATTAGGTAAAAAAAAAAAGTCAAATTGGCAACACTCATGGCATTTCTCAGAACTGTGATATTCTTGACGACAGTCCTTCTGCAATGGCAACATCTTCACCTAGGTCTATATAAAAACCTGAAGTTTTTGTTTCATATTTTGAAATAAGACTGTCTGACTTTTTTTTTGCCTTTAGTATTTGTCAATTGTCTTTTTAAAGAGGAATATATTAAGTAAAAGCTAAACTCTGTTAAAGTATTTCAAGAGAAAAAAGTCAATACAAACTTCTATTGAAGGAAGAAAGCGAAATGAGCAACACAAGTGATCTGGCATTTTTCCTCCAATGCTGCACCAGCCATTGAGACAGGACAAGTACACACTATAATTCCCTATTTAAGTAAAGAGGACGAGTTCAGAACTGTATCATTTAGCAAGAGGAAAATGGCCAGCCATACAGTGCAACCTGGTATACATCATGTCTATAGTTGCTTACAAATCATACGTTACCAAATAGTTTAGTGCTGTCTGCTAGCAGCTCATGTGGCCTGGGTTAAAACAAAATTGCCTGCATCTGCATTTTATCGGATCTTTTTGATCTTCTAACATATAGGGCCAACAAAAAAAAAAAAAAGTTGCTGAACTTTTCAGACTGCTATGGGAGAAATACGAAAATACAGACTGTATGCGTAAATACAATGTGCTGTAGTTTTGATTTACTGGCATGGTCCTCCAGGCCCAGTTTCCATTAGAGCTAAAAACAATAAGAAGAAATATTCTTTCAGCTTGACACAGAAAGCCTAATTGCTATAGAGAACAGTATCCAAAGAATGTGGAAATAGAGCAAGCTCTAGCTTTTTCTCAAACATCGCTCTAGCTTTTTCTCAAACATCTTTATTATTCTTCTCATTGATTCAAAAACCATACAGAGATTCATTACACCAGTAGATTCATTTTTTTTTCACATTGTTTTCTGCTTTCCTTCATAGCAGAATAAGAGTTTTAATTCACTGAAATTTTTCTGCTGCCCATGCATTGTGAAGAAAGCACGATGGCCAGTAAAAACTTCTGGTTTTGTCTGTGATGTTTTCAGCATAAAGTAGACTCGTAACCTTGTAGCCTGGCAGGGGCAGGTGGAGGGCGGCAGCAGGGGAACAGTGGCTATTGCTGCCCAAGGAGGTGATGCTCCACGTCCTCCCATGTGTGCAGGGAAGGAGAGAAAGTGCCAGCCACCATGTGGTCTCCCGTTGAAACCTCATTCTCAGTGCTGCTGCTACATTTTTAGGTTGCATACCCACAAATCACTGTTTTCCTAATCTCATGACAACCAGCTATGAAAAAAAGCATAGTAAGTGGCGTATGTCTACACAACATCATGAAAAGAAACGTGGTTTTGTCTTGCTGTAGTTGTTTGCATAGGAACAAGTGCAGCAACAGCAGAGCCATCCTGTGAAACAGCACAGGAGCCAGGGTGCTCTGAATGGCATAGCTCCAGCAAACATCATGTCGGATATGGCAGTCTCTTCCTTCTGTAAGCCTGATTTTCACCTCATTTTGCTTTTATTTTTTGTAGCTGGTTTCTTAACTGTGGTCATCAACTGATTGGTGGCTTATGATTCAGAAAGTGCTGAGTCAGAAGGAAGTACTTCGCACTTACCTGGGGCCAAGGTCAGAGAATCTGTATATATGACACTATACATGTGGTATGTATTAAGGTATAATATGCAGTGTAACATACCCACACTAATATGTTATCCCCTGGTCCCTTGTTCATGCTCTATGGACAGGGAGTGGCACAGCACAGCACAGCACAGCTGTATGTAGTAGTCAGGAATCCACCTCTCAGGAAACCTCTCATGCCTTTTCTTTCACACTTTTTCACATGGAGCAGGCATTTCTTTTATGTCCTTGTCCCTTTACTGAGACATTATTCCACTAAGACATCTGGCACTCTGTGCCCTGTACACCCCGGGGAACTATGCAGCATTACCTTTTAATGTGTTCTTTCTAGTAGAAACCCTGGCTAATTACATACGAGCTGTTGCCATGTTTTAAAAGTACTTATTAGTGACTATTGCTTCATTAATATTACTAGTGTATATAATATATACATTACTAGTATATAATATATGCTATTACTAGTGAATATAATATTATGACATTACCCTTGCCTGTTCTCATGTGCTGGTTTAATTAAGGCATTTGTTTGCTTTACCGTTATTACTTCCTGTACCAGGAAACAAAACACACTCTAAAGATGTTAACAATGGATTCAAAGCTGCCCATATGTAGCTTGAGGGAATATTTTTTAAAAGTCCATTAAAGGGACAGGGTAGTTTCATACATATTTCTGTTATTTCCCTAGAAGGAAGCAACTTGATTGCTTGGCTTTATCTGCAGCATATGCCAGTTTACACTGGCTGTTTGCCTAAACAGGTCAATTTCCTATATTTCCAACACAAGAATAAACCTAATGATACTCTATAGTGTGCCCCACTGCAGCCAAAGGAACATCTCAATTAATGAGCTCAGCTGGAGAAATTCCTGCAAAAATCCAATTCTCTTTGAACCTCTAAAGCACAGTTACAGAGCCACAGTCACGCAGGAAATCCCCTTGCAGGCGGATGCTGCAGAAAGCACCTGGCAGTCCTGCAGTCAGAGCGATTTCAAAAAGACGTGAATCTATGATTCTATGATTTTGTGTACCCTTGCCTAAGGAAGCCATTGTCCCGGCGCTGCAGGTTGGGATTGCTGGCAGTTGTGCCTGTGGCTGAGTGGTTGCCAGAGAGTTTAGGGCAGGGTTTAAGAGAATGTGGCCTCCAGTTCCTGTACAGCCACTCACAGAGTAGGCAGGAGGGTTAGAAAGCCAAAAACCAGGGGCTTTGCCTTGTCCTGCCTTTCGCTGGGGTCTTCTGTAAGGTGGTGGCTGCGAGAGACCATTGCAAACTGCACTTTGCTTTCTGTGGCTGCCTGCCCAGAGGTCACACTTAGCAAATGTGGGCAAAGAGGCGGGACGCAGGCTTTTCCAGCTCTGCCAGGGCAGGCATTGGCATAGAAAAGGATCAATACTCTGGTTCCTCACAAGAAAATAGCTGTGGGAGATACAGCCCAGTGACTGACGCAAGCATCAGTGGAAAGCTTATTTTTCAGGGGATGTCTTTCAGCCTGACACCACTGAGATGACAGGGTCTGTGCACCCATACCAGGACATTTGGCTGGTGTTTCTGGCTGGTCCAAGAAACCCACATGTGACGCCTGGATGTGTCACTGAGGTTTATTTTCACAAGGATGTGCTGATCAGATACAAAGGGCAGAACATTGCTCATAAATGAAATGCAGCCTGCAGCTAAGACCCTAATGAGCCACAGCTGGCTGCTAGTCTGAAGGGCTGGTATGTGCACTAATTACATCATGATGAAGCATCTTTGCTGACATGTCACCACACTGCTTTCAGTACACAGAGCACAACTAGCCAAGTCTAAGTACAGGAAAAAATGAGTCTGCTAACTCCCTAATTCATCAGAATAAAGTAAGTGGCAGGAGCACAAGTTGCTGTCACAATACACAGAGATATGCCTGAGCTCCAGCCTTCTAATTGGCTGATGAACTGGGGCAGCTAGGACTAAGTAGACCCAAGAACCCACTGCTGGGGAAAAGGATAGAGGGCAGCAATTATCCCATGTGCTGAGGCAGTGACTCACGGAAAAATGTCCCCAGTGACCCTGCCTTTGACAGGTGTGGCTATGTGCCAGTCTCCCAGTCAAACCTAATCTTCCATCCTATCACAACTTGATGGTCTTGCCCCTCCTTTTGTTTTTCTCATAAATTAATGCAGGGCCTGAACTGCTATATCTGCAGAGAGCTAAAAAAAGGTAGTGGTCCAGAAAAGCTGCTGCTATGAAACCTAGTGCCAGTTATACTGGAGCACCATCTACTGTCTACTAAATATCTATTAACACATGTTGTTTAAGAACCTCTCTTGTACTCACACCAAGAACTATCTCTGACCACCTTCCTCTGATCTGAATTTTCTGCTGGCCTCATGGATTTTGTCTGTGGTGTAAAGTACGTCCATCTTCTGAGAGCAGGCACATGTGCTTGTGTGTGTCTGTGATGGAGGACTTGGAGAAAGCAAGATAGAGAAGACCCTGAGTGTGCATAATCTGCAGGGTACGAAGATGGACAGGACTGGTGTAAGGCAACCCTGGCATCAGACACAATAGGTGAGGCTCCACATCTACAACAATAGTGGCACTCACATCTCACCCAGCCTGAGTAATGTAAAAGCAAAAGTTTTCCACACACCAACGAGAAACATAAGGATTAGTTCTCCTACCCTTCCTGCAGGGCAATGAGGATGCAAAACAGGGAGCAAAAGAAAAACTTTTGGACCAGTATTTCAGACTTTTCACAAGTTCAGGCAACCATTGTTACTTCAATCAGACTAGTTGCATCCATTAAAACTGTTGCACTAATTATAGCGGTACTTTCAAGACTTTTGGCAACGACAGTGGCAGGAGTTTAAGAATGTGAAACAAAATTTTGATGTAAAGTCCCAGGACCTCTGGTCCTAAACTGGGCCTGTAATGCTTACATTGATTACAGGAAAGTTGGCAGGGGATAAAATGAGGATATGGTGAGAGAAGAAAAAGAGAAACAAAGGTGGCTGTGGCTAATGGAGGTAGAAAGCAACAGTTAAAATGAGATAAAAGGACTAAAAAGAGAAAAAAAGTAGATTAATGAAACAATTACTACACAATGCAGAGAAAAGTGTTGAGAGATCTACAGCTACAAGAGCGGGGTAGAAGGCTGATTAGAGAGAAAAAACTAAGGAAGAAGATAAAGTATGAGGGAGAAAAATAAACAATGAATGTGGAAAATGTATTAGAAGAACAAATGCAAAGAGAAGAACTTCATTTGTATGACATACCAAATGGACAGCAAGTATTTAACAACAAAGTATTCTGCTACTCCATTGGGTCAGAAATGTACATGTAAATGTGAAAATTCAGCTAGAATGACAAATAAAAGGTTTACTGTGTCAATCATATATTTCACTGTCTGCTTTAGCCACCTTAAGTTAAAAAAAAACAAACAAACCATTTTGTTCTTGGGCCTTCCTGAAGCTTTGTTTAAAACAAAGTTGCACCTGCAAATGTGAAGTTGTAAATAACTCTGGTTTTCATTGTGTGGTATTGCAGTATGATGTTTCTGGTAGATCTCTAAAACATTTTCTGTAAAATCTACCATCAATGGAAATGTTGTTGTTCAAGTCTGGAAGCAGGAGTTGAGCAATGGGCAGATTTATTTTCCAACTGTTTTTAAGAGACAAAAGTTCCTGACCGTCTCCCGGCCCTGAAGAGCAGCTCTGCGTGTACTCTGTGGGACTGTAACTACTGTTTGCCATTCAAAATGTTTAAGCTGTTCTTACAAACAATTTCTATTTACTTATGTGAAACACTTGGTCACTGTTGAAATAAGCGAGGGTTTTATCATGGCCTTCTGTGGATCTGTCCCTTTGAGTGGATTCGGAGAACAAGATGAGATAAACTCACTGTAGAAGTAAGCCGAATCACGCAGCCAGTCTCCAAGATTTCCCAAACAAAAAAAAAAGTGTTTACAAGTTTCTTGGAAAAAATAAGGCAATTTGCTGCACTTCCCTTTCCCCTCCCTAAAGATCTTCCTCTCAAATGCCATCAATAGCCTGTAATAACCTGTGCCTTTTGGATGCTGGTCCCGAAATGTCACAGGAATTTCTTGGGCTGTCTCTGAACGTGCTGACAGCAGACAGGAACTGGAGAGGTAGAGGGTGGCTGCGGGAAGCTGAGGGTCAGGACAGAAAGCCTGAGCTCTCTGTGTCAGACAGAGGCACAAGAGAAATGCAGCTATTTAGCATTAATTTAGCATGGCTCAGAGCCCCTACTGGGAAACACTGATTTCAGAGCTATGTGGTACTTGACACAGTTTTTTCCTAAATGTATTTTGTCATGCTGTAAATGTAATCTGTTTAGTTTGGAAATATAACTGTACTGAGTAATCTTTCAAGGAAATGCAATGGGTTTTCTAGCTTTGGAAACTTGTTTTCTGTTCCATTAAAGAAAGCAATTTTTAAATCTCTGACCATGTTTCGGGTTCTCTCTTACTCTCTTTAAAATACCGATGCTGCACCTCCTCAGAGAGTCCTTTGGTGTGTAAAGTACCAACAGAAAATAATCTTACCAGACAAAGCATGTGGAGGTTTAGACAAGATCTGTTTGGGGGCTTAACTGATTGTCAGCAGCAGCAGCGACACAAACTGCAAAACCTCTTTCGTCAAAAGGTCGCTGGGTTTAGTGACGAGAACGTCACTCTCTTCTTCAGCTGCCCTCGCACTCTGCTCTAATACATACTGTTGTAGATAGATGTTGGCTTCTGCAGATAACACACACAAAACAGAGAAATTACTGACATTTTATTTATTAATAATTCTGTTATTCAAGGCAAACCGCATGCAATTTCAGCTGCTCTGGGCCAAGACACAGCATCAAAAATAAGTCTTGTATCAAAAAAAAGTTTTGGGATGATAGAATGCATGAACCAGATAATCTTCTTCCAGCATGAATATGATCAACTTATATATCTGATGGGCATGATTTCATAGACACAAATGACACAAAAAATAATTTGGAAATACTGTAGTTTTCCAACTAGTAAACTAGGAAACTTAATTTTAAAATGGATATAACCAAATGCTTAGCTAGCTACAAATCATTCTGTTTGCAATTCTGAGAACTGATTTTGACTTTTAGTCCAATCATATGGTATGAAGAGTACAACGTGAAACTTGTAATCATGTAAAGTTGAGGCATTTTTCTCAGCCTGGCCTTGTTGTGCTCAGGGCTATGATATTACAAAAGTAGTGGTTTAATCTTGCAATCTCATGCTCTTGGTAACACTTATGATTATAATTATGAAGTCTGATTAAGTGACAAAGACAAGATTTCTAGGTGGCATAAAATATTTTTTTTTTTTTTAATGCAAAATGCAGTAGTTATATTGCTTTCTACTGCATGGTTCTGATGTTTGCATTCTCACCTTCCACATGGATAAACTCAAGTACTTGCAGAGTTTGGTGCTCAATGTGACGATGCGAGATCGATGTCTTTGTTAAAGAAGTGGAGCCCGAGCTACTGAAATCCCAAAATACACACTGTGTAATTAGCAGTGCTTGCTCAGTGTGCTTCAGCAGGGACTTGACATGGTGGGCAGGCCCAGATTGCAACGAGGTGATCAGATATCCCCTCAGAGGTGGCCGTGGCAAGAGCCTCACTACAAAGACATGTGGCTATTTTCTCATCTCTCCCCAAGGGCATTGTGGGTACAGGGGCAGGAGGAGCTGGCGTTGGTGCTCCTTTCCCTGTGCTCTCCCCACAGCAGTTGGTGGGAACTGCAGAGGCAGATGAGTGCGTGGAGCTGAGGGGTGGTTAGGCAGATGATCTGTCTCACATACTTACAATGCAAGAAGGCGTCTGGGGACAGCCAGTTTGCTCCCATGGAGAGACTGCATGTACTAAGCTAGAGATCAATGCAAGCTTCACCTCAAAAATTCTCAGTGAGGTTGGGTTTGTCTTAGCACGTTAATCTCCTTCCCGTTGTTCTCATGAACATCTGACAGCAGTCTGCCTCTGTTTTCATGACATAGGTCACAGTCCATGTCATGAGGAGACAAGTATAGGGCACAGTACAAAAATGGTCTTTCAGTTACTCTTCAGGAAGATTATGTTTGTTGTGTGAGTTTCTCAGCTCTCATAGGAAATTGCTGAGGTTTGTTTTTTTTTTTACGAGCACATCTGCTTAGCATCTGAATTTCTAAATAACTTAAACTTAAATAAAGCACAGGGTTAACCCATGTGACACTGTAAATCTGTGGGTCCTTAGGAACTGAATTTTTAATTGCTTTATCTGTTCTGCACTACAACAACTATTTCCATACAATGCTTTATATATGATCTGAAAACACAAGAATGCGGAACTGAGATCAGCATAAGCTGCAGCTTCATACCTCTCTGGCAACTGTACTTCAAAACTGTTAGCTTTACAGAGACTTCTTCACCAGCTGAAGGGAATAGAAATGACCTTAGAAAAGATGCAAGTATTGATTCCTTGGGATACGCATGTACTGGTGACACAAACTCCAGGCAGGTTTGCAGGTAGCACTAATGCCATTACTGCTGTTTGGACTGTGACAATTATGTGTCGGATTGTGGCCATGCAAACCCAAGGATGCTGTTGGCCCTGCATCCAAGTGCTGTTGTGGGTGCTCCCTGACCCTCCATGGGGGTGACAGCCACCCAGCCCCAGGCTCATGTCCCACAGAGAGGCCACAGCGTAGTCCAGCCCCTCCTTGCCGTGTCACCCAGGGCTGGGGTGGGCCTCCCCGGCAGGCAGCTGCGATGTAGTCAGTGATTTTTAATTGAATGCATGGGCAAAAATGCATTGAATAACCCAATAAACGACCTGTTCTTAAACCTGAGGACTGGCTTATTTTTAATGCATCAGTAACGTCATTTCCATGTAGGTTTCTTAGGTACTTCTTCGTTATGATGAGCATATGAGATTTCAGACTCTAGCTGATATAAACCAAGGCGCCTTCACTTATACTGTGAAGCTTCCATGACAATATGCACTAATGGAAAATTTGGGCCAACGAATGTGGAGGAAATAGCAGTGCACTAAAATGCATGCGCCTTTCAAAGAGTCACTGGTTTGACTTATTTTCCGATTGTTGCCAAGAGTGCCTGTTAACTCCTACCCAAGAAAGTGCTAAGAGAATTTGTTTCACCACTTTTTTGAGACTGCCAGTTTCGCAGGGAATAATTACCACTGGTAAGCAGCAACTGTCCCCCTTGACATGTTGCTAGGACTCAAGCCCATGACATGCTTCCTTGGTTTCTGATGCCAGACTTCACGACTTAAAACTTCGTGATAATTCTAGCATCAGCTATACATAATAAAATAGCTGATACCTCAGAGCTGACTGGGTAAAACTTCTCTCTCACAAATGCAGTAGCAGACTGAGCAAAATTCTCACTGAGAAGCGTCAGTGAAGATGAGAATTTTGCATGCCAATCTATGAAGTTTAATTTTGGACCAGTTACAGATATCATAAAGTAGCATCTCCATTGTTAAAAGCAATGAGAAAAATGCATCTTAAAAAAAAAAGAACAAAAAGCAAAATCTCAGCTTGTGTGCAGACTTGGAAAAACCCCAAGAAGCAAATTACTCAATCCTTGTGTCCACAGTCTGAATACACCACAAAATGCTGTGATGGAAACAACTTCCTGTTACTGTGTTCTTTTCTGTATGTACACACGTAGAATGAAGAAAGATTGATTTTAGAATTTTATAGCAGCCCTTTCCAGGCACAACTATACTATAACAACACTATGTTGTTGTTACTCACGTGACAATGTTCTCTGAGCAGGAAATTCTGACATAATAGCTCTAATGTTGATTCCTCTATCTACTACTGCTACTTGTGTACACCTTGGTTCTGATTTTTATCTTGGAGGTTGTGTTGACATTCAACAAACAAAACAAAATACATGTACTTACCCATTGGCTTTACACTCTGATATGTAAAGTCCAGATTAATGCTCTCTAGATTCAACCACAAAAAGACATGTCTCTAAGTGCATCATTTTTGGTCAAACCCTAATGATTCTTTTCTATACAGAAAACACTATCTACCACATAGTCTAGATAGTGTGTTAGGGGATACAAGCACCTTGCACTTGCTTTGGGTTTTTATGTGGGAACAGATGTCTTAATGAGCATTTGTCCAGAGTTTCTGGGCCAGCAGCAGCCTCTGAGATGGTGCTTCAGTCCATGGGGTGCACCAGTAGCTGCTGGGTCTCCTCTCACCCCATGGGGGTTGTGCGTACTCTATTTGCCCTCTATACTCCAGACAAACATTCAGCCACCCTCTCTATCTATTGGGATCCCCATTAGATCCAGTTTTCCTTTTTCTTTCCCTTCTCCCTATCTCCTGGGTCCTGCTTCGACAGGGAGTTACCCTATAGTCATCTGAGCTTTTATCCCTCTGCGTATTGAGCAAATGGCTATAAACAGCAGTCCAGCCCTCAGAGAGGCTCACTTTGCTCTAAAAGAAGAAATATGATAAAGTATCTCTGCAGATGTTCTCACTGCAGCCAGGAGACATCAGGCCATGCTCTTTAAGATCATTGTCTAGCCTGGCTGGATCTGTCACCTTTGGATTTTTATATACACTCATCTTTTTAAAAACATTTGTCTTTGGAAGGTTGTCCAGATCCCTGTCCAACAGCTGGCACTTTGCAGCAGCAGCTGCCAAAGGCCTCAAGCCCGCTAAATAATTTTTAAATATTCCCATGCAGGACTGTTGCTTTGTTTGAACTTTTTAGCTGATTCAGCACTGCAGCCATGGAAAGGCTGATTAATGGTTTGCTTATTTTACAGACTAGCAGTCCGCAAACCAATTGCCTGCTAATATTTCCCTGATGAGCTGAGGCCTATTTCTGTGTTGCAGTAGGTTGCTGAGAAATTAAACTTGTACATTCCCAGACTGTTTGTGATTATGGTGACAACTACATGAAATAGAGTGCCTATTATCATATTTAAACTTAGGATGTAGCCTTGTTTATTTACCTTATGTCGTAAAGTTGACTGAAAAATTCTGCAGCATTTCATTTTAGGATGAAAGCAATTTTGGAATGAAATGAATGAAAAAAAGAGATCCTTTCATTTAAGAAACACAAGGTAAAATGTGAGAGGGAAAAAAAAAGATGTTAAAAAGCTATATATTATTTGATTGACATAAGCTGCTATTACAGTTTGTACAGCAAAATAATAATAATAAAAAATTATTAACTTCTTTTAATTCAGCACTATTAAAAAGCTCTGTTTCTGCTTTCCAGATTTTTTAAATCCATTGTCTTCTGTTGGGTCATTTGATGCACAAGTGCAGACTGACCTGTACTACAGAATAAGATTACAGAAGGGTTTAAAGTTCATTCTAAGGAATGAGATAAAGACATTGTAAAAATCAAGAGGTTTTGCTTTTTTTTTTTATCTCTTACAGTGCTGAAAATGAAAGGTATTATTCCTGCTAATATTAGAAGAGAACATTTCAGACAAAAGCACATTTTGCTCGAGGAATGTGCATTAATTTGCTCAAACACTTTTGTCTGAAGATTTTATGTTGCCTATTATCTCCTACAGATGATGTTTCAGGAGTCACCTTACTTAAACATAACAATGGAGGAAAAAAACATTGTTCACCTTTATCCCCATCTGATTACTAAAGAGCATTTGATAGCTCTGTATGTTCTCTTCTAGTATACTGACTTTACTTGAGCTTGAAAATTATATATTAGTCCAAGTGTTTGCAGGGCTTGAAAACAAATGTTTAACTTTCTCTTAGTAATTGCAAAGACAAAAGCAGTAATGCAATTTTAAACCCAAATGGGAAGGATAGAAGGAGGGAGTATCTCTCATTATTACCAGTTCTTTTTTTTAAGTTTGCAGATTCCCTTACCTTTAAAGAACTTAGAATTTCTTAGAAGTTAACAGAAATGTCCAAGTTCTATTTTAAATGCATTTGTAGCTCAAAAGGGCTAGGAGGCTGGATTTTTTTTTTTTTTAAGAATATCAAACATCTAGGCAGTATATACAGCATGTGCCTCCTGAAACTGTCATTTCAGAGGACAGGAATGAAAAAGGCTACAAATCTCTCTTAAAGCCTAACAGGTTAGTTTTTAGCCATATTTAAAATGTTCACAAAGCCCTGATTACCCAAAAAATCACTAGTGGAATCCTTAGGCTGCTGCCAGTATCATTACCTCTCTCCCTCCCTCTCTCCCTCATATTCGGAGGAACAGTGGGCTCAAAATACAAAAAAGTCAAACTCTGACAAAAACTTTCTCTTTCTGCAGACTCAGGGTCACTGCTGCAACTGGAACGAAGTTGCACCACTGAAATCGGGAAGAGATGAGATGAGATGAGATGAGATGAGATGAGATGAGATGAGATGAGATGACATGACATGACATGACATGACATGACATGACATGACATGACATGACATGACATGACACGACACGGCACGACACGACACGACACGACATGAGAGACCAGCATGTTCCTCACAGCAGCCACAGCGACCCGGTAGACTTCGCTGTCCTTTTTCTCTGAGGAATGCATATTGGTTTTGCCGTTGAGCTCTTCTGTTCACACCTCAGAACAGTGACGCAATACATATAGATCTGATCTGCAGTCTTGAAAGGATGACAGCATTATGGTTTAATGCTCTGTGTTTTCATTTAGAATTTTTTTTCCAGACTGTGTCCTGAAAAGGGATACCTCTCTGTAATGCATTTTTGTTAAAGCTGACGAATTCAATAATTCCATTTATTTCAGTGCTGAGTGCAGGAACATCCTGACAAGGTATTGACTGCCATCAGCTATTTCTGTAAACTTCAGGGAACTGAGGATACTCAGTACTTTGAAGAAGGAGGTTCATCACCACAGCAGGGCCAGGATGAGCCCCATGTTGAAATCCAAGGAAATCTCAATTATATCAGACCCATTGATTCCTAGCCATAGAAGAATCATTGAGCCACTGAAATGCCATTTGCCTTTGACAGAAACCTCTCAGTTGTGCTCAAAACTAGTATAGAGCACAAGGCTGACAGAACAGTTGTTGACAGAATATCTGATTTTTCATAGGAGAAAAATCACCATAGGCTCCTCAGTTCTCAGTCACCTTAGGGAGGAAAGGGGATGGCTTTGATTTTAAAAAGCACATCTAAACCTCACATCTCCTCATTCCTAAATACCCCTTTTAAGTACTTATTTATCCAGTTAAACATGAAGTAACTTTCTATGATTCTTCCCCACTGCTGGGGATACACATTTCTGCTCATATAAGCACTTGGATGTACAACATATTAAAGTCCATAGTTCCCATTAATTACACGAGTTGCTTCCCTCTATTTAGCAGCCTGATGGTATAAACACTGCCTGTAATCCTTCACTTGCATGAGTCTAGATTTACCTGTGCCTACATGCAGCTTAGGTGAATAAAGCGTGTGCAAAAATGACCAAGCTCTGCTACTGTTTCCTCAGCCCAGAAACAGATATGCTGAAATCTGGACGCGCCAAGACTGTGTCATGTGAAAGGCCTCTGTGCAGCACCACTTGGGAGCTAAAGGACAGAAAACCAAGGTGTTATCTGGGATAATTACAACTGAAGCAGGCATGAACTGTAAAAAGACACCCCTTCCCCAAGAAAAAAAAGAAAAAGACTGTCAAGCAGATTGATTTCCAAAAGTTTACAATTTCCAGGACTTCAGCTTCTCTGAAGTGCCAGAAAACCAGAAACTGGGGAAAATTGGGACATTCTGACCATCAAAACCCTCTGGAATTGTTAGCTAACAGTTCCCAGAGAAATAGATGATTCACTTATCAGCTGTCATCTGCTATACGACCCCACCACCACCACAGCCCTCAAGAAATGAGCAAGTTAGTAATAAATCCTGTACTCTAAACAGGAAATGATTCTTCAGCAGGGGATGTCTAAAAAAGAAACAAGCTGCTGTCTCTCAAATGGCACGTAGTGAAATGACTGTACTCCTCACTCACCCCTGGAGAAGTTTTATGGCTGGACTCTGCTGACTTACTGCTGTTACCAGATCTATTGGGGCAGGGGCAGGTTGTGAAGATAAGGTTATACAAGAGAGATGGAGATGCGACTGTTTGTTTAGATTTGGACTCTGGGGTGTGAAGGGAAACCTCGGGAGCACTGACCTTGTTGCTTCAGAGATTTTTTTTTGCCTCACTATAGTTCCTGGCAGCCTACTGCATGCCTCTCTCCCTCTGATGCACTGAGGGACAGCAGCCCAGCCATATGGGGCAAAGGGGACGACTACTCTTAGGTCAACAGAAACCAAAGCAACTTAGAAAAAGCTCCTTTCTCTGCCTACGGCTCTGAAAACTTCATGCTTTCCTGACATCGAGATTACAGGAAAACAGAAAAGATGTAATGATACTGTCAATAGGATAAATGAACACTAACAACGAAAGGCAAGGTAGAGGATAGAGAAAATAATTTGATTATGTGATGAATAATGTCTCTGCAAATAATAGGGCTCTGCTGTC
Source organism: Tetrax tetrax (assembly GCA_009806455.1). NCBI lineage: Eukaryota > Metazoa > Chordata > Aves > Otidiformes > Otididae > Tetrax > Tetrax tetrax. Next base: position 604,554 of record WHYT01017280.1, read on the forward strand.
AATTAGCAAGGCCAGAGCTGGAGTGAAGCAGAGTAGTTACCTTGCTTGTAAATAATGATGGCAAAATGTTTTAAGGTGGTCTGCAGGGATGGGGCTTTTCTGTCCTCGCACTATGTTCCCTCTGGGAATGAGGGCATCAGTATTGTATTGGCTTTAGACAATGGGAAATATATTCTGCTGATCTTGTTTAGAGCTCATCCTCTGTTAGGGACTTGTCAATCATCCTAGCAGTTAGATGGTATTATTATGCCATACCTATGTGGGACCTACTGAACCTTTTCCTGCGCAGTAGCTTACAAGTAAAGTCTTAAAGTTGTGCTTGTGTCTTACCACAGTTTGATAATATTAAGGAAATCTAAAACGCAGATGACAACATATTAGCAGTAGCCATTTAGTTCAAATACTTTTAGGCATTGGTGACATGTGAATACACTTCTTTTTTAAAAAGCCTAATTCTCTCATTCAAAAAAACCCCAACAAACAGAACAACCAACCTAAGACCTATTTTCAGAATTGACAAAATACCAGTTTGTAACTGCATCTTTAACCTGTTAGGAAGGTCTTGGAATAAATCACATCACAGCCAAGCAAGTCAAAGTCATAAGTAAGACACAGAGCTTTTTGAGAAAGAAGCTGATTAATAATGAGAACAAACCACTGCACAACGTGATGGATTATTCATTTCCAGGAGTTCACAGTCAAACTTGTGTTCAACCCAAAATATATGATTTAATTGAATATAAGCTGACAGAAAGAGTTGATGAAATACCACAGCCTGTGTTAAAAAAAATAGCAGGCTTATGGTTCCTTATGGCCTGCAAATCTGTAGTGGGGCACAATATTAGAGGATACTAGTTTCATTTAAATACCATGTAACTACCAACCCTGTTTCAGCTACCTTTCCTGCCAGTGGTACAGGACTGACCTAGCATCTTCTGCATACTACAGCATTTTGTGATAGAGATTCTCCCCCAAAAATTGTAAACAGCAATGCTTCATCTTTTTTTTTTTGTTTGTTTTAATCCTTCTAGCTTCTGTTTTTCTCTTTTATCTTACTGCATTTCAACATACCTTTAGACTTCTGTTAACTTCATTGCTTTTTCTCTCACATTTCCCTATGTTAAAATTTCTTAGGTTCAAAGTTTTTGCCCAGCCCATCCAAAAAAGACAGGCTAAGAGCAAGGTTCCAATCCTGGATTTTGATTTCTTTTCAAAATTGGTAGAATTATGAGTTTGGGAGTGTTACTCCCTATCTTTCTCTTGTGATAGTGTCAGTAGCAATAAAATTTTCTGACTGAGTTTAGGAGTCTTTAATCTGAATCCACTTACCCATCTCGTTGCATCGCTTGTATGAGAAAAAAAACCTAGACAATTCCCCAGGTGACCCATTCTGCAGAGAGCAGAATTGAGTCCTGAAAGAGTAAACATTTCAATGGGGATTCCTTTTCATTCGTTTTCCAATACTGCCTCTTTGTCTCAATCCGAAAAAAAAAATCCATAAACTCCTGCATAAATTCTGATCAGTTGCTCCTTGTAGTGCTTGTATCTCATCTTGTGGGAAAATAATTTGTGGTTTTGGGTTTGAGTAGAAGCTTTCTGATATGTGTTTTCAAGATGAGATTTTTTAAGACACACACACACACTTCTGCTTCATCACTTTGCCCCAACAATCCTGAAACAACCAGACTGTAGCTGATCAAAGCCTGTGATAAAACACTTCATGGAGGCAGGTGAGACAGATTAGAGACAACTGTTAACAGCTGTATGGGACTGCACAGGCAGCTCCATCTCTGACATTTCCTCTGCCTTTAATTTTAACATCACTCTTTTTCCAAGCAAGTTTGGAATTGCTTCAGTTTATGTGGCTTGCAGCTGAGCTATGCAAAACTTTCAATCTGAAATTCAACTTCATTACCTGCATTTGGATTTCATTACAGGCATGACCTGGAGCCATTGCTTGTACATTTTCCTAATTGCATAAATCACTTGAATGAGCTTCTACAATATACATTTCCCAACAGCACCATGAGAACCTCACAGTTTCTCATGAAGCCAATTGAGACAAAACACAATGGCTTTTGAGGAATGCTAAGGAAGGAGAAAAGAGATATGGGTACGGGAACTAATGAACAGCTTAATGAAGACATAGCAAGAAGTTCTCATCACATTTTATTGCAATATTTACATAGGCAGGGTAGTTTATGAATATAATTGAACAAACAGCAAAATTAAAAAAAAATAGTATAATTTTCACAGTGCAAATTAAATTAATTAACTCCACTTTCAGAAGGAGGACTGAAACAAAGATGGCAGGATACAAAGCTTGAATTAGACGTTTATAACAGATTAGAAAAAAATAATCACAGTTTTGAAAGGGACGGAAGCTCTTCTGATTTAAGACATAAGCAATCCTCGAACACGTGAAACTACAGAGCACCTTAGCATGGTGACAGCTTACTATTAAATCATGGGTTGGTGATTTTCCAGAGTTGTTTTCCAGTTTGTAATTTTCATTTCCAAGTTTGAAGTAAGGTTCAAAAAATAGTGAAAATCTCTCTGTGTCCTTTGAGACATATGATCAGCTGCCAGTGTCTGCCTTGGATCCCTACTGCACAGTCTCTCCTTTTGGAGGAACTGATAATAGCTGCTTTACTTCAACAAAAAGGACCACTGCTGGAAACTAGCACAGCATAGGTTATTTTTCTAGGAGGTCTGGATATTCAGTTGGACAGCTAAATTCCATAGGACTAAATGAAACAGATACCCACAAACTGTTTAGCACCTATTTACAGGAAGCCCAAATCTACTGAAAGTAAGAGAGATATGACAGAAAAATGTGTATTTTCCAAAGCCAAGGAGAACATGATCTGTCCTTATCAAAGGCCATTGCCAGTCTCAGAGCTGTACCTCAAATATATGTGCTTTCAGCCTATTTCAGCACAGAAAAACAAATGTCTGTGCTCTGAATTTTTTCCTCTCTGGCCTCTCAGTGCAGCAACTAGCTGCAGAGAGGCTGATATTGAGAGATGGTGGCCATGCCGTCACGGTATTTCAGATTTCCTCATCTTTGCAGGGTCTCCCCAGTGTTCTGCAGCAGCAGAAATGATACAAGCAGGGCTGGTCTCACACAGGCACAACTCCCTTCTGTGTTAACTAGCTTTGCTGAGAGCAGCTGTTGAATACAAGACTTGACACTGACTCAGGACACACAGCTGCCATTGACCACTGATAAGGGCTCAGGAACACAGGTAGAGCCACAAACGCAGAAGTGAAAACAGAAGTGGGTTTGCTGGAATTCTTTAGGGACTGCTAGATGTGAACAGAATTCCCTTCCCTCAAGCAAGTGAATGGGGGGCAATCAACATATCAATACCTTCAAATAGTGCTTCCTAGAAATCAAACTTTGTAAATGTTAACTGGTGTGGGGTAACTAGAATGACTAGTGACTTTGCGGTTAGCACACACCGGCAAGCCTAACTTGCAGGAAATCTCTATAAGATATTACTATGGATGCAAGTTGACATAAAAATGACAAAGTGACTGTGTTTCATTAGTTTTCACACAATTGTTAAGATTCAAAGACCAGTTTCCTTCATCACTAGATCTATGACTGAAATGTGGTTATCTTTTAAACAGATATCTTTACCCAGAAGGCAGCAGATGTGTATAAGGAACAGAGGCAGATCCCATTAGTGACAAAATGTAATATCACTTAACGGAAAAAGTAACTTTCATCAAGTAGAGCCCTTAATTGCTGTAACTATAAAATCCAGATTCCAGAAAAGTAAAACCTTCTACTGAATTCTTTTGAAATTTAATGTAAAGACAAATAAAGAAAACAACATCAGATGCACTACACCAATATTTCATGTAGGGGGTTTTCTGTGTTTTCTTCTTAGTCATCTTGGATCTCATCCTTTGGGAAACCATCTTTAATCTGGACTCCTGCTCTTCCCTCTAGTCTTCTGAATTTAGCTCTCTGTCTGGTTTTTTTTTTTTGGCACAGTCGCACAGAGTGGATATCCAGTAATGCTGGGGCTTGAATAGAAATTTTGATATTCTTTAGGAACTAAAACAGGCAAATGACATCACCTATTCCCAATTGTCATTACTGGAAGAGCCATAATACATTTTCCAGCAAGGACATCTTTGACATAGGTAGTTTAAGCTTTCTGTAAATTGAAGAAAGAAACACCTTAGACACAGAAAGACAGTATTTTACTCTTTGTTCTCCTGTCTAGTTTGCTGAATTAAACTGTGTGAGGTTTGCTGGGTTTGGGGTAACTTTCATCTTTTCAGCCTCTGGGTGATCTGCAGAGAAGAGAAGAGAAACACCATCCTGAATCAAAGGTCACCTTGTAATTCTTGTAAATAGACCAAAGGACTGCAAAGTAAAGTTGACAGGTAGTCTTCCTGTGGCTGAAGATATGATACTCTAACATAAAAAATAAGTGAGAAAGCACAAAAATTTAGCTTTAATCCTGCCTAACAAGGTATAATGAATTCAGTTTTGTGCAAAGCTATTTGTGATGGCAGAATGTCTGTATCATATACTAAAATGTATAATTTCAAAGGTAGCCACAACTTTATTAGAAAATACACTTACAGAGGTGAGGCTTATATGGTGAGGTAGTACCCTTTTTAAAATCGTTATGATGGTCTAAACTATCAATCAGACAGATTAGTGGCAAAATTGTATCAAGAATAATAGTTGATCTTATACAAACCCATGTCCTCCTAGAGATCTTCTTTCTCTCACATGGTCAGACCATTGCTGTTACCACAATACTACCAAAAAAATTTTATTCAAAGAGGATAAAAACCAAAAGACAGTTTGAGGATAATGCTGAAAGAGAATCAAGAGCATTTGCTGTACTGTAACCCAGACAGCATCCCAAAGCAAAAAACAGATTGTCCTAATCCAACACATATATATTCATCTACATTTTAACATGTACATTATTGCCAAATTACTGGCAATTACGTGGCGTAATTACAAATTATTGCCACATTCAAGGGCCCAAGAGTTGTTAGGTATTAATCAAAACTGGCCAATTTTTCACACAGACCATGAGCCAGAAAGAGAAAGAATGATTACAGGTGCTGAGCCGAAGACACCAAGGGAAAGGGACAAGATCCTTGACTTTCACTGGTTCAGTTTCAGAGGTGACCCTTAGCACCTGACCCCAAGTGGAGATCTGACAGCAGAATTAGAAAATAATTTTTCTGAGGAGGAAATCTGGGGGAGTTGGGTAGCTGTTAAGGTGAATCAGCCCTTCAGATGGTATGAAAAGGCTCCTGGAAACCCTGAGGTCTCCTGCAGATGCACAGTGACAGCAGTGTGTTTGAGGCTGCTCGCACTGCTGTTTCGTCTGTCCTGCAGCCCCTTCACACAGGTTGCATGTGGGATGGTTGGATTTCAGTCTTTAAATTTAAATATACGAGGGCAGATATGAAGAGCATGAGATTTATTTGCCCTGCTTGCCAGAGCAGCTCACCTTTAGTAAGACAATGTTTTCCAAGCCAGTATCATTCCAAATCTGTTGCCCATTTTACTTAGGTTTTATAAGATTACAGTCTCCTGAATAGAGTCTGTCCCTCTGTTTCTCTTATTTTTTCAATGGTTGTTGCAAAGTTATCTCATTTCAAGAGACAATGTCCTCTGAAATATGCTGGTATGCCATGCTTCATCTTTTTGTAGATAAAGTTGATTTGAAAATCCATGGTGGTTAAAGTTGTTTCTGTCCTATACTCTTAGACTACTGAAATACCTTTAGGAGAAAAAGTGGACTCACAAAGATATTTTAGCACCCCAAACCATTCCATCACAGTAAATTAAAAAAAAAAAAAAAATCCTGTGGTGTTCAACTGTTATTCCTGCAGTAGTTTTCAAACTGACTATTAAATACACTCTTCTGTAGGTATTTTTTACCTAAATCTTGTTGATTTTAATATGCACTCTATTTTGAGGTAAGGGGCAGTTTATAATACATCAGTGTAATGTATTGCAAATATTTAAGGTATTTTAGGAAGTGACCTTCTGTTGCTTAATCCTGACCATCAGCAATTTCTCCATCATTGAGAGAGGAACTCTTAGTATTCAAATAAATCACGAATATATGTGTTTGGTATATGTGTAAGTGGCCTGGAGAAACATAATACTTAATCTGATAAGCCTGGGTCGAAATTTTCCTGACCTGTAGCAGGTACTTTAGGGGTTCCCTCATTTGCACAGGCTTGACATCCAATGTATGTTGAAGCTTGGCTTTCTGTTCCCCTCCCAAGTTCTCCATTTCCTTTGGGCTGTAGAAGGCACAGCATGCCCATCTCCACCGGCTCTTCTTCTCCTACCACAACTGACCAGTGGAAACTTGAAGGCTTTCCCTCTGGCATGTGTTATGGAAAAAAATATTCAATTGCTCTGTTTCATTTTCCAGAGGCTCAGAGAGTTTGCAGAAGGCACCTACTGCTTTACATAAGAATAAATAAGGTGTACTTAAATATAGTGGGGTAGAACCTCAAGGCACGTGGAGAGGATCATGCAGGAGAGGGGAACCAGTGGTGGCAACCTGCAGCTGGAGCCACGGGGAGGATGGACCCTGTGGTGACCACCACAGCCAGTGCAGTGGGGTCTGTTCCAAACTCCTAGTTTGCTCTTCTCAAGAGGCATCCAAACCTCAGGAAACCAGGAAAGTAAGTGCAGCACTTGTACACAGAAAGAGGAAATACTTAAACACATCTAAAAGCACAGTTAAACAAATTAATGGGAATAATATTCTGAAGTAAAATTTATGCTTGTCTGAGTATTTCCATGACAGATTATCTCAGTTTTGCAGACCAAAGACCGAGGTTTTCTGTTTCAAATTTCATGTGGGCTTGATAATAAACCTACATCCTTTTTCCAGCTCGTACTACTGTCAGAAACAACAAAAGCTTAGCGATCAGAAAGGCTGGCACGCGTTGGTGGCAGACCATGAGAAAGGATGGGAGCCACATCTTGGCTGATTCTGCTGTGGGTAGCAATTTTTGTCACCATATTTCACAGATGGGACAGAGTGATTAGAAGCAGATAGGAGGAGGAACAAACAGAAGCCATTTTTACTCGACTGCTTCTGAAGATGATAACAAACAGGTCCGTAGGCCACTGAGACCCACAACCTCATTGCTCTGGGGAATATTTAACTAGTGGAAAAGATGAAGGAATTGGGTTCGGGTTCATTGATACAGTATTCTGGATTGAATACCAGCAATGTCACATACACCTCAGCTGTTCAAGATTTTTACTTTTATTTATTCATGTATCACCTTGTCCTTTTGCATTTGGACTTGTGTACTTGCGCGTGCCGAAAAATAGCTACAGAGTCAAGGGCTTGCCCCTGCTGTGGGGTTAAAAACAATTTGTCTTTAGTCTCATGGATTTACAGCATACTTCTATGTATTAAAATTCAATAGAAAGGTACTGCTTGTCTTTCACTTCCTGAGTACAGAAAGCCTTTTTAATATTTCATAAGAAAGAATTTTTTTATGAGAACAATAATTCACTGGAACAACCCATTCCAATGAATTCTATCATTCTATGAACCTTCTCAGGGATGTGGTGGAGGTTCCATTGCTGGAAGTTTTCAAGATGTGACTCAACAGGGTGCTGAGTAATCTCATCCAGGCTGCCTTTCCCAGGAAATGTTAGACCAGGCAATTTTTTGAGATTCCTCCCAATCTGGGCTATTCTGTGGTTCCATGATTTCTTTTTACCCAGTTGAAGAGATGTATGATCAGCTTAGGACTCTGAGAAACTGTCTGCTGTAGTAGCTTCTTTAAAAAATAGAATAATTTTAGGAAAAGCTGTTGGTCTACAGTTGCACAATATCACTCCTCACTTTCAAAAAAGTCATAGAATCATAGACTGGTTTGAGTCGGAAGGGACCTTTAAAGGTCATCTAGTCCAATCCCCCTGCAAGAAGCAGGGACGTCTACAACACAACCAAGCTGCTCACAGCCCTATCCAACCTGACCTTGAATGTTTCTAGGCACAGGGCATCCACCACCTCTCTGAGCAACCTGTTCCAGTGTTCCACCACCCTCATTGTACAAAAAAAAATTTTTCGTAATGTCTAGCCTGAATCTACCTCCCTTATTTTAAAGCCATTACCCCTCATCCTATCACAACAGGCCCTGATAAAGACTTTCTCCCTGCCTTTCCTGTACACACTCTTTAGGTTCTGGAAGGCCACTATAAGGTCTCCCTGGAGCCTTCTCTTCTCCAGGCTGAACAGCCCCAGCTCTCTCAGCCTGTCTTCATAGGAGAGGTGCTCCAGCCCTCTGATCATCTTTGTGGCCCTCCTCTGGACTCACTCCAGCAGGTCCACATCCTTCTTATGCTGGGGGCTGCAGAGCTGGACACAGTACTCCAGGTGGGTGGGGTCTCATGAGAGCAAAGTAGAGGGGCAGAATCACCACCCTCAACCTTATGGCCACACTTCTTTTGATGCAGCCCAAGATCTGGTTGGCTTTCTGGGCTGCAAGTGCACGTTGTCAGCTCATGTTGAGCTTCTCATCCATTAACACTCCCAAGTCCTTCTCCTCAGGGCTGCTCTCGATCCATTCTCCATCCAGCCTGTATTTGTGCCTGGGATTGCCCCGACCCATGTGCTGGACCTTGCCTTTGGCCTTGCTGAACTTCATGAGGTTCTCATGGACCCACCTCTCCAGACTGCCAAAGTCCATATTTCATAGTACATTACCGTTTCTCTCAGATCACTCTGCTTCATTTTTTATTTTGTTTTTGTTTACGAGGTTCATCGTTTTGCACTGTTCTAAGCATTCCCTGTTATATGCTGAAGAGAAAACAACTAATAAGCCTTTTCCTACATTATTAAAATACATTTGTTCTAGGTCTTAGGCCTTTGTGTGACACATACTTGAGCTTAAAGTCAATACAGGCTTACTTTTCTAGCATACTTTATGAGAAGTACTGACAATTCCCACTTTACATGACATACAGCCTCAGTACTCCTTGCAGTGTCCCTGGGATCCCTGGGATCCCTGGGATCTCAGTACTCCTTGCAGTGTCTACAGATGCGGGCTTTGTGAGGCCATGTCTGAAAAATACCATCTGCTTGTTGTTCTTCCCTCAGATGAGGAAATACTGCAAAAAATACTGTTCATTTTTCAGGTGACGGAAATGGGAACTAGAAAAAGAATAAGGTCACACTTTTTTTCTAAAAAGACATAATTTAATTCAGATATTTTCTAAACCCTTGCTGTCTGCAAAGTGGGAAAAGCAGCTCAGGCCTCAGCAAAGCTCAACAGGAACTATCATATGGGAACAGGTCTCACACTGCTACATCTAAAAGAAGAAGATCTATCTCCAGTTTAGATTCTGGGGCTTGTGGCAGTCACCTCTTTCACTGGTGACCTGGTGCCATCTTTTGCAAAAAGTATGTAAACCCGGTTGGAGCAGCCCTAGAAAACAGCTCCAGGAATGCCCATTTCCTTAATGGGTGCATCATTATAAAAAGTGTGTCAAGCCTTCACTCTCCTGGTTCTTTCTTCATCAGTTCAATGACATCCATTAGCAACTACTACATTCTCAGAGGTTTCTTCAAGTATCACCACATCTAAATCTCATTTATTCTGTTCATGAAATGCTGAGAGAACTTCTGCTATGATTAAAATCCTTGCTACTAAAAGGAGCAGCAACAGAGCTGTTTTCTGACCCTACACCCACAATGAGGTTTTACTCCCTTGTTTCTCACATTAAGGAAGTTAAGTCTTCTTACTGGGTCCTCGCTTGAGTAACCTTGTTTCCTTGTTTTGTTTGCTGTTGAGTTTAATTTACTCTATTTTTCATTAAGCTGATTCAGTTATTACCTACACTGTGAGTACCTGAGCGAAAAAAAAATACCTTTTGGCCATGATAAAAATAAATAAAACAAAAAACCCTGAAATGCTAATGTATCACCAAAGACATGCCAAATGACAAAAATTGCAGTAGCCATTTTTTTCTGGAATGGGTCCTGTTTTCACCACTCACACTACCACTTTAGATAGATCTGCTTAATACATAACATAGTGCTCCATCATTCTGGCTGAAATTACTGTACTTTACGTCCTGTGTTTCAATTCAGTTTTGCATATAAGCTGAACAAAGAGATCTCTTACCTCCTCTCCCATGTGCTTATTTACTCTGATTTTTCCTTGGCATGTTTAATGCAAAGGGCCTGTCCTAAAATGACAGGGGCATTTTCATCTAGACAGGAAAAAAAGTTTTCTCTTATTGAGGAGGGCAACTTTAGTGACATCATGATTTCCCGCATTACAGCTGCATTTCACTAGAAAAAAAAAAGAAAAAAAAATCAGCTCTCAAGGATTTAACACTCAGTCATCATCAAAGTTTTTACAGTGCTATTTTAAGGGCCCTATGAGAGCAAATCTCACAACACCTTTCCAAGATACATTGGCTGGCGAAGACAGCCAGCCGCGGAGGCAGGGAGCCACTCCTGGGGCCTCAGGCTGATAAGAGGCAGGGTCTCCAGACGCACCCACCTGCACAGCATGACCAGGAGCCCTGCTTATGAGTCCCACAGTCAGTGTGCCACCTTTATCTGATGATCTTGTCTTCACTGGAGCACTCTTCTTGTTCAGCAAATCCTTCCTTTGCTTCCTCTGAAGCCCTCCAGCTATTGTTTCATTGTGTGCCCAGAGCCGTGCAGCTCACACTCAATGTATGCACTCTTGTCTCACTTACCAACATATACATATGCATGCATATGCTTCTAGATATACAATTACATATATACCCCCCCACACACACACTTCTGCACCATAATGAACCTGATCCATTTTTTTGTGAATCTCTGCTTACATTCAGCAGCTTCCTCTTCCTGTTACACAAGTCAGAGCTGAGTTAGCATCGCCAAGGAAAATCTCCCAAGCTTCCACAAGCAAATGTCACCATTCAGAAAGCCCTGGCTTCATACCCTTCTCCATTGTCACTGCTTCAGTTCCTGCTAGCCCTGCCTGCACACTGCCAAAAGCTGGCATGCCTGGATGTGGGCCTAAAGAGATCCTAGCCCTCTTTTTGGTATTTTGCTGTCACCATTCTTAACCTATAAGGTATTTTACCTTGAACAAAGAGCTAGATTTAATAAAGTGTGCAGCATATGCATTCCGAGCAGAGCGTGGCTGGATTTTGTTGTGATAACACCTCAAATTAAAATTGACAAGTGCTCAGCCTCAGAACTGCTCAAGTCAACTGTGCTTGCTGTGAATGGGTTTGACATTTCCCAGAACACATGATGGGAGAAGCTTCTACAGGAAAAAGATAAGCATAGAAAAGATTAAAGACAGTTTCTATAGGCTGTGCTGGTGTTCAGGAATGACCGTGAGGGAGATGATAGATCAGCAGCCGGCAACTGGATTTCACGCATGTATGCCAATTCCCTTCACTTCTAAAGAATTAGATGAGATAGAGGCAATAGGAGCTGAAATGCAGGCACAACACTTAGTTACACCACATGGCCTTGTTTTCTTTGCTTATGGCTTTGCTATCCTTTCACCGTTTAGCTGAATTACCCCTTGCTGGTTTTCCAACTCAGGCTCAGGAATATGTAGATCTTTTTAAGACAAATTTCCTTCAAAGTAGTTTCATTACTTGGAAAAGAAAAGTTAGAGACCTGTGGCCATTTTATCAGGAACATGCCCTTTTCCATTTTTAGGTAAAACGTGATCAGTGTTTGTGCTACTGATGGCTGCACAATTATTGTTTGTGTACAGAGCGGGGATTTTACCAGGGTCACAAAGTGCAAATCCATGCCCCAGGCACTTTCTTGTCTCCTACAACAGCCAAATGCTTCTGAGTCCTTCCCATGGATTTTAAGGGTGCAGGAATCAATATAATTTACACTGTCCTTGGCTGTGCATCAACATACAGGGAACTCTTAGCATGTTATACAGGGATTAAATTAAGCACTATAGTATTAAACTAGGAGAAGAAAAATGCCCCTGCCAGGAATACCTTCATGGAAGTGAGCCTTTGTAGGCTACGAAGAGATACTTGACATTTCCAAGGACAGTATGACATACATGTTCTTGCAGTGAGGAGGGAATAAAAGAGCAGTTCAGGTGAAATCTTATGTATTTTCCACTTTCAAAATTTATATTCCAATCCCAGACAAAAGCTATGGGAAAATCAAGTTATCAGTATAAAGGAACATGTAGCATAAGGCCAGCAGAATTATTCCAAAGCAAAAATTATGTGCATGTAAAAACTCTTACATGTACAGATACCCTATGGTAACTATCATTTGGTTCTGATTAAGCAATTTTGGTCTCTGCAGCCCTAAATTAGATTAAACTGTTTTAAAGGCAGATTCCTCCCTGCCCCTGCAATAGTGCCTAAGGCAGAATGAGAGCTGTTTGAATAATCCAAATGTATATTTTCATAATTTAAGAGGAAAAGAAACCCCAGAAGTTTTATTTAAAACTGACTTTCTTAGGTTTACTATACTTTGTCCATCTGGCAAATGGAATCTATAATACCTCAGAACAGGACTTCAAAGTTATTACTTGTTCTTTTAGTACCGAGCTCTATGGGGCTCTAAAAAGGGCTGGAGTAGCTTGCACAACTTATGATACACATCCATACAATTTCTGTGAGTTATTGCAGTAAGAGGGTCTTACATATATGGTTATTGAATAATGGAAATCATTCAGAGCAAAGGAATGTTGTATTTTCTTAAAAGTATATATTTTAAAATATCTTTCTTTTATATATCTTAAGGGCCTTATACACTCTTTAGTGTAACTAGCTGCATCAGAAACCTTTCAGGAAAGGAGATGTTTTCACTCTTTACAGGCAAGAAAGGAGCTGGCAAGATCAGAAATTAAATTTGTGGTAGAAAAAGCAACTGAATCCAGCTCAAAAAGTCCCAGTCTTAATCACTATCTTTATGGTAACTTTAAATCCATGTATTTACAGATTTTTGGTAACTTAAAGGAAAAACAAATGCTCAGAGTGAGTGCTTTGATTCTCAGAGGATAGGGTAACATTTTCCATACATTAAGAATGACACATTCCTGAATTAAAATAAAAGCTTAACTGTTCATGTAACATTGTACAGAAAACTGTACAGCTGCATAACATAGAGAAAAGAAACCAAAAACATTTTCCACATGTACAACAAGATAGAACTTTTTTGTTCTTTTATGGGGAGAAAGAAAAAGCCATGATTGCAGGGTTTTTTTTTTGGAGTGCCTGCTTTCATATTGTTTTATAATCCTGTGTCTTCAGACACCTCTGAAAGCTTGCATGAGATTCATGCCATAAATATCAAGTTATGTGAGTAGCGCACTCATGCTGCTAAAGATATATTGGCGCTCAGATGCGCCAGACACTGGTACTCTGGAAACATTAAGAATGGTAGTAACTAATGATAGATTTTGAAGACAAGGGGAAAAAAAAGCACCTACTTTCTCATAAAATGCAGTCAGGGCATAACTTTAAATTTTAGATCAACTCAGGAATGTTTTTAAGCTTCTTTATTGCCAATTATTTTACATAAGGGTAAAGGACATGTCCTTCTACAGCTCATAAATTTGACATACTGTAGTTTGAAATCTCATTAGCCTTCTATGTTGCCAGATTCAGCTTACAAACACTAAGGATCTTATGGACATGTTTTCGTACAGCTACTCTCTACAGTGCTATTTTTGCAAACGTGTTTTGTATTTGTCCTTTCCATGAACTCTCCATTTTGTCTAGTAGCTATATTAAAAATATTTTACTATAAATCTAGGTTTTTAACTACTTTGGGGTTCTTGGGATGATTGGCGCATGCTCAGAAAAGTTGTATACATAATTTTGTCCTCTGGAAGTACATGAAATAACCATAAATTACACTGAAGTGTCTTGTGAAAGAATGCCTGCTATTCTGCTGCAAAATCTTAATCCTCCTCTTTATAAGTTGGTAACATATGGTATTTTAAAAGCCATGCAAAGTTAAGGCTCCGTCTTAAATTGTAAATGCAAATTAAATTACCTCTTATCCTTAATCCAATGGGTATGTGTACACTACCCAAAATGAGATCCTGTAATTCCCTACTAGCACGGCTCCATTAATACAAACTACTAGCCTATCTGGTAAATTCGGTGTTGCACTCTCTCCATTCTGCAGCTTTTACCTCAGATCAAGTTAGCAAAAGTGAAATCTAGTCTCTGTAGGTTTAGATGAAGCCTAAAGGAAGAAAGTTAGTTTTGCATATACAGAATCTAACTTACAAATTCATACACATATGCTGTGTTCATTGGTTTGTGTTTCACTGGCATGCATACAATACATTGCTTTTTAACATATATTTTTAAATAAAATATAAATTTTAGCTCCCTACTGTCGGTAAATGAGTCTTTTTCTCTTGAGCATTTAAGAACTGAATAAATTAGAGAGAATCTTGTACCGTGATCTGGTTAACATGGATACAGGATTGAGTTAATATTGAACAGGATGAATGAGAAATGCCTCTCTACGTTAGATAATGTAAACCATTCGTGGTAAAAAAAAAATCCATACCATCTATCTGCCTCAAGGAAAAAACTGTTTGAACTTTGCCTGATCACAAACCTTAAGAAATACCAACTTGCACATGATCATTAGAACAACCTTTGAATTTAGCAGGTATACATGGAGAGGTGCTGACCTCCTCCTTCACACGCCCCAGTCTCTTCTGGCTGGCAGTGCTGAGCAGTGGGGCTGAAGAAGCGCCTGTGCTCCCTCCCAGGATTTCCAGGCTCAGAAGGAACTGCCCCACTGGTGGCTGCGCTCAGGTCTGGAGGCACAGGGTCTGCCCAAGTTGTTCCCAAATCAAAGACTTACTGTTTTTAAAAAAAAAGGTTGACTAATCCAATTTGAAAAGGCAGTACCAAACATTTTCTATTCGCTTTTACTGTAGAAATAGTATGTATTGGAACAGATGTATTTTCTCTTTTCTGCATAGCAGAGGGAGTTTCTCCATAGATAAACCTTCTTCAGACTACTGCTGCCTCCTCTAGCATCTATTTGTCTACTTCACTGATCTTGCTCCACTGTTTCCAAAAAGATAAGACCCTGTTCTGCACTGTAGTCAAGGTCTTCACACATATAAGCTGGGGGAGGCAATATTAATTTCCTGAAAAAGTACTTGTTTTTCAGAACATTCTCTGTTCTGAAATTTTAATACAAAATAGTCTTTCTCCCAAATCCAACTTGTTTCCATGGGAAGAATCATATATCACAAAAAAATGCCGAGCAAAGTCCAATCTGCATACCCCCTGGGGCTAAGACTTTACCATATGTTCTTTCCTTATGCTGCCAATCCCTCTGGTTCTCAGGGAGGAAACACATTTCCAAAGACATCTGTGAGCATGTAGCAAACACATTTGTGAAAATAGAGGAGGAGCTTCCATAGCAAAGTGACTGTGGTGGGAAACACAGATTTCTTCCTTTTTTAGATAACAAGCAAGCTCGTAACTAAGTAGTCACTGGTCACACCACTGCCTTTCAGGTGAAACTC
Organism: Tetrax tetrax; assembly: GCA_009806455.1. Classification (NCBI taxonomy): domain Eukaryota; kingdom Metazoa; phylum Chordata; class Aves; order Otidiformes; family Otididae; genus Tetrax; species Tetrax tetrax. The sequence goes on from WHYT01017280.1 coordinate 620,100, forward strand.
TATCACTATCCTGTAACATCCATTTTAACTTATTCAGTGGCACAAATCCTCTCAGATTTGTGTCAAAGCAGGCAGCAGACTCCTCTCCATGGATTATTTGGCTTGGCCTCAGACGCAGATAAAACAGCTGTCATTCACACAAATCATTGCACGGATTAAGATTTGGATTATTTAATCTATTTTCAGTGTTTTACAGATGAAATGACTCAATTAGACACTATCCCTTGCTACACAACCGTTTATTCCCACCATTCCTGAACGTGGCACTGTTGGCAAAACATGCTGGATATGAAGACACCAGCCAGACATGGGTAATGGTTTCTGAAGGTAATGGCTGGTAGCAGAAGTGCTGCAGTTTTCGGCTCTCTGTGATGAGACAGACCTGTAGAAACAGTTAAGGCAGACTGAGCAGCCTCCAAGTGCTGTGCACCCCCATCATCCTCAGCTATTAACCTTTTGCCCTGACACCGCAGAGGCAAAGGGGATAAGATCCTCTGAGATTTGCTGTTTAGAGAATCCTGTTTTTCCCTCTTCATGTCTCCTTCCAACAAGACACTCTCTATACATTATTTTCACCTTTGCCGTGCACAAACACACATGGTGTTTCATTAACCAGCCATCCTCCAGTTCCCTAAAGCTTTGTGCTTCCCCTTAATACTTTTATTTTCCTGTGCTCCTTCTCTGCTATGCCATTAATAAAACCTTGACACAAAGCTTGCCGAGAAAATCACATTCTCTTACTGCAGGCCTTTTATTTTGGTTGGTCAATCTGTTTGACATAACTTAGCTATACAAATATTTTGATACATATTGTCTGACAAAGCCAGGTTGAACTTTAGCCAGGCTAAACACTTATTAGCAAAAATAAAAACTGTATTTTCTTTCCTTCCACAAATTTAGTTATTTCTCTCTCTTTCCAAGTTAGTGGATGTCGAGCTGGCAGAAGGGGAAGACCCAAAACAAGATATACAAAACCTGAAATATTACAGGCAGCATGAAACCCTGTGTATGTGCCTATATCCCTCTTGCTGTTCTTCCAAACAAAGTAAACATTTATTTACTGTAAGTGGCTGATTAATATTTATACTGCTGGGTTTTTTTAGGGAAAGTAATTAATTGCTTCTTCTTTAAAAGTTGAAGTATTCGTGTTTCTAGTTCCTCCAGACTATAGCTGTTACAGTCACAGTTTTCATTGGGTGAAACTACCTCTTGTAGTTTTTATTTGAAACTGAGTCCAAAGCTAAGTGCGTGGCTACTTCCACACAGCTAGACATGCTTGTGCTTGCAGCTGGCTGGGTTCTTCTTTTTTAACTAGGCTGGTTTAGCACAGGGCCACCTTCTACTTTTTTGTATGCACTGCAAATTCACTCTAGGTGGTAATTTCACTGCAGGGGACATTATCAAAGTACCAGAACATTCGCTATGCTTACATTTGAGAACTGCATTTTATGCCATATATGCGTATATAGCATTCTTGACCCTTAGTCTTGGCTCCAAGCTTTCCTATGTGTCCCAAACATATACATAACAGATGTTTCTTTGTTTCACACCAGCCGCTGTAGACACAGCTGATACTCTTCAGTGGACATGTTTATTGAAACTTTCAGACAAAACGTCTTAATCACCTGATAAACCTTTTAACTTGAAATCTGCCTTTCTTCTGTGCAAAATGAAGCTTGCCTTTTGCCTCACTCCTTCCCGCAGTCTTTTTTGCCACTCCTGCAAATCTTGAACTGTGCTTTACCTGGAGTTCTCACTTTTCTCTGGACTGTGAGGCTCAGACATTTAAATTGCTTTTTTGGCACCAAGTGGTTTTATGGATTAGGGTGAAAATCAAAAGGAGAAAATGGTATTCACTTCTTAACAGAAGTTTACCACAGATCTTAAGGGTTCAAAATTGGTGATTTCAAAGATGAGATAAAAATTTTTGCCCTCCTCAAAAAGGAGACATTATCCCCAGCTTTCTGAACCTTTTTCAGATTATTTCCTAGCCCTGTCTCCTCCACTGGTCTAGTGAAGCAGAAAACACATGGGCCAAGAGAAGTGTCTGCTACTCTAAATGCTTTGTGGGACAGTCAGCCAGTTTGCAACTCTTTATTCATGGAGATTACATTAAGTTACATTCAGAGGACCTTACTGTGATCTCACTCCTTAAAAAACAGAAGTAATTTTCACTAAAGCAACAGAGTACGCAGCCAAAAGACAAGCATAGGCAAGATCAGTGTAAGACATGCAGTTTCTGGTATGCTGCTATGTACGCTTCCTTGCTGCACCAACCCAGCTGGGGTTTTCACAGTAGCATGCATAAAAACGATTCCCAAATGTGGAAAAAGAAATATGCTTAATTCCTCTAATTTCTCCAGGGAAATCTTCTCCTCCCTTCAGGGGTGGAAATGGCCATGTAACTTTCTGAACTAGTCAGACTGGCTGCTAAGGGTGTAAAATATTGCCAGGTTTGGTAGATCTGCTCTTGCAATTTCTGTCCTCACTGAACTCACCATAATTTTAATTCGACCTCAGGTATGAATAAACTCATCAGGGAGATACTGGATACAAAAGCAGCATTCAGGCAAATTTCTCTCTCCTCAAAGTCTGACTATGTATAGCTTAAAGAAGTCACAAACTAAACCAGAAACAACAAAAACATATGACTGAAAAACATCTTTCATTCTTCCGTTTCAGACATCCTATCCCTATTTAATTAGTAAATACTTCTGTATCCTACAAGAATTTACTTTAAACATCACATTTTTTTACACACATCTTTAAAACTCCTCTTGACAACAATGGGTTTCAGATATTGCCCTCCTTAGTAGGCAAAATGGCTTTTTCAGCAGCCAAGAACAACTTTCTATACAGGGGGAACAGTTTTCACATCCCAACATCTGTTAAAAATGCATATTAAAAACTAATAGTGGAGAGCCTGGGTTTGATTTCCACTTAGCGGTGCCTTAATAAACTTGTCTTTTTTTTTTTTTTTTTTTTT